>OU342742.1:366288967-366639685 GCA_910589775.1 Avena eriantha
GAGGCAATCCGGTGATCTACATCGATGACCCCATCGCCGTTCAAGAAATCTTCGATGCAATCACGGAGAATGATGAGTTCGAGGAGGAGGTCCCTGATGAGGAGTCCGAGGTACTACATTGCTAGCTTCTCTAGTCGCAGCCGCAGTTTTCACTGTTCATACATAGGATTTACTCAATCGTGTACATATTCTTTTGCTCCTGAAGTAGGGTAGTATATATATGATTCGATCAGTTGATTGATGCATCTGCCATCTAGTCACAAAACCCCAATATGTCTAGCAACAATACCCCAATCTGCTCACCTGCCATCTAGTTAAGTTTGCTAGTTGAGTGTTGATTTGTATTGTTTCTGATCTATGGATGCGCTGTATGATGCATTTGTATATCCCTGAATATTGTTTGGTACGATTACATTTCAATTTCTTATTGTGGCCAATGATTCAAATTTTCCCCAAAGAGAGGCAGACACATTGGTGTCAAATTTTTACAGGGATGAGTGAGTGAACCTGGGGCCATGTACAAGATCAATATAAGCTGTGCAATTGTTACTTGGTTCGCTTACGACATCTCTGTAGAAACTTATGAGGTTGCAATCTTTATTCTACATTCATAGAACTATGATACTTGAATTATATATTCCATGCATTCATAGTGTATAAGAATTACATTTTAGTTTGTCACCGAGGCCGATGATTGAAATTTGCCCCAAAAGAGTTCAAGGGTAGACACGTACGACGGTGTCATGTTTTAGGGATGGGTTGGTGAACCTGAGGCAGCAATGCATACAAACAATATAGGTTGTGTTGTTTCTACTTTGGTTCCCCTATCCATCTCCGAAACAAATTATGAGGCCCTTGATTTATTCTCATATGGAACTACATATATGATCCTTGAATTGTTTCTGATCTTTTAATGATTGGTATGATGCATATGCATATGAATGGTTTTGATCATAAGTATTTTTAACATGGACCTGAAGATTAATTGTTTGGTTTTTTATTTATAATTACAATATTTAGGCTTGTTTTTGTACCTGACTATGTATATCCCTGAATAATGTTTTGTACGATTACATTTCAATTTCTTATTGTGGCCAATGATTCAAATTTGCCCCAAAAGAGAGGCAGACACATCGGTGTCAGATTTTTTCAGGGACAAGTTAGTGAACTTGAGGCGATGTACAAGAACAATATAGCCTATGCAATTGTTACTTGGTTCACTTACATCGTCCCTGTAGAAACTTATGAGGCCTTAATCTTTATTCTACATTCATAGAACTATGATATTCGAATTACCTATTCAATGCATTCAGTGTATAAGAATTACATTTTAGTTTGTCACCGAGGCCGATGATTGAAATTTGCCCCAAAAGAGTTCAAGGGGAGACACGTATGACGGTGTCATGTTTTAGGGATGGGTTGGTGAACCTGAGGCAGCAATGCATACAAACAATATAGGTTGTGTTGTTTCTACTTTGGTTCCCCTATCCATCTCTGAAACAAATTATGAGGCCCTTGATTTATTCTCATATGGAACTACATATATGATCCTTGAATTGTTTCTGATCTTTCAATGATTGGTATGATGCATATGTATATGATCTTTTTCTGATCATAAGTATTTTTAACATGCACCTGAAGATTAATTGTTTGGTTTTTTATTTATAATTACAATATTTAGGCTTGTTTTTGTACCTGACTATGTATATCCCTGAATAATGTTTTGTACGATTACATTTCAATTTCTTATTGTGGCCAATGATTCAAATTTTCCCCAAAAGAGAGGCAGACACATTGGTGTCAGATTTTTTCAGGGACGAGTTAGTGAATCTGGGGCGATCTACAACAACAATATAGGCCGTGCAATTGTTGCTTGGTTCACTCACGCCGTCCCTGGATAAACTTATGAGGCCGCAATCTTTATTCTACACTCAGAGAACTATGATATCCGAATTATCTATTCCATGCATTCATAGTGTATAAGAATTACATTTTAGTTTGTCACCGAGGCCGATGATTGAAATTAGCCCCAAAAGACTTCAAGGGGAGACACGTATGATGGTGTCGTGTTTTAGGGATGGGTTGGTGAACCTGAGGCAGCAATGCACACACACAATATAGGTTGTGATGTTGGTACTTTGGTTCGCCAACTCCATCTCTGAAACAAATTATGAGGCCCTAAATTTATTCTCATATGGAACTACATATATGATCCTTGAATTGTTTCTGATCTTTTAATGATTGGTATGATGCATATGTATATGAATGGTTTTGATCATAAGTATTTTTAACATGCACCTGATGATTAATTGTTTAGTTTTTTATTTATAATTACAATATTGAGGCTTGTTTTTGTACCTGACTATGTATATCCCTGAATAATGTTTTGTACGATAACATTTCAATTTCTTATTGTGGCCAATGATTCAAATTTGTCCCAAAAGAGAGGCAGATACATTGGTGTTAGATTTTTTCAGGGATGAGTTAGTGAGCCTGGAGCGATGTACAACAACATTACAGGTTGTGCAATTATTACTTGGTTCGCTAACTCCATCCCTAAAGAAACTTATGAGGCCGCAATCTGATGCAATTATTTGTCATTGTGTTGAGATGAAATGATATATGAACCGATCAAACTATTGCTGAGATGCTTTATCTTTGATATCCACGGATATATTGTCTTACATATACATATTGTGAATTCTTGAGTTGTAATACAATTCAATCATATGGATGAGTTCTAAGTTATGTTCTTAAAAATCAATAGGAGGATGATGATGAAGTGGACGATAGCAAGGAATCCAGGGACAACAAGAGCCGCTACGTTCTGAGGTGGTTACGATGTGGGCTAATCCGTTTCCACCGTAGGGGGAGACTGTTTTGCCCATTCTTTGGTAGAGCAATCAACATGGACCTCGACATCATGATCCAGCACGCAGAGGGCGTTGGCAGAGGCGGAGGCATAAGGCATAAGGCGATTACCTTGGCGCAGAACGCAGCCTACGGCAAATTCCTCCGAGAGTATGTCAGGACTAGCCTGTATCTCATCGACTAGGCTGTCGCTGCCTCCTACTGATAAACCCTGCCCTGCTGGGCGTCTCCGTGTCCCGGCCTCCTGCTGCAGCCCCTGCTTTTATTTTGTTCTAGTTAATTATTACCTATGTGTGGCATGTAAGACAATATATCCGTGGTGTCTCTGGTGAACCTTATATATTAATGTACTCCTTTATATGGAGTGCCTTAAAGTTTCTAGTGTTCAATTATATTTACTGATCATGCTCATGCACACTACAAAATATTTCTAGTGCTCGATTATATTAAAATTGTCAAGAAATACATCAACAAGTTAAATTGGTCGAAATTTTGTATCAAAGTAACTAAATGTATCACACACATAATAAACTAGAAACTAAAATCTATTTCAAACACATAATGTATCACCACCACTTGTTGTCATCCTTGACTTGCTTCCCCTTCAGCCGCGTGATGTCGACACCGTCCCAAGATCCCTGCTTGTCCTGAAACAGCTTTCTGTCCTCCTCGCGCTTCTTCTCCTGGGCTAGCTTGCAACCAGGGCATAGCTCTCTCGTGAAAAACTCCGCCTTAACCATCCCATCTTTCATGGTAATGAGCTTACTGTACAACTCGTACGCCATGTAGGCGTCTCTGGCTGCATACTCGAGGCGCACCTGGCTCATCGGCTTCCACTCCCAATAGTCGTGATTGAGTCGCTTCAATTTCTTCAGTTTTTCATAGGATTTATCGATGATTTCCGCTGCCAGATCACCCATGCCATCCTTCGCTGGGTATGATTTGATCTTGTACAGATTTTGGAAGTCGATGTGGTGCCCCTCTGGGATTTTTATCAACGCACGAGAAAGCATAATTGTGTCATTTGTGATATCCACGCTAGTGAAAGTTATCCCTTTCCTACACAAGAACTCGACCAGAGCCAGACAAAGCATCTCAGTTGGTTTACTCATACACTTAGATGGTTCTAGGGATGTAAGGGAACAAGGGATGCAGAAGTGGTGATCTCAAATTTAAATTTCACATACCTGTAGAAGTGGTAAACGAGGACCTTCTCATGTATGGCGATTTGCACGACAACGATTTCTTGTGGAGGATTTTTTCGCTTATTTGCACGGGTGTACTCCAATTCTAGCCCCACAAACTTGTGCTTCTCTTTCTCAAGCAATTTCTCAAACCTGGCGAGAGTTGTCTCCACAGTCGCTTCATCATTTGTGTACACCACTGTCAAAGTCGTGGTGCCATGGGCAGGGACCAAGTGGGTGTCTGTTATGCGTTTCCCATCGTCCATGCCTGCAAGGAAATGGGTGAAAGGAACTGCCTACAAGGAACTGCCTGCAAGAGGAAGAAGAAGATGAACCGACGGTTCTAGAACAGAGGAAGAAGAAGCGCCCAGGAAAAACTGCAGAGGAATGACTGAGGAAGAGGAATGACTACAGAAGAAACATGGTAACTGCAACTTAAGCTTCGAGAACTCACCGTGGTTACATGGAGATCGTGGCAATGCCGCCGATTCAACAAGTGGGGCCAGTTCCTGCGAGAATATGAAATCAGTTGTGCATTTTTCTATGCGAGAAATTGAGAGAAGTCATTTATATTTTGTCTTTCATAATGAAACACAATGAAGTTGGTACAGCCCAAGAGATTTGAGCAAAAGAGATTTGCTAGTTTAACATACAACAACACTTACAGGCCCAACATGGCAGAACTTGGAGAGCCCCAGAACTTGAGCTACCACAGAGACCTCGGCAGAGGTGGCAAAATTGGTGTGGGTGCAACCACGGTGACGGCGAGCTCGGATTCTAGAGGAGGAAAATAGAACCGAGCATGGTCGACAAGGTGATAGATCTCACCGGGAACCAATCCTCGTACCCGACAGTGCCATGGGTGCGTCCATGGTGAGGGCGAGCTCCGACTCGGGATGGGGAGGAGAGCGGGGCCGAGAAGCTTCGTCACTTCCCAGCTCTACGCCATGGCCACGACCACAGATTGCCGCTCTGGGGAAAAAGATGAGTAATGGAGGCGCCAACGCTGCAAGCCTACAGGGAGGAGAGCTGGGCCGAGCAGCTTCGTCCACGTCCCAGCTCCACGCCATGGCTGCGATGCCCCACTGATTGCCGCTCCGAGGAAGAAGAAGACGCATAATGGATGCAGGTGCCAAAGCTGCAAGCCTAATTGACACCTAAGCGACGGGAGCGACATAACGGCGATAACTGACAGGGGGGCCCAACTTGACGGCCGTTAGCCTTATTTATTGTATTGAAACATAAAGTTGAATTCGTGCCGAAAAAGACCCTCTGAGTATTTGGCACGCCAACTATAGTCATCACGGATGATATCAGGGAACTCGGGTACCGCGTTGCCTGGACACCCCAACTTTCGGGCCGCAAAATGATATTCTCGACATCCGTGTTGTCTCACGATGTACTATGAAGGGCACGACGTGTGCAATGATCCACGTTGTTTCACAGAGGATCAACTGTTGGTGTGCACTATCTGTGTGACAACTGTGTCAACCAATCAGGGCGTAGTAGCGAGAGTGAGCACATGTTTGGGTTTTATGTCATTTGTGACCGAGAGAGAGGGCAAAACTAAGTAGTATAAAAAAATCGAGGGCAAAACAGACTAAGAAATTTAAATAGAAAATAGAAAATAGAAAGAGATTTAAAAATGGAAAGTGAGTGTCTAATACAATGAAATACATCTTGGCAAACATCTTATATAATGAAATACATCTTAGAATATAATGGATTCAACTTCCACATGCATTGTATCACCAGTTTGAAAGATGCTGCATCACCACACCCACTTGGATGTGTGTGTATAAGTGTGCATCATTGTGGTTTTGGAAAAGAACACATGCAATGATGCCACTATAGCATGTGGTGTCCAACCATGTCTAGGAACCCTAGCAGCATACTGGGATTCAACTGCAGCATGCATTCTACCACCAGTTTGAAAGATGTTGCATCACCACACCCACTTGGATGTGTGTGTGTGTCAGTGTGCATCATTGTGCTTTTGGAAAAGAACACATGCAATGATGCCACTCCAGCATGTGGTGTCCAACCATGTTAAAGAACCCTAGCAGCATGCTAGGATTCAACTGCAACATGCATTGTATCACCAGTTTAAAGATGCTGCATCACCACACCCAATTGGATGTGTGTATGTATCAATGTGCATGATTGTGGTTTTGGAAAGAACACATGCAATGATGCCACACCAGCATCTGCTGTCCAACCATGTACAGGAACCCTAGAAGCATGCTAGGATTCAACTACAGCATGCATTCTATCACCAGTTTGAAATATGCTGAATCACCACACCGAGTTGGATGTGTGTGTGTGTGTTTGTGTGTCACTGTCCATCATTGTGGTTTTGGAAAAGAACACATGCAATGATGCCACTCCAGCATGAGGTGTCGAACCATGTCTAGGGACCCTAGCAGCATGTTGGGATTCAAGTGCAACATGCATTCTACCACTAGTTTGAAATATGTGGCATCACCACACCCACTTGGATGTGTGTGTATTAGTGTGGATCATTGTGGTTTGAAAGAACACATGCAATGATGCCACTCCAGCATGTGGTGTCCAACCATGTCTAGGAACCCCAGCAGCATGCTGGGATTCAACTTCATCATGCATTGTATCACCAGTTTGAAAGATGTTGCATCACCACACCCACTTTGATGTGTGTGTATCAGTGTGCATCATTGTGGTTTTGGAAAACAACACATGCAATGATGCCACTCTAGCATGTGGTATCCAACCATGTCTAGGAACCCTAGTAGCATGCTGGGATTCAACTGCAACATGCATTTTACCACTAGTTTGAGAGATGCTGCATCACCACACCCACTTGGATGTGTGTGTATCAATGTGCATCTTTATGGTTTTGGAAAAGAACACATGCAATGATGCCACTCCAGCATGTGGTGTTCTTTTCATAAACCACATGGATCCACTGATGTCATTGCATGTGTGTTCTTTTCATAAACCACAGGGATTCACTCATGACATTACATGTGTGCTCTTTTAATAAACCACATGGATCCACTAGATGTCATTGCATGTTTGTTCTTTTTCTAAACCAAATGGATCCACTAGATGTCATTGCACGTGTGTTCTTTGTCTAAACCAAATGGATCCACTAGAGTCATTGCATGTGTTGTTTTCATAAACCACATGGATCCACTAGATGTCATTGCATGTGTGTTCTTTTCCTAAACAACATGGATCCACTAGAGTCATTGCATGTGTGTTCTTCTCATAAACCACATGGATCCACTAGGTGTCATCTCATGTGTGTTATTTTCCTAAACCACATGGATCCAATATATGTCATTGCATTTGTGTTCTTTTCATAAACCACATGGATCCACTAGAGTCATTGTATGCGTCTGTGTTAGTGTGCATTATTGTGGTTTTGGAAAATAACACATGCAATGATGCCACTCCAAGATGTGGTGACCAACCATGTCCAGGAACCCTAGCAGCATGCTGGGATTCCAATGATGGATGCATTCTACCACCAGTTTGAAAGATGCTGCATCACCACACCCACTTGGATGTGTGTGTGTTAGTGTGCATCATTGTGGTTTTGGAAAAGAACGCGTGCAATGATACCACTCCAGCATGTGGTGTTTTTTCATAAACCACATGGATCCACTAGATGTCATTGCATGCGTGTTCTTTTCATAAACACATGGATCTACTATTGTCATTGCATGTGTATTCTTTTCATAAACCACATGGATCCACTAGATGTCATTGCATGTGTATTCTTTTCCTAAACCACATGGATCCACTAGCGTCATTGCATGTTTCTTCTTTTTATAAACCACATGGATGCACTAGATTTCATTGCACGTGTGCTCTTTTCATAAACCATATGGATCCAGTAGATGTCATTGCATGTGTGTTCTTTTCCTAAACCACATGGTTCCACTAGTGTCATTGCATATGAGTTCTTTTCCCAAACCACATGGATACACTAGATGTAATTGCATGTGTGTTCTTTTCCTAAACTACATGGATCCACTATATGTCATTTCAGGTATGTTTTTTTCATGAACCACATGGACCCACTAGAGTCATTGCATATGAGTTCTTTTCCTAAACCACATGGATCCACTAGATGCCATTGCATGTGTGTTCTTTTCCTAAACCACATGGATCCACTACATGTCATTTAATGTATGTTGTTTTCATAAACCACATGGCTCCAATAGAGTCATTGGATGTGTGTTCTTTTCCTAAACCACATGGATCCACTATATGTCATTGCATGTGTGTTATTTTCATAAACCACCTGGACCCACTAGAGTCATTTTATGTGTGTGTGTGTATCAGTGTGCATCATTGTGGTTTTGTAAAAGAACACATGCAATGATGCCACACCAGCATTTGTTGTCCAACCATGTACAGGAACCCTAGCAGCATGCTCGGATTCAACTACAACATGCATTCTATCACCAGTTTGAAATATGCTGAATCACCACACCCAGTTGGATGTGTGTGTGTGTTTGTGTGTCACTGTCCATCATTGTGGTTTTGGAAAACAACGCATGCAATGATGTCACTCCAGCATGTGGTGTCGATCCATGTCTAGGGACCATAGCAGCATGCCGGGATTCAAGTGCAACATGCATTCTACCACTAGTTTGAAATATGTGGCATCACCACACCCACTTGGATGTGTGTGTATTAGTGTGGATCATTGTGGTTTGAAAGAACACATGCAATGATGCCACTCCAGCATGTGGTGTCCAACCATGTCTAGGAAACCCAGCAGCATGCTGGGATTCAACTTCATCATGCATTGTATCACCAGTTTGAAATATGTTGCATCACCACACCCACTTTGATGTGTGTGTATCAGTGTGCATCATTGTGGTTTTGGAAAAGAACACATGCAATGATGCCACTCCATCATGTGGTGTCCAACGATGTCTAGGAACCCTAGTAGCATGCTGGGATTCAACTGCAACATGCATTTTACCACCAGTTTGACAGATGCTGCATCACCACACCCACTTGGATGTGTGTGTATCAGTGTGCATCTTTGTGGTTTTGGAAAAGAACACATGCAATGATGCCACTCCAGTATGTGGTGTTCTTTCCATAAACCACATGGATCCACTGATGTCATTGCATGTGTGTTCTTTTCATAACCCACATGTATCCACTGATGTCATTACATGTGTGTTCTTTTCATAAACCACATGGATCCACTAGATGTCATTGCATGTTTGTTCTTTTCATAAACAAAATGGATCCACTAGATGTCATTGCACGTGTGTTCTTTTCCTAAACCAAATGGATCCACTAGAGTCAATGCATGTCTGTTGTTTTCATAAACCACATGGATCCACTAGATGTCATTGCATGTGTGTTCTTTTCCTAAGCCACATGGATCCACTAGAGTCATGCATGTGTGTTCTTTTCATAAACCACATGGATCAACTCGGTATGATCGCATGTGTGTTGTTTTCCTAAACCACGTGGATCCAATATATGTCATTGCATTTGTGTTCTTTTCATAAACCACATGGATCCACTAGAGTCATTGTATGCATGTGTGTTAGTGTGCATTATTGTGGTTTTGTAAAATTACACATGCAATGATGCCACTCCAGGATGTGGTGACCAACCATGTCCAGGAACCCTATCAGCATGCTGGGATTCAAATGACGCATGCATTCTACCACCAGTTTGAAAGATCCTGCATCACCACACCCACTTGGATGTGTATGTGTGTCTCAGTGTGCATCTTTGTGGTTTTGGAAAAGAACACATGCAATGATGCCACTCCAGCATGTGGTGTTTTTTCATAAACCACATGGATCCACTAGATGTCATTGCATGTGTGTTCTTTTCATAACCACATGGATCTACTATTGTCATTACATGTGTATTCTTTTCATAAACCACATGGATCCACTAGATGTCATTGCATGTGTGTTCTTTTCCTAAACCACATGGATCCACTAGATGTCACTGCATGTGTGTTTTTTTCCTAAACCACATGCATCCACTATAGTCATTTCATGTGTATTCTTTTCTTAAACCACATGGATCCACCAGATGTCATTGCATGTGTCTTCTTTTCATAAACCACATGGATGCACTAGATGTCATTACATGTGTGCTCTTTTCATAAACCATATGGATCTAGTAGATGTCATTGCATGTGTGTTCTTTTCCTAAACCAGATGGATCCACTAGAGTCATTGCATATGAGTTCTTTTCCCAAACCACATGGATGCACTAGATGTCATTGCATGTGTGTTCTTTTCCTAAACCACATGGATCCACTATATGTCATTTCATGTATGTTCTTTTCATAAACCACATGGATCCACTAGAGTCATTGCATATGAGTTCTTTTCCTAAACCACATGAATCCACTAGATGTCATTGCATGTGTGTGTTTTCCTAAACCACATGGATCCACTATATGTCATTACATGTATGTTCTTTTCTTAAACCACATGGCTCCACTAGAGTCATTGGATGTGTGTTCTTTTCCTAAACCACATGGATCCACTATATGTCATTGCATGTGTGTGATTTTCATAATCCACATGGACCCACTAGAGTCATTTTATGTGTGTGTGTATTAGTGTGCATCATTGTGGTTTTGGAAATGAACACATGCAATGATGCTACTCCAGCATGTGATATCAAACCATGTCCAGGAACCCTAGATGTATGATGGGATTCAACTACAACATGCACTCTACCACCAGTTTGAAAGATGTTGAATCACCACACCCAATTGGATGTGTGTGTGTGTTTGTGTACATCATTGTTGTTTTGGAAAAGAACACATGCAATGATGCCACTCCAGCATGTGGCGTCCAACCATGTGAAGGAACCCTAGCAGCATGCTAGGATTCATTTGCAACATGCATTGTATCACCAGTTTGAAAGATGCTACATGACCACACCCAGTTGGATGTGTGTGTGTATTAGTGTGCATCATTGTGGTTTTGGAAAAGAACACATGCAATGATGCCACTCCAGCATGTGGTGTCCAACCATGTCTAGGAACCCTAGTAGCAAGCTGGGATTCAACTACAACATGCATTTTACCACCAGTTTGATAGATGTTGCATCACCACACCCACTTTAATGTGTGTGTGCGTATTAGTGTGCATATTTGTGGTTTTGGAAAAGAACACATGCAATGACGCCACTCTAGCATGTGGTTTTCTTTTCATAAACCACATGGATCCATTGATGTCACTGCATGTGTGTTCTTTTCATAAACCACATGGATCCACTGATGTCATTACATGTGTGTTCTTTTCATAAACCACATGGGTCCACTAGATGTCATTGCATGTGTGTTCTTTTCATAAACCAAATGGATCCACTAGATGTCATTGCACATGTGTTCTTTTCCTAAAGCACATGGATCAACTAGAGTCATTGCATGTCTGTTCTTTTCATAAACCACATGGATCCACTAGATGTCATTGCATCTGTGTTCTTTTCCTAAACCACATGGATCCACTAGAGTAATTCCATGTGTGTTTTTTCATAAACCACATGGATCCACTAGATGTCGTTGCATGTGTGTTCTTTTCCTAAACCACATGGATCCAATATATGTCATTGCATTTGTGTTCTTTTCATAAACCACTTGGATCCACTAGAGTCATTGTACGCGTGTGTGTTAGTGTGCATCATTGTGGTTTTGGAAAATAACACATGCAATGATGCAACTCCAGGATGTGGTGACCAACCATGTCGAGGAACCCTAGCAGCATGCTGGGATTCTAATGCCGCCTGCATTCTACCACCAGTTTGAAAGATGCTATATCACCACACCCACTTGGATGGGTGTGTGTGTCAGTGTGCATCATTGTGGTTTCAGAAAAGAACACATGCTATGATGCCACTCCAGCATGTGGTGTTTTTTCATAAAAGACGTTTTTCCACTAGATGTCATTGCATGTGTGTTCTTTTCATAAACTACATGGATGTACTAATGTCATTGCATGTGTATTCTTTTCATAAACCACATGGATCCACTAGATGTCATTGCATGTGTGTTCTTTTCCTCAACCACATGGATCCACTAAATGTCATTTCATGTGTGTTCTTTTCCTAAATCACATAGATCGACTACAGTCGTTGCATGTGTATTCTTTTCTTAAACCACATGGATCCACTAGATGTCATTGCATGTGTGTTCTTTTCATAAACCAAATGGGTCCACTAGATGTCCTTGCACGTTTGTTCTTTTCTTAAACCACATGGTTCCACTAGAGTCATTGCATGTGTGTTCTTTTCATAAACCACATGGATCCACTAGATGTCTTTGCATGTGTGTTGTTTCCATAAACCAAATGGATCCACTAGATGTCATTGCACGTGTGTTATTTTCCTAAACCACATGGATCCACTAGATTCATTGCATGTGTGTTCTTTTCATAAACCACATGGATCCACTAGACTCATTGCATGCATGTTCTTTTCCTAAACCACATGGATCCACTAGATGTCATTGCAAGTGTGTTCTTTTCCTAAACCAGATCGATCCACTATATGTCATTTCATGTATCTTTTCATAAACCACATGAATCCACTAGAGTCATTGTACACGCGTGTGTGTGTACTAGTGTGCATCATTATGATTTTGGAAAAGAACACATGCAATGATGCCACTCCAGCATGTGGTGTTCTTTTCGTAACCCACATGGACCCACTAGATGTGATTGCATGTGTGTTCTTTTCATAAACCACATGGATCCGCTTATGTCATTGCATGTGTGTTCTTTTCATAAACCACATGGAAACACTAGATGTCATTTCATTTGTGTTATTTTCCTAAACCGCATGGATCCACTACAGTCATTTCATGTGTAATGTTTTCTTAAACCACATGGATCCACAAGATGTCATTGCATCTGTGTTCTTTTCATAAACCACATGAATCCACTAGAGTCATTGTATGCGTGTGTGTGTTGCAGTGTGCATCATTGCGGTTTTGGAAAAGAATACATGCAATGATGCCACTCTAGCATGTGATGTTCTTTTCCTAAACCACATGGATCCACTAGATGTCATTGCATGTATGTTCTTTTCATAAACCACATGGATCCGTTGATGTCATTTCATGTCTGTTCTTTTCATAAACTACATGGATCCACTAGATGTCATTGCATGTGTGTTATTTTCCTAAACCACATGGATCCACTATAGTCATTTCATGTGTATTCTTTTCATAAACCACATGGATCCACTAGATGTCATTGCATGTGTTTTATTTTCATAAACCACATGGATCTAGTAGATGTCATTCCATGTGTGTTCTTTTCCTAAACCACATGGATCGTAATCCCCCACTAGATGTCATTTCATGTTTGTTCTTTTCCTAAACCACATGGATCCACTATATGTCATTGCATGTATGTTCTTTTCATTAACCACATCAATTACCTAGAGTCATTGTATGCGTGTGTGTATACCAGTGTGCATCATTGTGGTTTTGGAAAAGAACACATTCAATGATGCCACTCCAACATGTGGTGTTCTTTTCATAAACCACATGGATCCACTAGATGTTATTTCATCTGTGTTCTTTTCATAAACCACATGGATCCACTAGATGTCATTGTATGTGTGTTCTTTTCATAAATCACATGGATCCACTAGATTTAATTGCATGTATGTTCTTTTCCTAAACCACATGGATCCACTAGAGTCATTGCATGTGTCTTCTTTTCATAAACCACATGGATGCACTAGATGTCATTGCATGTGTTATTTTCATAAACCATATGGACTCAGTAGATGTCATTGCATGTGTATTATTTTGCTAAACCACATGGTTCCACTAGAGTCATTGCATGTGAGTTCTTTTCATAACCCACATGGATCCACTAGATGTCATTGCCTGTTTGTTCTTTTCCTAAACCACATGGATCCACTATATGTCATTTCATGTATGTTCTTTTCATAAACCACATGGCTACACTAGAATCATTGTGTAGCACCCCGATAAAACCACTACTAGAAAATCGCTCGTTGTTTTGTTTGGTGCATCATCATGACCGCATGCTCATGTCATCATGCCACATTGCATTTGAGCATCATCATGTCATCATGCATTGTTTTCCTAAAACTATTTTATAAAAGCCTATCTTTGTTTTCTAGATATCTCCCGTCTTTATTTCAAATCAAAACCCCAGTCTCTTTCGGATCTTCTATTTATCTAAAAACTATTTACAAAAGTCTTTAAAATTAAAACAGATAAATAAAAAAAATTAAACCGTGGGAGGCCGCCACCAGCCAGGCCCAAATGGCCCAGCTGGCAGCAGCCTACTACCCCGAAGCCCTAAACCTAAAATCCCCAAACCCTAGACTACCCGGCCGATACACCCCCATACCACAACAGCCGCCGCCAGCACATGCTAGCGACCACCACCTGCCTAGCACCAGCAGCGCGGTCAACCACGCCTGCCTGGCCCCACTACCCCATCGCGGCACGTCCCTTCCGCGTACGCCGCTCCAACTTGTCCTGTCGTACCACCCTAGCCCCACCCTACAGCCCCGCTACCGACAACCACCCCGGGTATGACCCACGCGCGCGACCCAAGCCCCGCTACCAATGCTCGCTTCCTCGCTCGCCTGACCCTAGCACCAGCAGCACGGTAAACCACGCCCGCCTGGCCCCACTACCCCATGGCGGCACGTCCCTTCCGTGTACGCCGCTCCAGCTCGTCCCGTTGTACCCCCTGGCCCCACCCTGTAGCCCCGCTACCGACAACAACCCCGCGTACGACCCACGCACGTGACCCAAGCCCCGCTACCAACGCTTGCTTCCTCACTCGCGTGACCCTGGCCCCACCCCACTCGATCCGCACGCGCACCCTCTTCCCCAACCTCCTCCCGTTCCCGTCGCCTAGAGCGCCTCGATGCACCGCCACCTGCGCTCGCTTCTGCGGCGCTTTGGCCGCGCTCGTCTTGGCCCCTCTCTCTAGTAGGCCACGTGAGCCGTGTCGCCTCTGCTCGCTCGGGCGCCTGCCCTAGCCGCCGTCGATCGTGCGGAGCTGCTGCCACCGTCATCCATGGCGCCCCTCCTCTCTTTCCTCCGGTCATGGCGTCGTCGATGTCTTCCTGGAGCCACCGCATCGACCTCTTGTCAGCTCCGCTCGGGCTTGTGTCTACGCCGCCTCTGCACCAGTAGCAGCGTCCCAACCGCGCCACCAGCTGACGTTGCCGCCATGCTCCTCCGTGCCTACGCCTGTCCCCGTCACCGGACGATCCCTCCGGCCCACAACCCCTGCATCGTGTTGTCGTGTGCGTCCCCGCCTGCGCGCGACCAGGTTCCGCCTTGGCTACCGCTCCCCGTGTCGTCGTTGTGTCCGTGGTGGTGCTCTGCTCCACCTTGTCGACGCTGCTCCGTGGTCGCCCTGCCCGACCTGCACCGCATCCTCAAGCCCTGCCGTCAGCCATGCTCGCCTCCAGCAGTCGTGGTTGCTTCCGCCTCTCGTTGTTCACCCCCTGCCCTGCCTCTTCCCGACATGAGATGCACTCCAAGCCGCGTGACCCTGTCTTACTTCTTCTGCACTACATCGACAACATGTGTATCTAGCATGACAACAGTTCTAGCTTCCGCGACTCGGATCCACTCTGGTGTTCAGCTGCCCGGCAAGTGTTTGGCAAAATCCTTGCAAGAGTTTCGGTCTCGGGATCTTTTATTTGGTGTACCGATGTTGTTCGCTGCCAAGACCCTCTCCTCTAGTGTAGCACCCCGATAAAACCACTACTAGAAAATCGCTCGGTATTTCTGTTTTGTGCATCATCATGACCACATGCTCATGTCATCATGCAACATTGCATTTGAGCATCATCATGCATATTATTTGCCTAAAACTATTTTTGAAAAGCCTAGTTTTGTTTTCTAAATACCCCATCTTCATTTCAAATCAAAACCTGGTCTCATTCGGATATTTTTATTTTGCCTAAAAATAATTTACAAACGGTCTTTTAAATAAAATGAATCAAAAATATAAATAAAACTATTTTTTTGGGGGAGGCAGCCTAGCCGTTAAGACAAGTCCACCTACTACCCAGCAGGGCCCGGCCTAGCTTAACTGAAACCCTAGACTAGATCTAACCTATCCACCTACAACTACCCCGCCGCCACCTCCACGCGAGGCACACACCCGCGCGCTGGCCTCGCAACATGACACGCTCACCCGCACGTCGTCCGCACCCCGCGTGGACCCACCCCGCTCTCTCGCTCGCCAGCATCCTCTCCCGCAAGCCCCGCTCCACCTACCCGCATCCTCGCGTCGCTCTCCTGATATCCTCTCCCCGTACACCTCGCTGCCCAATCCCGAGCCGGAGACGCCGCCAGCCCTTCCCCGAGCCCCGCGTTCCCCCGTCTCCGTGGACCTTGTCCCTGGCGCCACCCTGGATCATGGCCGCGACCCCTGCAGCGCCCCGTCCCCTCCGTCTCCGGTGGCCACGGCCCGAGCTCGCCACGACGCCGCCCGAGCTCATCTCCCCTTCCTGTAGAGCGCCGCCGCCGTCGACCGCTCGTGTGGGCCCTGCCGCCTGCGTGTCCCATGCCCTGTCCCCGGTGCTCCTCCCACTTGGGCCTCGCCTCTGGTTCCCCTGCAACCGCCCCGGGCCCGTCGACCCTGCTCTCTGCCATGGGCTGCCGCCCAAGCCTCCCTGCAGCGTCACGATCCCACCGGTGCCAAGCCCGGCCATTTCTTCCACTCGCTCTCGCGCACAAGGGAGGCACTATGATTCTGGTCTCCGCCAACTACAGCTAGCAGCAGTACTTTTGGCCACCTCATGTATTCATGTCGAGTCCTGCACCATCCGTGTGATGCCTCACGTCTCTGAAGCTAATCCTATGAGCCCATCCCCCTTTAGTTGTTTTGCTTCTGGCCTCGGATGTATGCATCGACGAGTACTCCTGTAAGGCTACCTGCAACATGTTTGACGCCAAGTTCTGCATCGCCAAGTTCAACATGTTTGATGCCAAGTTCTACGTCGCCAAGTTCTGCATCGCCAAGGTCTTACGAGTCAAGTTTGTCATCAACGCCGGAGACCAAGAGCACCAAGCCTGTCAGGGCCGATGACAAGGCCTTCTTCTTAGCACGGAGGATCTTCACCGAAACAATATGAGTTATCCACTGACATCAACCCGGACCCGAAGCCCGGATCCCTGAGCCGAAGATCAAACCCCGACATGTTCTCCTTCCTCTCCGAAGACCGATCCCGCTGAGACCGAACCGAACCCTCAGCACCAAGTTTGCCAAACCCCATGTGATACCTTGTCGCATATTAAGCATACATATCTTGTGGTTTGGGGGCATTATGCCGATTCACCTCATAATTAAATATGGTGGCTATATGCGGGCTTTTCTAGTCTTATCTTGGCCCCATTAAAATTTGTGTAGTGAAATGATGCCATGCTTTGCTTTGTTAATTCAACATTTAAATTGCGGGGTAACTAAACAACATGAACCTTCTAATTAATTGTCGGGACCCTGGTTCCGCTTAATATTGCCTAATTGCATTGCATCTTTTGCATGTCATGCACCATACCTGCATCATGCCTGATCTTCTGTCGTAGTATTAAATAGTGCATCCGGTGTTTCTTCTAGTGTTTCGCTTCTTCACGGATTAGGCCAATGAGTTGATGCGAGTGTGGAACTGATCCTCGGATGAACCTTTGGTAATGTTTCCTAGGCGAGGAATCTCCCCCTTTCTACCTATTTTGTATTTCTAGTCTTTACTTCCTCCTGTTGATCTATTGCTATCTGTGTTGCAATGCTATAGTTTCCTTCCACCATTTATACTCCTTGTAACCTCTATATTGCCATGGACACATCCTATTGCCTGTTGTTTGATAGATAGTCGGCCTTGCGAGTCGTAGTTGCTTGCTTATGTGTTGCTTTGCATCGTTGTCGTTCCACCGTTGACGGCAAGTTGACACATGATTAATGGTGGAGATGCTTAATGGTGGAGACGCTTAATGGTGGAGATGATCATGACTTTAATTACACCTTGATATTAAAATGTTGGGAATAGATATAACTAATGCAGAGGCATCGGTGGGAAATAGATGTTATTTGGTTCTTCCACGCTCACTTGTGTCCCGTAAGACCCCGAGTACATGATACATGTTGCTTTACTATTCGCACTATCCACATACGGGAGACTCTATGAATCCCCCTTTGCCCAAGCTTGATTCACACTTTATTTCTTGGGGCCACAAGTAATTTGGGGCTTTATTACTATCATGTACTTATGTCATGCCTTACTACTTTATTTACGATTGTGCGTGGAGCACCTGTACTATTTTGGAACGTGGAATGTTTTCGAGGTATCGACAAGCCCAGTCACACTTTCAGGTTTCGGGTCGTTTACAACCATTGTCACAAACCCTGGGTCCGTGTCGGAGCCGGCCAACTTTGTTGCGAGTAGCTTAGTGGCGTGGCCCCCTGAAATGATTTATGAATCCTGTGATTGCTTTGTCGTGAAAGCCTCGTTGGGTTTTGATTTGGTTTTTCCGAGGTTGATCGTGTGTGTGTTGCTATTTGTGCACCCCTGCAGGGTAAATCTTTCTGAAAGCCGTGTCCGCGGTTATGGACGACTTGGAGCACAGTATCTCGATCATAGACAATCATAACTAAAGTAGTCCTATAAATTTGACTTAATATGTGACTAGTAATCAGCTTCACTACAATGGAATGGATAACAAAAGTGCCAACCACTGGTCGAACTGGGGTGTATCGTGTCATGTTATACCTGCCTAGTAAGTATTGCAACTCCAATGAAATGAAATAAATGTGCCAACAACTGTTGGGTTTGGGATGTCACATGATAATTGTATCTGACTAGTAAGTACTGCAACTACAACTGAATGGTTAACTAAAACTTTCCACTACTTATGATATCAGGATGACTCACGTTATCTATATCTGACTAGTAAATGCTGCAACTATAATGCAATGAATAAAACTGCCAACTGTGTGAGTTCCTTGGTTTGACTTCCTCGTTTGGTCTCGAGAGGGGAAAGACCAGGATGGGTATGATTGGTGTTAGTATCAGGTTGGTTCCAAATAGGTCTTTCTTATCTCTCTCTAATAGCCGACAGTTTATCGAGTCTCTATAGGTTGTTTAGTGCATGCTTCGCTGCCGCTTCAGTCTACCATGCCTATGTAGGCGAGAGCCGCCGAGTTCTAGCCTCGCCGTGTACTGGCCTCAGTTCTGACGCTCATCTTTTTCCTTTGCCTTTGTCGGCACCCCTTTTGTTTTAGCAGGTATAAGTTCGACGTTGTTAGCAGGGTTACCCTTCCAGCTTGGCCTGAGCAGGGTTATGGACGCCATTGGTTATTCTTCAGGGCTCTTAGCCCAGTTTGCTTCTTATCCGTACTCGGATGATGAATCGTTTTCAAGGTGAATTGGATCTTTGTACTATATATCTGTATTCTTGACTCAATGAGTCATTGTTGTATATATATGTGTTGTGGGTTCCATCGTGAACTATTGGGTAATGGTATTACTTCGTTTTCCACCCGCACGCAAGTGCCTGGTGGGCGTCCTTGAATCGTTTCTATGCGGGTTTGGCGGGAAGCGCTAAAACTTGCATACGGCCGATTCGAGGGTGTAACAAAGTGCTATCAGAGCTCAGCAGTTGCGATACCCCACTGGTCCAGCCTGTAGGATAACCTAGCTAACGGTCGATGAAGAGTGTCAAAACTATTTTTGCAAATCGATTGGATAGATCTGATTAGGTCTGATTTTACTCCTTACCTCTGTGCTATTCTCCTCTTACCTTTGCACGTTTTGAATCTACTCTTATCTTATCTTCGAGTCCAGGATTTCTCGTGGTTGGGTTTCTGTCGTACCTTCAGGGTTTCGCTTCTTCCTTTGGTAACGGTGCTTCTACATCCGGTCTTCATGCTATCTGAGAATCCTTCATCCGTTGGACTTCTCTTTGTTCATTCTTGTAGCTTTCAGTGTTTTTCAACGCGACGACATCATCTACACTAGATCCGATGAAGATCTGTATCATTCCTTTGTTTCCGAACATCACTTGTGAAGATTTTCAGTCTAAATTCTGAGAATGGGTTGCATGATTTTTTCTACTATATGTGCAGAGTAATAGTTTCGGTGCGTGATGGATTGGCCCCCATTTCGACTACTCATTCTATTCGCTTTTGTACATTGAAGTGGTATAGAATTCATCTTTTCTCTCCAAATGTCGTAGTTAGAGGTTGCTTTATTTGTTGATACCTTTACCTTCGTCCTTTGTTCCCGGAGTGTTCTCTCGACGATCAGGGACTACGACTTCTTGTTGGTGGTGTCGCTAATTTTTACATGGAGCAACAATCTTTGTTAGTGGTATCACGAGGATCTACACGAAGCGATAAGATTCATATCATCGTCCTTCTTCCCCATACCATGAGGAGGATCTCGAGGGCGAGATCCATTGTTAATGGTGTCGAATTGTAGCACCCCGATAAAACCACTACTAGAAAATCGCTCGGTATTTCTGTTTTGTGCATCATCATGACCGCATGCTCATGTCATCATGCCACATTGCATTTGACCATTGTCATGTCATCATGTCATCATGCATTTTATTTCCCTAAAACTATTTTCGAAAAAGCCTAGTTTTGTTTTCTAAAGACCCCCATCTTAATTTCAAATCAAAACCTGGTCTCTTTCGGATATTTTTATTTTGCCTAAAAATAATTTACAAACGGTCTTTTAAATAAAACAAATCAAAAATATAAATAAAACTATTTTTTTGGGGGAGGCAGCCCAGCCGTTAAGACCAGTCCACCTACTACCGAGCAAGGCCCGACCCAGCTTAACCGAAACCCTAGACTAGATCTAACCTATCCACCTACCACTACCCCCGATGTAACATCCTCGGACCCTACGCTCTAAGTTCAAGCCTGGATGAACCAAAAGTGGTTAAGGTTTTACAGCGGGGGCCCAGGGCCACCCACGTGTAGGCCCGTCGACCGTCCTAACCACTTCCAAGAACATCGGGACAAGAGCGAGCAGCGTAGGCAACAGGCGAAGAGATCAAATACATACACAAGTGAGTATGTATGCAAGCTACCTTACAACAGTTCTCAGAGCCATACCATCTAAAAGAAATAGAAATATTGCAATGCCATACGGCAAGATCCAAATATCCTAGCTAGATATAATAGTGTAGGATAGCTCCTCATACATCAATCAATAGAGTATCAACAGAAGCGGGAAACAAGATTTGAGTACGGACAAGAAGCAAATCGGCATAAGATGCCACATAAATAAGCACATCCTGCCCACAGATCTCACGGATCCCCATCCCCGGAATCTCTACACCGAGTGATCGTTGCCAACATCATTTGTCTCCTCCACCCATTATCCATCTTGCGAATACACCTGTTCATCTGAATCAAACAATTTATCGTGTGAGACCCTAGGGGTACTCAGCAAGTCTTTATGCCTCTAAAGGGGACCTATACCTGGGGTGACGCAATTGCAGCAAAAGATAATAACTAACAAGTCTATAGATACTCGCTAACCATCCGCCTAACCAATGATAGACGGATGTCCGCTAATTAGGAACAACAGTTATAACAGTATAAAGTAACAAATCCATCCTCCTTCTCGCTTACCAACGAGAAAGTGGACAAACAACCCATCCGTTGGTAGTTTTATTAACCATTCCATGAGTATTGCACCATTTACTAGTCAGGTATTTAGTCAAATTAAAAGCGGTACTTTAGTTATACTTGTCTATGATCGAGAAACTGTGCTCCAAGTCATCCATAACCGCGGACACGGCTTTCAGAAAGATTTACCCTGCAGGGGTGCACAAATAGCAACACACACACGGTCGACCTCGGAAAAACCAAATCAAAACCCAACGAGGCTTTCACGACAAAGCATTCACAGGATTCCTAAAATATTTCAGGGGGCCACCCCACTAAGCTACCCGCAACGAAGTTGGCCGGCTCCGGAACGGACCTAGGGTTTGTGTGGATGGCGGTAAACGACTGGGAACCCGAAAGTGTGACTAGGCTTGTCGATACAGCGAAAACGTGTCACGATCCAAAATAGTACAGGTGCTCCACGCACAAGCTTAAATAAAGCAGTAAAGCATGGCATAAGTACAGGATAGTAATAAAGCCCCAAACTACTTTGTGGCCCCAAGAAATAAAGTACAAATCAAGCTCATGCAAAGGGGGATTCGTAGAGTCTCCCGTATGTGGATAGTGCGAATAGTCAAGGAACAGGAATCAAGTACTCGGGGTCCTACGGGACACAAGTGGACCTAAAAATCAAATGACAGATATTGCCCACCGGTGCCTCATTCATTAGTTATCCCATTACTACTCAGGTTAAGTTGTTTAGGTACCTTGTTATCCATCAGACTCTCACATACCCTACACATGTTGTTCTACGACCCGCATGGCTCAAACAACTCCTGTAGTAATGGCTCATGGAATGGAGGAATAAGCTCGGTGGGGTTTAAAAGTAAAGGCTATGCAGTACTTGGGATTCAATTTAATGCAATCGCGACTCAATGATGCAAGAATAAGATAGAGGCAATAGGTACTATATGTATGCAAGCATGTGGTAGTGCTTGCCTGGAAGCTCAGTTGAAGCGAGAGATGGATCTGGGTAGTACTCTTGGGATTCCTGATAATTCCCCTGCTCGGCGTCTATTCGAAGAAGAACCAAACAATCAAGGGCCAACATAAATATAGTGCACAATCATATGAATAAAATGCGACAAGAAAACAAGCATGCCATGATGAATGATGCACAATTTACATGGCATAACCTAGCATGGCATGGGTGAGGTGTGGGGTACAAGAGTAAAGCATTTTATTAAGTTTTTAGGCATGTTTTGCTCCCATACACATTGCTGTATACTTAATATTTACATGATGCATGCTTCAATACATATCATAGAATGCATAAACAGAACGGGCTCGTCGCGCTGATCGATTTAGACATATTATTTGTCAAATTTGGAGTTATAGAATTGAAGTTATTAATTAATTCGTCTTCTAAAGAAAAAGGCAGAAAGTGTTTAGGTTTAAGTATTTAGAATAAACCAATTCAAAACAAAATTTATATCTTAATTCTTTAAACAGATTTAAATAGGTTTGCTTGTAGGAGTTGTCCAAATTGAAGTGTATAAAAAGATTTATTAGCAACTCGAAAAGGTCAGAGGGGTTCTAAGCTAAAAGGACAAGACGCTGGGCCACTGCGTGTTTAACAGGACACAACCATGGTGCAACATGTAAAAAAACGGCACTGAACTTATGAATTTTTTCAACACCGGTTTACAGGTTCAAAAACTCTCCAAAAAAACGTAGCGAAAGAAAAAGCTTCCGGCCACTATGGGGATTTGATCGCACGACCCAAAGGATGCACTAGATGGGTTCATGCCACTGGGCTATGATTAGATCGATGTTGACCAAACTGAAACATGGACAGATAGCTTCGTGTTAGAGACCAAACAGGTTAAAAAAAGGGGATTTTAACAGACCGCTGCTGGGATTTGATCTAGGTACTCCTGGGCTGAAGATTGGGGCCGAAACTGCATGGGTATAGACTCGATTGTGATCCAGGTCGATGGGGTTAGTTTTTAATAAAACAAGGCCAGCTCAGTCTCTACTGAAACTGACGAGAACTAGCAACACGTCTATGACCCTCGCGCCTCACACGCACACGCGCAGGCAGCGGCCGGTGAAACAAAATCCGGCGACGGCGACGACAATTAAGCGGAGGAGAAGATGCTGGAAGGAGGGGAAAAGGGAGGTAGTGCTCACCTCGACCGATTCCCGCGGGAGTTGGGGTCGGGGAAGGGCTGCAGAGCGGGCGAGACAGGTAGGACGCAACGACACCAGGTTCTGTCGGGAACTAGATGTGGTCGACTCCCCTTGTGCTGCTCAGGCCTCCATGTTGCTACGGATGCGACACGGGCGTGGTCGGTGGTTCCTTTCCGCCGCTCGACTCGTCCCGACAGCGACTACCGAGGCTACGGGAGCTAGCCCACAGCGACGGCCAAGGCGATTGGAGAGGCGTAGCTGATGAAGTGGGGGTGGCAGGCGAAGGTCGGGACTGCGGCGCTAGGGGAAGGGGTCTAGGGTTCCTAGGCTCGCCTCGGATGGCTAAGAAGGGGATGGGGACACAGCTAACAGGCGACGGATACCTGCTCGATACCGTCAACCTGCTGAGGGAAGGAGTCACAGAGAAGAAAACAGGGGAACAGCGCTGATGCTTTCCGTCTCGAAGCGGTAAGGCCGGATGGTGCTCTGTTGCTGGCGCGTCTCCCTGCTGCTGGCTATGCAACGCTACAGATGGTACTGCTACTTGCTAAACTGAAATAAAAACACGAAGCTGCCACTAGCTACTGACTAAAGGGGCTCAGATTTAGAGAAAAGGTACAACGAGTTGAAGGAGATGCTCATGATCAGTTGTAAGATGGAGTAGGTTTAATCCTTTTTATATTGTGATTTTTGCAATATCTAGGTCTCAGGTTTGGGGGTTAGGGTTTAGAAAGGAGAAAGAAGGGGATTAGGATATTTATCTAGTCTAAAGTAGACTAGATGAGACTAGTTTTAGGCTAAAACTTTAGACGGGCCTTTTGCCTATTTTTTTTTCTAGAAAAATAACAAAACGTTTTGTGGTCGCGCCTAAAGATTGGAAAGAGTATTATAATTTTTAATATGAAATAAGAAAAGGAGGATGGATTTATATTATCCAATTTTGTTTGATCAAAAACCATTTGTAACTACAAGGCAAAAATAAAATAAAAAGAGAGATAGAAAGAGAAGGTGCTTAATAGATAGATATGGCAATCAGAGGAGGGATGTTTAGGAGGGGCAAACCAACAAATCATCCATGATTAGGCAGCTTTTAAGGGAAACAAGAGTGAAGAAGGGAAACACATATCATTTCCATATGGGCATAGCTTGTAGCAAGAACATGCCATGATCCACATAGGTGGGTATATTTCTCTTTAGACCCATCGGAAAGCACAAGAGCTTGATAAAAACCCAAGTTCCAACATAAGGAGCTCACATGGTTTTGGAATGGGAAAGTTGCCCACAAGATTATGTGGACAAGGTGTATTTGGATAAAAGTAATAAGAATGCCACACCTAGTATATGGGCTAACAAGAATGCAAGTAAATCGAATGATAGCCTCATATACATGCATGGTAGAATTGTCGAGCAATTTAAGCTCACATGGATCCAAAGTAAGGTGGTAAGTGGAATGAATGGAAGAGACATGCCCTCAACTCAAATTAGGCATTTGTATACAAGTATCAAGACCCAAATACATGATATCAAAAAGCGAATACTTTTAATAGGACAAATGCATATGAGGGAAAACCAACTTAAAAGGGCTTCATATGATGCTCAAATGCAACGTGGCATGATGGCATGAGCATGATATAATGATGATGCAACAATTATATGTAGGAAGATGGCATATTATTATTAGACCAAGTAGCATTACAGATGTTAGACAACTGGGATGCTACACCTGCCGCCACCCCCACGCGAGGCACACACTCGCGCACTGGCCTCGCAACATGACACGCTCACCCGCACGTCATCTGCACCCCGCGTGGACCCACCCCGCTCTCTCCCTCGCCAGCATCCTCTCCCGCAAGCCCCGCTCCACCTACCCGCATCCTCTCATCGCTCTCCAGATCTCCTCTCCCCGTGCGCCTCGCTGCCCAATCCCGAGCCGGAGACGCCGTCAGCCCTTCCCCGAGCCCCGCGTGCCCCCGTCTCTGTGGACCTTGTCCCTGGCGCCGCCCTGGATCATGGCCGCGACCCCTGCAGCGCACCGTCCCCTCCGTCTCCGGTGGCCATGGCCCGAGCTCGCCACGACGCTGCCCGAGCTCATCTCCCCTTCCTGCAGAGCGCCGCTGCCGTCGACCGCTCGTGTGAGCCCTGCCTCCTGCGCGTCCTGTGCCCCTATCCCCGGTGCTCCTCCCACTTTTAGCATCGCCTCCGGTTCCATAGCAACCGCCCCGGGCCCGTCGACCCTGCTCTCTGCCATGGGCTACCACCCGAGCCTCCCTGCAGCGTCACGATCTCCACCGGTGCCAAGCCCGGCCATTGCCTCCACTCGCTCTCGCGCACAAGGGAGGCACTATGATTCTGGTCTCCACCAACTATAGCTAGCAGCAGTGCTTTTGGCCTCCTCCTGTATTCATGTCGAGTCCTGCACCATCGGTGTGATGCCTCACGTCTTTGAAGCTAATCCTATGAGCCCATCCCCCTTTAGTTGTTTTGCTTCTGGCCTCGGATGTATGCATCGACGAGTACTCCTGTAAGGCTACCTGCAACATGTTTGACGCCAAGTTCTGCATCGCCAAGTTCAACATGTTTGACGCCAAGTTCTACATCGCCAAGGTCTTACGAGTCAAGTTTGTCATCGATTCCGGACACCAAGAGCACCAAGCCTGTCAGGGCCGATGAAAAGGCCTTCTTCTTAGCACGGAGGATCTTCACCGGCACAATACGAGTTATCCACTAACATCAACCCGGACCCGAAGCCCGGATACCTGAGCCGAAGATCAAACCCGACATGTTCTCCTTCCTCTCCGAAGACCGATCCCGGCGAGACCGAACCGAACCCTCAGCACCAAGTTCACCAAACCCCATGTGTGACCCCTTTTCCAAGAACCATATTTTTATAATATATGATATCTATCTTGTCGCATATTAAGCATACATATCTTGTGGTTTGCGGGCATTATGCCGATTCACCTCATAATTAAATATGGTGGCTATATGCAGGATTTTCTAGTCTTATCTTGGCCCCATTTAAATTTGTGTAGTGAACTAATGCCATGCTTTGCTTTGTTAATTCAACATTTAAATTGCGGGGTAACTAAACAACGTGAAACTTCTAATTAATTGTCAGGACCCCGATTCCGCTTAATATTGCCTAATTGCATCGCATCTTTGCCATGTCATCGCATCTTTGCCATCTCACTTGTGTCCCGTAGGACCCCGAGTACTTGATACCTGTTCCTTGACTATTCGCACTATCCACATACGGGAGACTATGAATCCCCCTTTGCCTAAGCTTGATTCACACTTTATTTCTTGGGGCCACCAGTAGTTTGGGGATTTATTACTATCCTGTAGTTATGTCATGCCTTACTGCTTTATTTATGATTGTGCGTGGAGCACCTGTACTATTTTGGAACGTGGAATGTTTTCGCGGTATCGACAAGCCCAGTCACACTTTCGGGTTCCCAGTCGTTTATAGCCATTGTCACAAACACTATGTCCGTCTCGGAACCGGCCAACTTCGTTGCGGGTAGCTTAGTGGGGTGGCCCCCTGAAATGATTTATGAATCCTGTGATTGCTTTGTCGTGAAAGCCTCGTTGGGTTTTGATTTGGTTTTTCTGAGGTTGATCGTGTGTGTGTTGCTATTTGTGCACCCCTGCAGGGTAAATCTTTCTGAAAGCCGTGTCCGCGGTTATGGACGACTTGGAGCACACTATCTCGGTCATAGACAAGCATAACTAAAGTAGTGCTATAAATTTGACTTAATATGTGACTAGTAATCAACTTCACTACAATGGAATAGATAATAAAAGTGCCAACAACTGGTGGAACTGGGGTGTATCGTGTCATGTTATACCAGCCTAGTAAGTATCGCAACTCCAATGGAATGAAATAAAAGTGCCTACAACTGCTGGGTTTGGGAGGTCACATGATAATTGTATCTGACTAGTAAGTACTGCAACTACAACTGAATGGTTAACTAAAACTACCCACTACTTATGCTATCAGGATGACTCACGTTATCTATATCTGACTAGTAAATGCTGCAACTATAATGCAATGAATAAAACTGCCAACTGTGTGAGTTCCTTGGTTTGACTTCCTCGTTTGGTCTCAAGGGGGGAAAGACCAGGATGGGTATGATTGGTGTTAGTATCAGGTTGGTTCCGAATAGGCCTTTCTTACCTCTCTCTAATAGCCGACAGTTTATCGAGTCTCTATAGGTTGTTTAGTGCATGCTTCGCTGCCGCTTCAGTCTACCATACCTATGTAGGCGAGAGCCGCCGAGTTCTAGCCTCGCCGTGTACTGGCCTCAGTTCTAACGCTCATCTTTTTCCTTTGCCTTTGTCGGCACCCCTTTTGTTTTAGCAGATATAAGTTCGACGTTGTTAGCAGGGTTACCCTTCCAGCTTGGCCTGGGCAGGGTTATGGACGCCATTAGTTATTCTTCAGGGCTCTTAGCCCAGTTTGCTTCTTATCCGTACTCGGATGATGAATCGTTTTCAAGGTGAATTGGATCTTTGTACTGTATATCTGTATTCTTGACTCAATGAGTCGTTGTTGTATATATATGTGTTGTGGGTTCCATCGTGAACTATTGGGTAATGGTATTACTTCATTTTCCACCCGCACGCAAGTGCCTGGTGGGCGTCCTTGAATCGTTTCTATGCGGGTTTGGCGGGAAGCACTAAAACTTGCATACGGCCGATTCGAGGGTGTAACATCTAGGTACCGAAACTGACACGCAGAGTTGAGCCTGAAGCCAAGTTTGGTGATGCATGTAGAGAAGCCTGACACTCGACGGACCGTGGACAAGATCGTCTTCATGGATCCGAAGACCGGATGCCAAGTTCTCCGACCCCGAACTGAGATCACCGCGGCCCGAGTGCACCGATCCCAAGGATCCGAAGACCGATCACCATCGAACCCCGAGACCCCGGATCCAAACCCCGACATCGGCTTCATGCTCTGCTTCCCGGATGCCAAGACCCGTTCCCGGAGGCAAAGGCCGATCTCGTTGACCCCTAGATCCTCGGAGCCCAAGTTCACCGAACCCTAATGTGATTCCCTTTATCCGAGACCTCTATTTTTTATAATATGACATTATCATTTGTTGCATAGTAAATTGCTCATGCTTGCATACATGTTTATTCGTTTGTGGGTACTTAGTCAACTCACTTAATAATTAAATATGGAGCACATATGCGGGCTTTTCTAGCCTAATAATGCCTCCATTTAAATTTGTGTAGTGAACCAATGCCATGTTTTGCATTGTTAAGACAACATTTAAATTGCGGGGTATCTAAACAACTGGAACCTTCTATTTAATTGTCGAGACCCCGGTTCCGCTTAATATTGCCTAATTGCACCGCATCTTTGCCATGTCATGCATCATACATGCATCATGCCCGATCTTCTACCGTAGTATTAAATAGTGCATCCAGTGTTTCTTTTAGTGTTTGCTTCTTCACAGATTAGGCCGTTGAGTGGATGCGAGAATATCGACAAGTTCTTTGATAAATCTTCGGCAGTGTTTTCCAGGCGAGCATCTCCCCCTTTCTACCTATTTTGCATTTATAGTCTTTACTTCCTCCTGTTGATCTATTGCTATCCGTATTGCGATGCTTTAGCTTCCGTGCACCATTTATATTCCTTCCAGCCTCTATATTGCCTTGGACACATCCTATTGCCTATTGTTTGATAGATAGTCGGCCTTGCGAGTTGTAGTTGCTTGCTCAGGTGCTGCTTCGTGTCGTTGTTGTTCCACCGTTATTGGAAGATTGGCACATGCTTAATGGTGGAGATGATCATGGCTTTAATTACAACGTGATATTAAATTGCTGGGATAACTAATGAAAGAGGTACCGGTGGGCAATATATGCTATTTGGTTTTTCATGTCCACTTGTGTCCCATAGGCCCCGAGTACTTGATACCTGTTCCTTGATTATTCGCACTATCCACATCCGGGAGACCCTATGGATCCCCTTAGCCAGAGCTTGATTCATTTCTTATTTTTGCGTCCACAAACTAGTTTGGGGCTTTATTACTATCCTGTACTTATGCCATGGTGTACTGCTTTATTTACTATTGTGCGTGGAGCACATGTACTGTTTAGGAATTGCGGAGTGTTTTCGCAGTATCGACAAGCCTAGTCACACTTTCGGGTTCCCAGTCGTTTACAGCCATTAGCGCAAACCTTGGGTCTGTCTCGGAGCTGGCCAACTTCGTTGCGGGTAGCTTAATGGGGTGGCCCCCTGAAATATTTTATGAATCTTGTGATTGCTTTCTCGTGAAAGCCTCGTTGGGTTTTGATTTGGTTTTTTCGAGGTTGATTGTGTGTGTGTTGCTATTTGTGCACCCCTGCAGGGTAAATCTTTCTGAAAGCCGTGTCCGCGGTTATGGAAGAGTTGGAGCACAGTATCTCGATCATAGACAAGCATAACTAAAGTAGTGCTATAAATTTGACTAGTAATCAGCTTCACTATAATGGAATGGATAATAAAAGTGCCAACAACTGGTGGAATTGGGGTGTATCATGTCATGTTATACCTGCCTAGTAAGTATCGCAACTCCAATGGAATGAAAAAAAGTGCCAACAACTGCTGGGTTTGGGATGTCACATGCTAATTGCATCTGACTACTAAGTACTACAACTACAACCGAATGGTTAACTAAAACTGACCACTACTGATGCTATCAGGATGACTCATGTTATCTATATCTGACTAGTAAGTGCTTCGACTATAATGGAATAAATAAAACTGCCAACTGTGTGAGTTCCTTGGTTTGCCTTCCTCGTTGGTCTCGAGGGTGAAATACCAGGATGGGTATGATTGGTGTTAGTATCAGGTTGGTCACGAATAGGTCTCTCTTATCCCTCTCTAATAGCCGATAGTTGCATCGAGTCTTTATAGGTTGTTTAGTGCATGCTGCGCTACCGCTTCAGTCCACCATACCTATGTAGGCGAGAGCCGCCGAATTCTAGCCTCACTGTGTACTGGCCTTAGTACCGACGCTCCTCTTTTTCCTTTGCCCTTTGTCAGCACCCCTTTTGTTTTAGCAGGTTTGAGATCGACGACGTTAGCAGGGTTACCCTTCCGGCTTGGCCTGGGCAGGGTTATGGACGCCATTGGTTATTCTTCAGAGCTCGTAGCTCTATTTTCTTCTTATCCGTACTCGGATGCTGTATCGTTTTCAAGGTTATTTGGATCTTTGCACTGTATATCTGTATTCTTGACTCAGTGAGTCATTGCTGTATATATATCTGTTCTATGGGTTCCATCGTGGACTATTGTGTTGCCGATTTCAAGATGGAGCAAGAATCCTTGTTAGTGGTGTCGCGATGATCTACATGAAGCGATAAGAGTTCAGCCATCAGCCTTCTTCCCCGTACCATGAGGCGGATCTCGAGGGCTAGATCCATTGTTAGTGGTGTCGAATTGTAGCACCCCGGTAAAACCACTCCTAGAAAATCGCTCGTTGTTTTGTTTTGTGCATCATCATGACCGCATGCTCATGTCTTCATGCCACATTGCATTTGAGCATCTTCATGTCATCCTGCATTGTTTGCCTAAAACTATTTTCTAAAAGCCTATCTTTGTTTTCTAGATATCTCCCGTCTTTATTACAAATCAAAACTCCAGTCTCTTCCGGATCTTCTATTTATCTAAAAACTATTTACAAAAGTCTTTAAAATTAAAATAGATAAATAAAATATTTTTAAACCGGGGGAGGCCGCCACTTGCCAGGCCCAAATGGCCCAGCTGGCAGCAGCCTACTACCCCGAGTCCCTAAACCTAAAATCCCCAAACCCTAGAATACCCGGCCGATACACCCCCATACCACAAGAGCCGCCGCCAGCACATGCTAGCGACCACCACCTTCCTAGCACCAGCAGCGCGGTCAACCACGCCTGCCTGGCCCCACTACCCCATCGCGGCACGTCCCTTCCGCGTACGCCGCTCCAACTTGTCCTGTCGTACCACCCTAGCCCCACCCTACAGCCCCGCTACCGACAACCACCCCGGGTATGACCCACGCGCGCGACCCAAGCCCCGCTACCAATGCTCGCTTCCTCGCTCGCCTGACCCTGGCCCCACCCCGCTCGATCCGCACGCGAACCCCCTTCCCCGACCTCCTCCCGTTCTCGTCCCCTGGAGTTCCTCGATGCACCGCCGCCTGTGCTCGCTTCTGCAGCGCTCTGGCCGTGCTCGCCTCGTCCCCTCCCTCCTGTAGGCCGCGTGAGCCCTGCCGCCTCTGCTCGCTCAGGCGCCTGCCCTGGCCACCGTCGACCGTGCGGAGCTGCCGCCACCATCATCCACGGTGCCCCTCCTCTCTCTCCTCTAGTCATGGTGTCGTCCATGTCTTCCCCGAGCTACCACATCGACCTCTCGTCAACTCCGCTCGGGCTCGTGTCTACGCCGCTCTGCACCTGTAGCAGCGTCCCAGCCGTGCCACTAGCCGATGCTGCCGCCATGCTCCTCCGTGCCTGCGCCTCTCCCCACCACCGGACGAGCCCTCCGGCCCACAACCCCTGCATCGTGTTGGCGTGTGCGCCCCCCGCCTGCGCGCGACCAGGTTCTGCCTTGGCTACGGCTCCCCGTGTCGTCGTTGTGTCCACGGTGGTGCTCTGCTCCACCTCATTGACGCTGCTCCGTGGTCGCCCTGCCCGACCTGCACCGCATCCTCAAGCCCTGCTGTCGGCCATGCTCGCCTCCAGCAGTCGTGGTCGCTTCCGCCTCTCGTTGTTCACCCCCTGCCCTGCCTCTTCCGTCTTGAGACGCACACCAAGCTGCCGCATGCAGGTACTAGGACAAGGACAAGAGAATCGATGCATGACCCTGTCTTACTTCTTCTGCACTACATCGACAACATGTGTATCTAGCATGACAACAGTTCTAGCGTCCGCGACTCAGATCCACTCCGGTATTCAGCTGCCCGGCAAGTGTTTGGCAAAATCCCTGCAAGAGTTTCGGTCTCAGGATATTTTATTCGGTGTACCGATGTTGTTCGCTGCCAAGACCCTCTCCTCTAGGTACCGAGACTGACGCGCAGAGTTGAGCCCGAAGCCAAGTTTGGTGATGCATGTAGAGAAGCCCGACACTCGATGGACCGCGGACAAGATCGTCTTCTGGATCTGAAGACCGGATGCCAAGTTCTCCGACCCCGAACCAAGATCACCGCGGCCCGAGTGCACCGATCCCGAGGATCCGAAGACCGATCACCATCGAACCTCGAGACCCTGGCTCCAAACCCCGGCATCGGCTTCATGCTCTCCTTCCTGGACGCCAAGACCCGTTCCCGGAGGCGAAGGCCGATCTCGTCGGCCCCTAGACCCTCGGAGCCCAAGTTCACCGAACCCTAATGTGATTCCCTTTATCGGAGACCTCTATTTTTTTATAATATGACATTATCATTTGTTGCATAGTAAATTGCTCATGCTTGCATACATGTTTATTCATTTGGGGGTACTTAGTCGACTCACTAAATAATTAAATATGGAGCACATATGCGGGCTTTTCTAGCCTAATAATGCCTCCATTTAAATTTGTGTAGTGAACCAATGCCATGTTTTGCATTCTTAAGACAACATTTAAATTACGGGGTATCTAAACAACTGGAACCTTCTATTTAATTGTCGAGACCCCGGTTCCGCTTAATATTGCCTAATTGCACCGCATCTTTGCCATGTCATGCATCATACATGCATCATGCCCGATCTTCTGCCGTAGTATTAAATAGTGCATCCGGTGTTTCTTTTAGTGTTTGCTTCTTCACAGATTAGGCCACTGAGTGGATGCGAGTATATCGACAAGTTCTTCGATGAATCTTCGGCAGTGTTTTCTAGGTGAGCATCTCCCCCTTTCTACCTATTTTACATTTATAGTCTTTACTTCTCCTGTTGATCTATTGCTATCTGTATTGCGATGCTTTAGTTTCTGTGCACCATTTATATTCCTTGCAGCCTCTATATTGCCTTGGACACATCCTATTGCCTGTTGTTTGATAGATAGTCGGCCTTGCGAGTCGTAGTTGCTTGCTCAGGTGCTGCTTCGTGTCGTTTTTGTTCCACTGTTATTGGAAGATTGGCACATGCTTAATGGTGGAGATGATCATGGTTTTAATTACAACGTGATATTAAATTGCTGGTATAACTAATGAAAGAGGCACTGGTGGGCAATATATGCTATTTGGTTTTTCATGTCCACTTGTGTCCCATAGGCCCCGAGTACTTGATACATGTTCCTTGATTATTCGCACTATCCACATCCAGGAGACCCTATGGATCCCCCTTAGCCAGAGCTTGATTCATTTCTTATTTCTTGGGGCCACAAACTAGTGTGGGGCTTTATTACCATCATGTACTTATGCCATGCTTTACTACTTTATTTACAATTGTGCGTGGAGCACATGTACTGTTTAGGAATTGTGGAGTGTTTTTGCGGTATCGACAAGCCCAGTTACACTTTCGGGTTCCCAGTCGTTTACAGCCATTGGCGCAAACCTTGGGTCCATCTCGGAGCTGGCCAACATCGTTGCGGGTAGCTTAATGGGGTGGGCCCCTGAAATATTTTATGAATCCTATGATTGCTTTGTCGTGAAAGCCTCGTTGGGTTTTGATTTGGTTTTTTCGAGGTTGATTGTGTGTGTGTTGCTATTTGTGCACCCCTGCAGGGTAAATCTTTCTGAAAGCCGTGTCCCCGGTTATGGACGACTTGGAGCACAGTATCTCGATCATAGACAAGCATAACTAAAGTAGTGCTATAAATTTGACTTAGTATGTGACTAGTAATCAGATTCACTATAATGGAATGGATAATGAAAGTGCCAACAACTGGTGGAATTGGGGTGTATCGTGTCATGTTATACCTGCCTAGTAAGTATCGCAACTCCAATGGAATGAAATAAAAGTGCCAACAACTATTGGGTTTGGGATGTCACATGCTAATTGCATCTGACTAGTAAGTACTACAACTACAACCGAATGGTTAACTAAAACTGACCACTACTTATGCTATCAGGATGACTCATGCTATCTATATCTGACTAGTAAGTCCTTTAACTATAATGAAATGAATAAAACTGCCAACTGTGTGAGTTCCTTGGTTTGGCTTCCTCGTTGGTCTCGAGGGGGAAATACCAGGATGGGTATGATTGGTGTTAGTATCAGGTTGGTCACGAATAGGTCTCTCTTATCCCTCTCTAATAGCCGACAGTTGCATCGAGTCTCTATAGGTTCTTTAGTGCATGCTGCGCTACCGCTTCAGTCCACCATACCTATGTAGGCGAGAGCCGCCGAATTCTAGCCTCGCTGTGTACAGGCCTTAGTACTGACGCTCATCTTTTTTCCTTTGACCTTTGTCGACACCCCTTTTGTTTTAGCAGGTTTGAGATCGACGTCGTTAGCAGGGTTGCCCTTCCGGCTTGGCCTGGGCAGGGTTATGGATGCCATTGGTTATTTTTCAGGGCTCTCAGCTCTATTTTCTTCTTATCCGTACTCGGATGCTGTAGCGTTTTCAAGGTGATTTGGATCTTTGCACTTTATATCTGTATTCTTGACTCAGTGAGTCGTTGTTGTATATATATATATCTGTTCTGTGGGTTCCATCGTGAACTATTGTGTAATGATATTACTTCGTCTTCCACCCGCACGCAAGTGCCTGGTGGGCGTCCTCGAATCGTTTCTATACAGGTTTGGCAGGAAGCGCTAAAACTTGGATAGGGCCGATTCGAGGGTGTTACACATTGGATGTGTGTTCTTTTCCTAAACCAGGTGGATCCACCATATGTCATTGCATGTATGTTCTTTTCATAAACCACATGGACACACTAGAGTCATTTTATGTGTGTGTGTATTAGTGTACATCATTGTGGTTTTGTAAATGAACACATGAAATGATGCTACTCCAGCATTAGGTGTCCAACCATGTCGAGGAACCCTAGATGCATGATGGGATTCAACTACAACATGCATTCTACCACCAGTTTGAAAGATGTTGCATCGCCACACCCACTTGGATGTGTGTGTTAGTGTGCATCATTGAGGTTTTGGAAAAGAACACATGCAATGATGCCACTCCAGCATGTGGTGTCCAACCATGTCCAGGAACCCTAGAAGCATGCTGGGATTCAATTACAACATGCATTCTACCACCAGTTTGAAACATGCTGCATCACCACACCCACTTGGATGTGTGTGTATCAGTGTGCATCATTATGGTTTTGGAAAAGAACACATGCAATGATTCCACTCTAGCATGTGGTGTTCTTTTCCTAAACTACGTGGATCCACTAGAGTCATTGCATGTGTGTTCTTTTCATAAACCACATGGATCCACTAGATGTCATTGCATGTGTGTTCTTTTCATAATCCACACGAATCCACTAGATGTCATTGCATGTGTGTTCTTTTCCTAAACCACATGGATCCAATATATGTCATTGCATTTGTGTTCTTTTCATAAACCACATGGATCCACTAGAGTCATTGTATGCTTGTGTGTTAGTGTGCATATTGTGGTTTTGGAAAATAACACATGCAATGATGCCACTCCAGGATGTGGTGACCAACCATGTCCAGGAACCCTAGCAGCGTGCTAGGATTCCAATGCCGCATGCATTCTACCACTAGTTTGAAAGATGCTGCATCACCACACCCACTTGGATGTGTGTGTGTGTGTTAGTGTGCATCATTGTGGTTTAAGAAAAGAACACATGCTATGATGCCACTCCAGCATGTGGTGTTTTTTCATAAACCACATGGATCCTCTAGATGTCATTGCATGTGTGTTCTTTTCATAAACTAAATGGATCTACGAATGTCATTGCATCTGTATTCTTTTCATAATAAACATAGATCCACCAGATGTCATTGCATGTGTGTTCTTTTCCTAAACCACATGGATCCACTAGATGTCATTGCATGTGTGTTCTTTTCCTAAACCACGTGGGTCCACTACAGTCATTGCATGTGTATTCTTTTCTTAAACCGCATGGATCCACTAGATGTCATTGCATGTGTGTTCTTGTCATAAACCAAATGGATCCACTAGATGTCATTCCACGTGTATTCTTTTCCTAAACCACATGGTTCCACTAGAGTCATTGCATGTGTGTTCTTTTCATAAACCACATGGATCCACTAGATGTCTTTGCATGTGTGTTCTTTTCATAAACCAAATGGATCCACTAGATGTCATTGCACGTGTGTTCTTTTCCTAAACCACATGGATCCACTAGAGTCATTGCATGTGTGTTCTTTTCATAAACCACTTGTATCCACTAGATGTCATTGCATTTGTGTTCTTTTCCAAAACCACATGGATCCATTAGAGTCATTGCATATGTGTTTTTTTCATAAACCACATGGATCCACTAGATGTCATTGCATGTGTGTTATTTTCCTAAACCAGATCGATCCACTATATGTCATTGCATGTATGTTTTCATAAACCTCATGAATCCACTAGAGTCATTGTATGCGCGTGTGTGTGTACTAGTGTGCATCATTATGGTTTTGGAAAAGAACACATGCAATGATGCCACTCCAGCATGTGGTGTTCTTTTCGTAAACCACATGGATCCACTAGATGTCATTACATGCGTGTTCTTTTCATAAACCACATGGATCCGCTGATGTCATTGCATGTGTGTTGTTTTCATAAACCACATGGAAACACTAGATGCCATTGCATGTATGTTATTTTCCTAAACCGCATGGATCCACTATAGTCATTTCATGTGTAATCTTTTCTTAAACCACATGGATCCACAAGATGTCATCGCATGTGTGTTCTTTTCATAAACCACATGAATCCACTAGAGTCATTGTATGCATGTGTGTGTGTCAGTGTGCATCATTGTGGTTTTGGAAAAGAACACATGCAATCATGCCACTCGAGCATGTGTAGTTTTTTCATAAACCACATGGATCCACTAGATGTCATTGCATGTGTGTTCTTTTCATAAACCACATGGATCCACTAGATGTCATTGCATGTGTGTTCTTTTCATAAACCATATGGATCCAGTAGATGTCATTGCATGTGTGATCTTTTCCTAAACCACATGGATCCACTAGAGTCAATGCATGTGTGTTCTTTTCATAAACCACATGGATCCACTAGATGTCATTGCATGAATTTTCTTTTCCTAAACCAAATGGATCCACTATATGTCATTTCATGTATGTTCTTTTCATAAACCACATGGATCCACTAGAGTCATTGGATGTGTGTTATTTTCCTAAACCACATGGATCCACTATATGTCATTGCATGTGTGTTATTTTCATATACCACATGGATCCACTTGAGTCATTTTATGTGTGTGTGTATTAGTGTGCATCATTGTGGTTTTGTAAATGTACACATGCAATGATGCCACTCTGGCATGTGGTGTCCAACCATGTCCAGGAACGCTAGATGCATGATGGGATTCAACTATAGCATGCATTCTACCACCAATTTGAAAGATGATGCATCACCACACCCACTTGGATGTGTGTGTGTTTTAGTGTGCATCATCGTGGTTTTGGAAAAGAACACATGCAATGATGCCACTCTAGCATTTGGTGTCCAACCATGTCCAGAAACCCTATAAGCATGTTGGGATTCAAACATGCATTCTAACACCAGTTTGAAAGATGATGCATCACCACACCCACTTGGATGTGTGTGTGTATTAGTGTGCGTCATTGGGGTTTTGGAAAAGAACACATGCAATGATGCCACTCCAGCGTGTGGTGTTCTTTTCATAAACCACATGGATTTGCTGATCTCATTGCACGTGTGTTCTATTCATAAACCACATGGATCCACTAGATGTCATTGCATGTGTGTTCTTTTCCTAAACCACATGGATCCACTACAGTCATTTCACGTGTATTCTTTTCATAAACCACATGGATCCACTAGATGCCATTGCATGTGTGTTCTTTTCATAAACCACATGGATCTAGTTGATGTCATTGCATGTGTGTTCTTTTTGTAAAAAACATGGATCCACATCCCCCACTAGATGTCATTTCATGTGTGTTCTTTTCCTAAACCGCTTGGATCCACTATATGTCATTGCATGTATGTAGTTTTAATAAACCACATGAATCCACTAGAGTCATTTTATGCGTGTGTATGTACTAGTGTGCATCATTGTGCTTTTGAAAAAGAACACATGCAATGATGCCACTCTAGCATGTGGTGTTATTTTCCTAAACCACATGGATCCATTAGATGTCATTGCATGTGTGTTCTTTTCATAAACCACATGGATCCACTATATTTCATGGCATGTGTGTTCTTTTCATAGACCACATGGATCCACTAGAGTTATTGGATGTTTGTTCTTTTCATAAATCAGATGGATGCACTAGAGTCATTGCATGTGTGTTCTTTTCATAAACCACATGGATCCACTAGATGTCATTGCTTGTGTGTTCTTTTCATAAACCATATGGATCCAGTAGATGTCATTGCATGTGTGTTCTTTTCCTAAACCACATGGATCCACTAGAGTCAATGCATGTGTGTTCTTTTCATAAACCACATGGATCCACTAGATGCCATTGCATGCGTGTTCTTTTCCTAAACCACATGGATCCACTATATGTCATTTCATGTATGTTCTTTTCATAAACCACATGGCTCCACTAGAGTTATTGGATGTGTGTTCTTCTCCTAAACCACATGGATCCACTATATGTCATTGCATGTGTGTTTTTTCATAAACCACATGGATCCACTTGAGTCATTTTATGTGTGTGTGTATTAGTGTGCATCATTGTGGTTTTGTAAATGTACACATGCAATGATGCCACTCCAGCATGTGGTGTCCAACCATGTCTAGGAACGCTAGATGCATGATGGGATTCAACTACAACATGCATTCTACCACCAATTTGAAAGATGCTGCATCACCACACCACTTGGATGTGTGTGTGTTTTAGTGTGCATCATCGTGGTTTTGGAAAAGAACACATGCAATGATGCCCCTCAAGCATGTGGTGTCCAACCATGTCCAGGAACCCTATTAGCATGTTGGGATTCAACTACGACATGCATTCTAACACCAGTTTGAAAGATGAGGCATCACCACACCTACTTGGATGTGTGTGTGTATTAGTGTGCATCATTGGGGTTTTGGAAAAGAACACATGCATTGATGCCACTCCAGCATGTGGTGTTCTTTTCATAAACCACATGGATCCGCTGATCTCATTGCATGTGTGTTCTATTCATACACCACATGGATCCACTAGATGGCATTGCATGTGTGTTCTTTTCCTAAACCACATGGATCCACTACAGTCATTTCATGTGTATTCTTTTCATAAACCACATGGATCCACTAGATGCCATTGCATGTGTGTTCTTTTCGTAAACCACATGGATATAGTTGATGTCATTGCATGTGTGTTGTTTTCACAAACCACATGGATCCACATCCCCCACTAGATGTCATTGCATGTGTGTTCTTTTCCTAAACCGCATGGATCCACTATATGTCATTGCATGTATGTTGTTTTAATAAACCACATGAATCCACTAGAGTCATTTTATGCGTGTGTATGTACCAGTGTGCATCATTGTTCGTTTGGAAAAGAACACATGCAATGATGCCACTGTAGCATGTGGTGCTCTTTTCCTAAACCACATGGATCCAGTAGATGTCATTTCATGTGTGTTCTTTTCATAAACCACATGGATCCACTAGATGTCATTGCATGCGTGTTCTTTTCATAAACCATATGGATCCAGTAGATGTCATTGCATGTGTGATCTTTTCCTAAACCACATGGATCCACTAGAGTCAATGCATGTGTGTTCTTTTCATAAACCACATGGATCCACTAGATCTCATTGCATGCATTTTCTTTTGCTAAACCAAATGGATCCACTATATGTCTTTTCATGTATGTTCTTTTCATAAACCACATGGCTCCACTAGAGTCATTGGATGTGTGTTATTTTCCTAAACCACATGGATCCACTATATGTCATTGCATGTGTGTTCTTTTCATATACCACATGGATCCACTTGAGTCATTTTATGTGTGTGTGTATTAGTGTGCATCATTGTGGTTTTGTTAGTGTACACATGCATTGATGCCACTCTAGCATGTGGTGTCCAACCATGTCCAGGAACGCTAGATGCATGATGGGATTCAACTATAGCATGCATTCTACCACCAATTTGAAAGATGATGCATCACCACACCCACTTGGATGTGTGTGTGTTTTAGTGTGCATCATCGTGGTTTTGGAAAAGAACACATGCAATGATGCCACTCTAGCATGTGGTGTCCAACCATTTCCAGGAACCCTATCAGCATGTTGGGATTCAACTACAACATGCATTCTAACACCAGTTTGAAAGATGATGCATCACCACACCCACTTGGATGTGTGTGTGTATTAGTGTGCGTCATTGGGGTTTTGGAAAAGAACACATGCAATGATGTCACTCCAGCGTGTGGTGTTCTTTTCATAAACCACATGGATCTGCTGATCTCATTGCACGTGTGTTATATTCATAAACCACATGGATCCACTAGATGTCATTGCATGTGTCTTCTTTTCCTAAACCACATGGATCCACTACATTTATTTCACATGTATTCTTTTCATAAACCACATGGATCCACTAGATGCCATTGCATGTGTGTTCTTTTCGTAAACCACATGGATCTAGTTGATGTCATTGCATGTGTGTTCTTTTTGTAAACCACATGGATCCACATCCCCCACCAGATGTCATTGCATGTGTATTCTTTTCCTAAACCGCCTGGATCCACTATATGTCATTGCATGTATGTTGTTTTAATAAACCACCTTAATCCACTAGAGTCATTTTATGCGTGTGTATGTACCAGTGTGCATCATTGTGCTTTTGAAAAAGAACACATGCAATGATGCCACTCTAGCATGTGGTGTTCTTTTACTAAACCACATGGATCCAGTAGATGTCATTGCATGTGTGTTCTTTTCATAAACCACATGGATCCACTATATGTCATTGCATGTGTGTTCTTTTCATAGCCCACATGGATCCGCTAGATGTCATTGCATGTATATTCTTTTAATAAATCACATGGATGCACTAGAGTCATTGCATGTGTGTTCTTTTCATAAACCACATGGATCCACTAGATGTCATTGCATGTGTGTTCTTTTCATAAACCATATGAATCCAGTAGATGTCATTGCATGTGTGTTCTTTTCCTAAACCACATGGATCCACTAGAGTCAATGCATGTTTGATCTTTTTATAAACCACATGTGCCACTCTAGCATGTGGTGTCCAACCATGTCTAGGAACGCTAGATGCATGATGGGATTCAACTACAGCATGCATTCTACCACCAATTTGAAAGATGTTGCATCACCACACCCACTTGGATGTGTTTGTGTTTTAGTGTGCATCATCGTGGTATTGGAAAAGAACACATGCAATGATGCCCCTCCAGCATGTGGTGTCCAACCATGTCCAGGAACCCTATCAGCATGTTGGGATTCAACAACAACATGCATTCTAACACTAGTTTGAAAGATGATGCATCACCACACCCACTTGGATGTGTGTGTGTATTAGTGTGCATCATTGGGGTTTTGGAAAAGAACACATGCATTGATGCCACTCCAGCATGTGGTGTTCTTTTGAGAAACCACATGGATTCGCCGATCTCATTGCATGTGTGTTCTATTCATACACCACATGGATCCACTCAATGTCATTGCATGTGTGTTCTTTTCCTAAACCACATGGATCCACTACAGTAATTCATGTGTATTCTTTTCATAAACCACATGGATCCACTAGATGCCATTGCATGTATGTTCTTTTCGTAAACCACATGGATATAGTTGATGCCATTGCATGTGTGTTCTTTTCACAAACCACATGGATCCACATCCCCCACTAGATGTCATTGCATGTGTGTTCTTTTCCTAAACCGCATGGATCCACTATATGTCATTGCATGTATGTTGTTTTAATAAACCACATGAATCCACTTGAGTCATTTTATGTGTGTGTATGTACCAGTGTGCATCATCGTTCGTTTGGAAAAGAACACATGCAATGATGCCACTCTAGCATGTGGTGTTCTTTTCCTAAACCACATGGATCCAGTAGATCTCATTGCATGTGTGTTCTTTTCATAAACCACATGGATCCACTAGATGCCATTGCATGTGTGTTATTTTCATAAATCACATGGATCCACTAGATGTCATTGCATGTGTGTTCTTTTCCTAAACCACATGGATCCACTAGAGTCATTGCTTGTGTGTTCTTTTCATAAACCACATGGATCCACTAGATGTCATTGCATGTGTGTTCTTTTCATAAACCATATGGATCCAGTAGATATCATTGCATGTGTGTTCTTTTCCTAAACCACATGTATCCACTAGAGTCATTGCATGTGTGTTCTTTTCATAAACCACATGGATCCACTAGATGTCATTGCATGCGTGTTCTTTTCCAAAACCACATGGATCCACTATATGTCATTTCATGTATGTTCCTTTCATAAACCACATGGCTCTAGTAGAGTCATTGGATGTGTGTTCTTTTCCTAAACCACATGGATCCACTATATGTCATTGCATGTGTGTTCTTTTCATAAACCACATGGATCCACTTGAGTCATTTTATGTGTGTGTGTGTATTAGTGTGCATCATTGTGGTTTTGTAAATGAACACATGCAGTGATTGAAAGGTTCTGTAGCAGAAAACAAAAAATTTATATCTACTCGTACACTAATACCAGGATCTATACTATGTAGACATAAGTAACGGAGCAGGAATATACAATATTCATACCTTTGCAAACAGAGGCACGCCTTACGCAGGAAGGCGTATATTGATGAAGACGAGGAGCACCCCAAGTGTGGTGCCTCCAAAGTACTACACACGTCCGGTGTAGGCGGCGTCTCCCGGGCTCCGATCTAGCCGAGCAGTGGAAGAAGAAGATGTCGGACCGAAGATCACACGACGGTAGTGTGAAGGTGGAGAACTCAAATCCCTCGCGGTCCTCCCCAATATTACGGAGAAGTCCTCAGAGGAATATGAGAGAGAGAATGAGGGAATTGGATGCCTCCAAAGGGGTGGGGGGAGACCCCTATATATAGTAGGAGGGGGGCTCACCACCTAGGGGCTAGGCGGTGTGGGACTAAACCCCACACCCGCTGGCCACCTAGGGGATGCCAGTGGCCCTAGGTCGGCCCCACTTGGGTGGCCCACCATGCCAAGGCTGGCCGCCCCCTCCCCTTAGGCGCCTTTGACCTATTGGGCCTCCCTTCGGGTGAGGCCCATTAGCATTAGGAAGCCTTTAATAATAAAATAAACTAAAATATATATTTAATATTAATTCTCCAATTAACATTAAAATACATATATTATCATATTCCTTTACTTCGGAACTCCTTCCGAACCCCTTCCGATCACCATCGGATGTTACCCAGAGCTATTCCGGTTTCTCTCTCTCTCTATTTCTCCTACGGTACCTCATCTATCCCTAAGCGCCCCCACCCTTAAGCGTGACATCCTTTGGTTCGGGAACACTCTGGACATGATTGAGAATCCTCTCACATCAATGATCATCAGCGGGACCTGGATGCCCATGATGACCCCCGTGCATTCGACGAATCTTATCGCTCGAACCGTGAATAGTCGTTTCCCGTTCCCTTTGCCACTTGATACCTAGTTCATTTGAGACTTGATCTTTGGTATCTCCATACCTTAGTTCGATCTCATTGCCGATGAACTTGTTTACTCGTTCCCATGCCGTTGCATTCCGTGACCCAGTCACACGCTTGCAAGCTTCGTTAATGCAACATCACCGAGATGGCCACATATGTATCTATCCGTTACATGGACTGGCAAATCCTGGTCTTGATATGTACTCCTATACGTGCTCCTTCGGGAAATCTGAGTGGCACCTTTTCGATCACCCAGTCACAGTGTGATACTTGATAACCATCTAAGCTCCCTCCAAAATAGTGATTTGCATTATCTCACAGTCTAAGGATCAGGTTGCGAGGTTTCATGTGTTTTATCATCAATGGTGAACTTTGTAACTAGATCTCATTGAGATACAACTATCAGATGTTTGTCTATCACGTCATTCATCCAATGACGAGACCTCATTGTCAATTGGCATAAATGCCCATGATCTTGAAACCCAGATCATCCTCATGACCAATGAACTAGTTCGCTAGAGGTAACTAGAGACACGGTTTGTTTACATACCACACGTGTATTAACGTTTCGTATTAACACAGTTATAGCACAGTATGAAACGTATTATGAACATATAGGAGATATATCAAACAATATTATTTGCCTCTAGGGCATAACTCCTTCAGTCTCCCACTTGCACTAGAGTACAAATTAATCTAGTTTACAATAGGCAGGAACCTAACACCAATGGCATCCCGGTGTTGTTCATGCTTTGTTTGTATGAGAGCTTTAGTCAACGGATCTGCCATATTCAGATCCGTGTGTACTTTGCAAATCTTGATTTCACCTTCATCAACGTTTTGTCGGGTGACGTGAAATCATAGCTTGATGTGTTTGGTTGTGGAATGAGTTCTTGGTTCCTTTGCGTTTGCAGTAGCACCCGTGTTATCACAAAAGATTGTCACGGGATCTTGTGCACTTGGAACAACTCCCAGTTCAATGATGAAATTCCTTAGCCAAACAGCCTCATTCGCCGCATCAGCAGCAACGATGTATTCTGACTCCATTGTAGATTGTGCAACTACCGGTTGTGTCTTGCTCTTCCAGCTTACCGCCCCAACATTCACCAAAAACACAAATCCTGTCTGAGACTTTGAGTCATCAGGATCTGAGTGCCAGCTCGCATCCACGTAACCAGTTACGTTTAGAGCTTCATCATTGCCTCCATAGACTAGGACCATATCCTTTGTTTTCCTGAGATACCTTAGGATATTTTTCACAGCTGCCTAGTGATCCATTCATGGATTACTTTGGTATCAGCTCGCCAAACTGAGAGCCAATGCCACATCAGGTCTAGTACTTAGCATTGCATACGTGATAGAACCTATGGCTGAGGCATAGGGGATGTAAGACATCCTTTCTCTATCGGCGTCCGTTACCGGACATTGAGATAAACTCAGTATGCTACCTTTTGTTATAGGTGCCAAACCTCTTTTGTCATCCTCCATTTTGAACCTCTTCAAAATCTTCTCAAGGTAAGTATTATGACTTAATGCAATTAGGGGTCTTGATCTATCTCTATATATTTTGATGCCTAATATGTATGCAGCTTCACCTAGATCCTTCATGGAAAATTGACTACTCAAATATGCTTTCACGCTTCTCATAAGATCCACATCGTTTCCCATGAGTAATATGTCATCCACATATACTACTAGGAATACAACTGAGCTCCCACTCGCTTTCTTGTAAACACAGAACTCTTGTTGATTTTGGACAAATCCAAAACTCTTGATCACTTGATCAAAACGTTGGTTCCAGCTGCGAGATGCCTGCTCTAATCCATAAATGGACCACTGAAGCTTGCACACCTTTCCAGCATCCTTAGGATCAACAAAACCTTCCGGTTGCATCATATACAACTCTTCATCAATGTGACCATTGAGAAATGCGGTCTTGACATCCATCTGCCAAATTTCATAGTCGAAATGGGCAGCAATTGCTAGTAAAATCTGGACAGCCTTAAGCATCACTACGGGAGAGTAAGTCTCATCATAGTTGACTCCTTGAATTTGTCGAAACCCCTTTGCGACAAGTCGAGCTTTGTGAATGGTCACATTACCATCCGCATCTGTCTTTTTCTTAAAGATCCATTTATTTTCCATGGCCTTGCGGCCTTCTGGAAGATCCACCAAGGTCCAAACTTTGTTTTCATGCATGGATCCTATTTCGGATTTCATGGCTTCCAGCCATTTCTCGGAGTCAGCACTATCCATAGCTTCTTTGTAGTTTGTAGGTTCTTCATGTTCATCTAGGATGACAGGCATCACAAGGCTACTGCACCAATCAGGAGTGGCATGAACCCTAGTAGACTTGCAAACCTCAGGAGTCTCGATGTCACTATTTTGATCATCATCAATTGGCTCCTCCTCCATGTTGGAGAGCGGTTTTGGAACAACTTCCGTTGCGCTAATTGGAATTTGGAGAGAAGGGTCAACAATTTCATCTAACTCAATTTTCCTTCCACTAATTCCTTTGGCGAGAAAATCTTTCTCGAGAAAGGTGCCAGTTTTTGCGACAAACGTTTTGCCTTCGGCCTTGTTGTAGAAAGTATACCCAATTTTTTCCCTTGGGTACCCCACAAAGATGGATTTTTCCGATTTAGGTTCGAGTTTGTTAGGCTGTAGTTTCTTGACGTAAGCCTCACATCCCCAAACTTTAAGAAATGACAACGTTGGCTTCTTTCCATGCCATATCTCATATGGGGTTGTCTCCACGGATTTGGACGGTGCTTGGTTCAAAATAAAAGCAGCGGTTTCTAACACATATCCCCAAAATGATACGGACAAATCAGTCAAAGACATCATGGACCGCACACTATCTAATAGAGTACGGTTATGTCGTTCCGACACACCATTATGCTGTGGTGTTCCGGCTGGCGTAAGTTGTGGGATTATCCCACAGTCCTTTAAGTGCATGTTAAACTCATAACTCAAATACTCGCCTCCTCGATCCGATCGAAGATGCTTGATTCTCTTGTTAAGTTGATTCTCTACTTCCTTCTGAAATTCCTTGAATTTTTCAAAGGTTTTATATTTGTGTTTCATTAAGTAGATATATCCATATCTACTCAAATCATCAGTAAAGGTAACAAAATAACAATAACCATTGCGCGTTGAGACACTCATTGGTCCACATACATCCGTATGTATGATTCCCAGTAGGTCTGCAGCTCTCTCCATCGTGCCGGAGAAGGGTGTCCTAGTCATCTTGCCCATAAGGCATGGCTCACATGTATCAAGAGATTCTAACTCTAATGATCCAACAAGTCCTTCTGAATGAAGCTTCTTCATGCGTTTTACGCCAATGTGACCAAGACGGGAATGCCACATAAACATGGAATTATCATCATTATGGTTACAACGTTTAGCATCAATATTATGGATGTGAGTATTGCAATCAAGATCTGGTAAGAATAAACCATTACTCATAGGCGCATGAACTTAAAAGATGTCATCCATATAAATAGAACAACCACTTGTTCCAGATTTAAATGAATAACGATCTTGCAATAAGCAAGATCCACTTACAATATTCATACTTAATGCGAGTACATAGTAGCATTTATTCAAAACTAGAATCAATCCTGACAGTAGATGTAGAGATAACGTTCCGACGGCCACCACATCGACTTTCGTGCCATTGCCGACACGCATCGTCACCTCGTCCTTTACGAGCCGCCTCTTACTCCGCAGCTCCTATTGGGAGTTACATATGTGAGCAACAGAACCGGTATCAAATACCCAGGTGTTGCTCCTGGCGTTGGTAAGGAACACATCTATAACTTGTATATCACATATACCTTTTTCTTTGGCGGCAATCTTGCCGGCTTTCTTGTCCTCAATGTACTTGGGGCAATTGAGTTTCTAGTGCCCATCTCCTTTGCAGTAATAGCACGTGCTACCGGACCTAGGGCTGGGCCTAGTAGCCTTAGAGGTGTTGGCAACTGCTTTACCATCCTTCTTTGGCTTGTTTACCTTGCCCTTTGTCCCCGAACTTTTAAAGTTAATGGTCTTATTGACCATCAACACCGTGTGCTCTTTCTTGATTTCTACCTCAGCAGTTTTGAGCATGGCGAACACTTCAGCAAGGGTCTTAGTCATCCCTTGCATGTTGTAGTTCATAACAAAACTCTTATAGCTAGGGGACAGCGAGTGCAACACCCTATCTATAGCGAGCTCCTCCGGGATTTTGCAATCCAGGGCGTTTAAGCACTTAACGTAGCCAGACATTTTGACCACATGCTCACTAATACTGCTGTACTCTTCCATTTTAGCAGAGAAGAAGAGCTCGGAAGCATCATACTTCTCTGCATGAGCCTGTGGAGCAAAGACAGCCTTGAGATCCTCAATGATTTCAAAGGCATTCATCTTCTCAAAATGCCTTTGAAGCTCCGGCTCCATGGCATAGAGCATTCCACTCTGGATGAGGGAGAAATCGTCCGCCTTGGACTGCCAGACATTCTTTTTGTCCTGGGAGGCGGAGTCTGCAGGCTTAGCCAGAAGCTCAGCCTCGATGACATAAGTCAACTTATAGGGGACTAGGAGGATCCTAAGATTGCGGAACCATGCGGTGAAGTTGGTTCCATCAGTTTTTAGCTTGTCCTTCTCGAGGAAAGTGCTAAGGTTGAAGGTGGGTGGGCGAGACATCTACAAAAGATTTGCAAAGTATTTAGACTATGTTCATAATAATAAGTTCAAGTTTTAACTAAAAGAACTCCCACTCAAATGAACATCCCTCTATTCATTTCAGTGATCACATGATCCCAATCCGCTGCACCTCCCCCGATCGTCACGGCCATCAATGCAGTTTCAAAGGTGGACATTCCCAATGTCGATCACATCAACCATGTGATTTATGCTCAACCTTTCGGTCTCTTGTATTCCGAGGCCATGTCTACACATGCTAGGCTCGCCAGTTCTAATTCGTGTGTATTCGCAGTGCAACATGGCTTACACCCACTGTATGCAAACGTAGATATGTCTGACACCTAGGCATGTAACCCTGGATCGCCTCATACCGAAGAACTTTCTTGGTGGTGCACACACAAGGGGAATACGATAACTGGAATACTATGAGGGATTATCTTATTATGCTACCGTCTAGTAAGTATACTAGCACAATAAGTAATACCTCAAAAGTAAAGTGCTATGACATGGTTATAGCTTTGTGATCATCATCAATAGCTTCAATGAGAGTTTCACAAACTTGTCATTGCCATGTTATAATACTTTCCCCTATGCAATAACGAAGATAGACGCTTATATATTGACTATTGCATGTTTTACGCGACTTTAGGGCTTTCGCAGTAGAACCCCTTCCCACCTACGAATGTCGAGCCACAACATGGATTCAATGATTGCCGTTCTTCTTCCCTTTTCAGGGCCCTCTAATGTCAATGCCATATCAACTACTGTAGAGAGACAGACACCCCCCCTAAGCCACTTTGATTTGTGGACCAGTCTCATGAATCACCACGTGAGGTTGGTTGGGGACCGCTTCATCAAACAGTGCCGCGATATGAACAATAACACTAAAGTGGGTAGCAACTAGAGAATCAATGCCCACATATTGATATGTGTTCTATCCGTACGACATGTCTACACATAGACCCGCTCTGATACCACTGAAGGGTTCCGTAGCAGAAAACAAAAAAATTCAATCTACTCGAACACTAATACCAGGATCTATACTATGTAGACATAAGTAACGGAGAAGGAATATACAATATTCATACCTTTGAAAACAGAGGCACGCCTTACGTAGAAAGGCGTATATTGATGAAGACGAGCAGCACCCCAAGTGTGGTGCCTCCAAAGTACTACACACGTCTAGTGTAGGCGGCGTCTCCCGGGCTCCGATCCAGCCGAGCAGCGGAAGAAGAAGATGCCGGACCGAAGATCACACGATGGTAGTGTGAAGGTGGAGAACTCAAATCCCTCGAGGTCCTCCCCAATATTATGGAGAAGTCCTCAGAGGAATATGAGAGAGAGAATGAGAGAATTGGATGCCTCCAAAGGGGTGGGGGAGACCCCTATATATAGTAGGAGGGGGGCTCACCACCTAGGGGCTAGGCGGTGTGGGACTAAACCCCACACCCGCCGGCTACCTAGGGGATGCCGCCGACCCTTGGTGGGCCCCACTTGGGCGGCCCACCAAGCCAAGGCTGGCCGGCCCCCTCCCCTTAGGCGCCTTGCCCTATTGGGCCTCCCTTCGGGTGAGGCCCATTAGCATTAGGAAGCCTTTAATAATAAAATAAAATATATATTTAATATTAATTCTCCAATTAACATTCAAATACATATATTATCATATTCCTTTACTTCGGAACTCCTTCCGAACCCCTTCCGATCACCATCGGATGTTACCCGGAGCTATTCTGGTTTCTCTCTCTCTCTATTTCTCCTACGGTACCTCATCTATCCCTAAGCGCCCCCACCCTTAAGCGTGACATCCTTCGGTTCAGGAACACTTTGGACATGATTGAGAATCCTCTCACATCAATGATCATCAGTGGGACCTGGATGCCCATGATGACCCCCGTGCATTCCACGAATCTTATCGCTCGAACCGTGAATAGTCGTTTCCCGTTCCATTTGCCACTTGATACCTAGTTCATCCGAGACTTGATCTTCGGTATCTCCATACCTTAGTTCGATCTCGTTGCCGATGAACTTGTTTACTCGTTCCCATGCCGTTGCATTCCGTGACCCAGTCACACGCTTGCAAGCTTTGTTAATGCAACCTCATAGAGATGGCCACATATGTATCTATCTGTTACATGGACTGGCAAATCCTGGTCTTGATATGTACTCCCCTACGCGCTCCTTCGGGAAACCTGAGTGGCACCTTTTCGATCACCCAGTCACGGTTTGATACTTGATAACCATCTAAGCTCCCTCCAAAACGGTGATTTGCATTATCTAACAGTCTAAGGATCAGGTTGCGAGGTTTCATGCGTTTTATCATCAATGGTGAACTTTGTAACTAGATCTCATTGAGATACAACTATCGGATGTTTGTCTATCACGTCATTCATCTAATGACGTGACCTCATTGTCAATTGGCATAAATGCCCATGATCTTGAAACCCAGATCATCCTCATGACCAATGAAATAGTTCGCGAGAGGTAACTAGAGACACAGTTTGTTTACGTACCACACGTGTATTAACGTTTCGTATTAACACAATTATAGCACAGTATGAAACGTATTATGACCATATAGGAGATATATCAAACAATACACTTTATTATTTGCCTCTAGGGCATAACTCCTTCAATGATGCCACTCCAGCATGTGGTGTCCAACCACGTCCAGGAACGCTAGATGCATGATGGGATTCATATACATCATGCATTCGACCACCAATTTGAAAGATGCTGCTTCTGCACACCCACTTGGATATGTGTGTGTATTAGTGTGCATCATTGTGGTTTTGGAAAAGAACACATGCAATGATGCCACTCCAGCATGTGGTGTCCAACCATGTCCAGGAATCCTATCAGCATGTTGGGATTCAACTACAACATGCATTCTAACACCAGTTTGAAAGATGATGCATCACCACACCCACTTGGATGTGTGTGTGTATTAGTGTGCATCATTGGGGTTTCGGAAAAGAACACATGCAATGATGCCACTCCAGCATGTGTGTTCTTTTCATAAACCATATGGATCTAGTAGATTTCATTGCATGTGTGTTCTTTTCATGATGGGATTCAACTACAGTATGCATTCTACCACCAATTTGAAAGTTGCTACATCACCACACCCACTTGGGTGTGTGTGTGTATTAGTGTGCATCATTGTGGTTTTGGAAAAGAACAGATGTGATGCCACTCCAGCATTTGGTGTTCTTTTAATAAACCACATGGATCCGCAGATCTCATTGCATGTGTGTTCTTTTCATAAACCACATGGATCCACTAGATTCCATTGCATGTGTGTTCTTTTCGTAAACCACATGGATCTAGTTGTTGTCATTACATGTGTGTTCTTTTCGTAAACCACATGGATCCACATCCCCCACTAGATGTCATTGCATGTATATTCTTTTCCTAAATGACATGGATCCACTAATTGTCATTGCATGTATGTTCTTTTAATAAACCACATGAATCCACTAGAGTCATTTTATGCGTGTGTATGTGTACCAGTGTGCATCATTGTGCTTTTGGAAAAGAATACATGCAATGATGCCAGTCTAGCATGTGGTGTTCTTTTCCTAAACCACATGGATCCAGTAGATGTCATTTCATGTGTGTTCTTTTCATAAACCACATGGATCCACTAGGTGTCATTGCATGTGTATTCTTTTCATAAATCATATGGATCCACTAGATTTCATTGCATGTGTATTCTTTTCCTAAACCACATGGATCCACTAGAGTCATTGCCTGTGTGTTCTTTTCATAAACCACATGGATCCACTAGATGTCATTGCATCCGTGTTCTTTTCCCAAACCACATGGATCCACTACATGTTATTTTATGCATGTTCTTTTCATAAACCACATGGCTCCACTAGAGTCCTTCGATGTGTGTTCTTTTCCTAAACCACATGGATCCACTATATGTCATTGCATGTGTGTTCTTTTCGTGAACCACATGGATCCACTAGAGTCATTTTATGTGTGTGTGTGTGTTTCAGTGTGCATCATTGTGGCTTTTGAAATGAACACATGCAATGATGCCACTCCAGCATGTGGTGTCCAACCATGTCTAGGAATGCTAGATGCGTGATGGGATTCAACTACAACATGCATTCTACCACCAATTTGAAAGATGATGCATCACCATAACCACTTGGATGTGTGTGTATGTGTGTGTGTGTGTTTGTGTGCACCATTGTGGTTTGGGAAAAGAACACATGCAATGATGCCACTCCAGCATGTGGTGTCCAACCATGTCCAGGAACCCTAGCAGCACGTTGGGATTCAAGTACAACATGCATTCTAACACCAATTTGAAAGATGCTGCATCACCACACCCACTTGGATGTGTGTGTGTATCAGTGTGCATCATTCTGGTTTTGGAAACACATGCAATGATGCCACTCCAGCATGTGGTGTTCTTTTCATAAACCTCATGGATCCACTGATGTCATTGCATGTGTGTTCTTTTCATAAACCACATGGAACCACTGATGTCATTACATGTGTGTTGTTTTCATAAATCACATGGATGCACTAGAGTCATTGCATGTGTGTTCTTTTCATAAAGCACATGGATCCACCAGATGTCATTGCATGTGTGTTCTTTTCATAAACCATATGGTTCCAGTAGATGTCATTGCATGTGCGTTCTTTTCCTAAACCACATGGATCCACTAGAGTCATTACATGTGTGTTCTTTTCGTAAACCACATGGATCCACTAGATGTCATTGCATGTATGTTCTTTTCATAAACCACATGGCTCCACTAGATTCATTGGCTGTGTGTTCTTTTCCTAAACCACATGGATCCACTATATGTCATTGCAAGTGTGTTCTTTTCATAAACTACATGGATCCACTTGAGTCATTTTATGTGTGTGTGTATTAGTGTGCATCATTGTGGTTTTGTAAATGACCACATGCAATGATGCCACTCCAGCATGTGGTGTCCAACCATGTCTAGGAACGCTAGATACATGATGGGATTCAACTACAGATCATTCTACCACCAATTTGAAAGTTGCCGCATCACCACACCCACTTGGATGTGTGTGTGTGTATTAGTGTGCATCATTGTGGTTTTGGAAAAGAACACATGCAATGATGCCACTCCAGCATGTGGTGTCCAACCATGTCCAGGAACCCTATCAACATGTTGGTATTCAACTACAACATGCATTCTAACACCAGTTTGAAAGATGATGCATCACCACACCCACTTGGATGTGTGTGTATTAGTGTGCATCATTATGGTTTTGGAAAAGAACACATGCAATGATGCCACTCCAGCATCTGGTGTTCTTTTCATAAACCACATGGATCCGTTGATCTCATTGCATGTGTGTTCTTTTCCTAAACCACATGGATCCACTATATGTCATTTCATGTGTGTTCTTTTCATAAACCACATGGATCCACTTGAGTCATTTTATGTGTTTGTGTATTAGTGTGCAGCATTGTGGTTTTGTAAATGACCACATGCAATGATGCCACTCCAGCATGTGGTGTCCAACAATGTCTAGGAACGCTAGATGCATGATGGGATTCAACTACAGATCATTCTACCACCAATTTGAAAGTTGTTGCATCACCACTCCCACTTGGATGTTTGTGTGTATTAGGGTGCATCATTGTGGTTTTGGAAAAGAACACACGCAATGATGCCATTCCAGCATGTGGTGTCCAACCATGTCCAGGAACCCTATCACCATGTTGGGATTCAACTACAACATGCATTCTAACGCTAGTTTGAAAGATGATGCATCACCACACTGACTTGGATGTGTGTGTGTATTAGTGTGCACCATTGGGGTTTTGGAAAAGAACACATGCAATGAAGCCACTCCAGCATGTGGTGTTCTTTTCATAAACCACATGGATCCGCTGATCTCTTTGCATGTGTGTTCTTTTCATAAACCACATGGATCCACAACTGTCATTTCATGTGTATTCTTTTCATAAACCACATGGATCCACTAGATGTCATTGCATGTGTGTTCTTTTCGTAAACCACATGGAACTAGTTGATGTCATTGCATGTGTGTTCTTTTCGTAAACCACATGGATCCACATCCCCCACTAGATGTCATTGCATGTGTGTTCTTTTCCTAAACCGCATGGATCCACTATATGTCATTGCATGTAAATTGTTTTAATAAACCACATGAATCCACTAGAGTCATTTTATGCGTGTGTGTGTTCTTTTCCTAAACCACATGGATCCACTAGAATAATTGCATGTGTGTTCTTTTCATAAACCACATGGATCCACTAGATTTCATTGCATCCGTGTTCTTTTCCTAAACCACATGGATCCACTAGATTTCATTGCATGCGTGTTCTTTTCCTAAACCACATGGATCCACTATATGTCATTTCATGGATCAACTAGATGCCATTGCATGTGTGTTCTTTTCGTAAACCACATGGATCTAGTTGATGTCATTCCATGTGTGTTCTTTTCGTAAACCCCATGGATCCACATCCCCCACTAGATGTCATTGCATGTGTGTTCTTTTCCTAAACCGCATGGATCCACTATATGTCATTGCATGTATGTTGTTTTAATAGACCACACGAATCCACTAGAGTCATTTTATGTGTGTGTACCAGTGTGCATCATTGTGCTTTTGGAAAAGAACACATGCAATGATGCCACTCTAGCATGTGGTGTTCTTTTCCTAAACCACATGGAGCCAGTAGATGTCATTGCATGTGTGTTCTTTTCATAAACCACATGGATCCATTAGATGTCATTGCATGTGTATTATTTTCATAAATCACATGGATCCACTAGATTTCATTGCATGTGTGTTCTTTTCCTAAACCACATGGATCCACTAGAGTCATTGCATGTGTGTTCTTTTCATAAACAACATGGATCCACTAGATGTCATTGCATGTGTGGTTTTTTCATAAACCATATGGATCCAGTAGAATATCATTGCATGTGTGTTCTTTTCCTAAACCAAATGGATCCACTAGAGTCATTGCATGTGTGTTCTTTTCATAAACCACATGGATCCACTAGATTTCATTGCATCCGTGTTCTTTTCCTAAACCACATGGATCCACTAGATGTCATTGCATGCGTGTTCTTTTCCTAAACCACATGGATCCACTATATGTCATTTCATGTGTGTTCTTTTCATAAACCACATGGATCCACTTGAGTCATTTTATGTGTTTGTGTATTAGTGTGCAGCATTGTGGTTTTGTAAATGACCACATGCAATGATGCCACTCCAGCATGTGGTGTCCAACAATGTCTAGGAACGCTAGATGCATGATGGGATTCAACTACAGATCATTCTACCACCAATTTGAAAGTTGTTGCATCACCACTCCCACTTGGATGTTTGTGTGTATTAGGGTGCATCATTGTGGTTTTGGAAAAGAACACACGCAATGATGCCATTCCAGCATGTGGTGTCCAACCATGTCCAGGAACCCTATCACCATGTTGGGATTCAACTACAACATGCATTCTGACGCTAGTTTGAAAGATGATGCATCACCACACTGACTTGGATGTGTGTGTGTATTAGTGTGCACCATTGGGGTTTTGGAAAAGAACACATGCAATGAAGCCACTCCAGCATGTGGTGTTCTTTTCATAAACCACATGGATCCGATGATCTCTTTGCATGTGTGTTCTTTTCATAAACCACATGGATCCACTACAGTCATTTCATGTGTATTCTTTTCATAAACCACATGGATCCACTAGATGTCATTGCATGTGTGTTCTTTTCGTAAACCACATGGAACTAGTTGATGTCATTGCATGTGTGTTCTTTTCGTAAACCACATGGATCCACATCCCCCACTAGATGTCATTGCATGTGTGTTCTTTTCCTAAACCGCATGGATCCACTATATGTCATTGCATGTATATTGTTTTAATAAACCACATGAATCCACTAGAGTCATTTTATGCGTGTGTGTGTACCTGTGTGTATCATTGTGCTTTTGGAAAATAACACATGCAATGATGCCACTCTAGCATGTGGTGTTGCTTTCCTAAACCACATGGATCCAGTAAATGTCATTGCATGTGTGCTCTTTTCATAAACCACATGGATCCACTAGATGTTATTGCATGTGTGTTCTTTTCATACATCACATGGATCCACTAGATTTGATTGCATGTGTGTTCTTTTCCTAAACCACATGGATCCACTAGAGTCATTGCATGTGTGTTCTTTTCATAAACCACATGGATCCACTAGATGTCATTGCAGGTGTGTTCTTTTCATAAACCATATGGATCCAGTAGAATGTCATTGCATGTGAGTTCTTTTACTAAACCACATGGATCCACTAGAGTCATTGTATGTGTGTTCTTTTCATAAACCACATGGATCCACTAGATTTCATTGCATCCGCGTTCTTTTCCTAAACCACATGGATCCACTAGATTTCATTGCATCCGTGTTCTTTTCCTAAACCACATGGATCCACTAGATGTCATTGCATGCGTGTTCTTTTCCTAAACCACATGGATCCACTATATGTCATTTCATGTATGTTCTTTTCATAAACCACATGGCTCCACTTGTCATTGGATGTGTGTTATTTTCCTAAACCACATGGATCCACTATATGTCACTACATGTGTGTTCTTTTCATAAACCACATGGATCCACTTGAGTCATTTTATGTGTGTGTGTATTAGTGTGCATCGTTGTGGTTTTGTAAATGACCACATGCAATGATGCCACTCTAGCATGTGGTGTCCAACCATGTCCAGGAACGCTAGATGCATGATGGTATTCAACTACTACGTGCATTCTACCACCAATTTGAAAGTTGCCGCATCACCACACCCACTTGGATGTGTGTGTGTATTAGTGTGCATCATTGTGGTTTTGGAAAAGAACACATGCAATGATGCCACTCCAGCATCTGGTGTTCTTTTCATAAACCACATGGATCCGTTGATCTCATTGCATGTGTGTTCTTTTCATAAACCACATGGATCCACAAGATGTCATTGCATGTTTGTTCTTTTACTAAACCACATGGATCCACTACAGTCATTTCATGTGTATTCTTTTCATAAACCACATGGATCCACTAGATGTCATTGCATTTGTGTTATTTTCGTAAACCACATGGATCTAGTTGATGTCATTGCATGTGTGTACTTTTCGTAAACCACATGGATCCACATCCCCCACTAGATGTCATTGCATGTGTGTTCTTTTCCTAAACTGCATGGATCCACTATATGTCATTGCATGTATGTTGTTTTAATAAACCACACGAATCCACTAGAGTCATTTTATGTGTGTGTGTACCAGTGTGCATCATTGTGCTTTGGAAAAGAACACATGCAATGATGCCACTCTAGCATGTGGTGTTCTTTTCCTACACCACATGAAGCCAGTAGATGTCATTGCATGTGTGTTCTTTTCATAAACCACATGGATCCATTAGATGTCATTGCATGTGTATTATTTTCATAAATCACATGGATCCACTAGATTTCATTGCATGTGTGTTCTTTTCCTAAACCACATGGAGCCACTAGAGTCATTCCATGTGTGTTCTTTTCATAAACAACATGGATCCACTAGATGTCATTGCATGTGTGGTTTTTTCATAAACCATATGGATCCAGTAGAATATCATTGCATGTGTGTTCTTTTCCTAAACCACATGGATCCACTAGAGTAATTGCATGTGTGTTCTTTTCATAAACCACATGGATCCACTAGATTTCATTGCATCCGTGTTCTTTTCCTAAACCACATGGATCCACTAGATGTCATTGCATGCGTGTTCTTTTCCTAAACCACATGGATCCACTATATGTCATTGCATGTATGTTGTTTTAATAAACCACACGAATCCACTAGAGTCATTTTATGTGTGTGTACCAGTGTGCATCATTGTGCTTTTGGAAAAGAACACATGCAATGATGCCACTCTAGCATGTGGTGTTCTTTTCCTAAACCACATGGAGCCAGTAGATGTCATTGCATGTGTGTTCTTTTCATAAACCACATGGATCCATTAGATGTCATTGCATGTGTATTATTTTCATAAATCACATGGATCCACTAGATTTCATTGCATGTGTGTTCTTTTCCTAAACCACATGGATCCACTAGAGTCATTGCATGTGTGTTCTTTTCATAAACAACATGGATCCACTAGATGTCATTGCATGTGTGGTTTTTTCATAAACCATATGGATCCAGTAGAATATCATTGCATGTGTGTTCTTTTCCTAAACCAAATGGATCCACTAGAGTCATTGCATGTGTGTTCTTTTCATAAACCACATGGATCCACTAGATTTCATTGCATCCGTGTTCTTTTCCTAAACCACATGGATCCACTAGATGTCATTGCATGCGTGTTCTTTTCCTAAACCACATGGATCCACTATATGTCATTTCATGTGTGTTCTTTTCATAAACCACATGGATCCACTTGAGTCATTTTATGTGTTTGTGTATTAGTGTGCAGCATTGTGGTTTTGTAAATGACCACATGCAATGATGCCACTCCAGCATGTGGTGTCCAACAATGTCTAGGAACGCTAGATGCATGATGGGATTCAACTACAGATCATTCTACCACCAATTTGAAAGTTGTTGCATCACCACTCCCACTTGGATGTTTGTGTGTATTAGGGTGCATCATTGTGGTTTTGGAAAAGAACACACGCAATGATGCCATTCCAGCATGTGGTGTCCAACCATGTCCAGGAACCCTATCACCATGTTGGGATTCAACTACAACATGCATTCTGACGCTAGTTTGAAAGATGATGCATCACCACACTGACTTGGATGTGTGTGTGTATTAGTGTGCACCATTGGGGTTTTGGAAAAGAACACATGCAATGAAGCCACTCCAGCATGTGGTGTTCTTTTCATAAACCACATGGATCCGATGATCTCTTTGCATGTGTGTTCTTTTCATAAACCACATGGATCCACTACAGTCATTTCATGTGTATTCTTTTCATAAACCACATGGATCCACTAGATGTCATTGCATGTGTGTTCTTTTCGTAAACCACATGGAACTAGTTGATGTCATTGCATGTGTGTTCTTTTCGTAAACCACATGGATCCACATCCCCCACTAGATGTCATTGCATGTGTGTTCTTTTCCTAAACCGCATGGATCCACTATATGTCATTGCATGTATATTGTTTTAATAAACCACATGAATCCACTAGAGTCATTTTATGCGTGTGTGTGTACCTGTGTGTATCATTGTGCTTTTGGAAAATAACACATGCAATGATGCCACTCTAGCATGTGGTGTTGCTTTCCTAAACCACATGGATCCAGTAAATGTCATTGCATGTGTGCTCTTTTCATAAACCACATGGATCCACTAGATGTTATTGCATGTGTGTTCTTTTCATAAATCACATGGATCCACTAGATTTGATTGCATGTGTGTTCTTTTCCTAAACCACATGGATCCACTAGAGTCATTGCATGTGTGTTCTTTTCATAAACCACATGGATCCACTAGATGTCATTGCAGGTGTGTTCTTTTCATAAACCATATGGATCCAGTAGAATGTCATTGCATGTGAGTTCTTTTACTAAACCACATGGATCCACTAGAGTCATTGTATGTGTGTTCTTTTCATAAACCACATGGATCCACTAGATTTCATTGCATCCGCGTTCTTTTCCTAAACCACATGGATCCACTAGATTTCATTGCATCCGTGTTCTTTTCCTAAACCACATGGATCCACTAGATGTCATTGCATGCGTGTTCTTTTCCTAAACCACATGGATCCACTATATGTCATTTCATGTATGTTCTTTTCATAAACCACATGGCTCCACTTGTCATTGGATGTGTGTTATTTTCCTAAACCACATGGATCCACTATATGTCACTACATGTGTGTTCTTTTCATAAACCACATGGATCCACTTGAGTCATTTTATGTGTGTGTGTATTAGTGTGCATCGTTGTGGTTTTGTAAATGACCACATGCAATGATGCCACTCTAGCATGTGGTGTCCAACCATGTCCAGGAACGCTAGATGCATGATGGTATTCAACTACTACGTGCATTCTACCACCAATTTGAAAGTTGCCGCATCACCACACCCACTTGGATGTGTGTGTGTATTAGTGTGCATCATTGTGGTTTTGGAAAAGAACACATGCAATGATGCCACTCCAGCATCTGGTGTTCTTTTCATAAACCACATGGATCCGTTGATCTCATTGCATGTGTGTTCTTTTCATAAACCACATGGATCCACAAGATGTCATTGCATGTTTGTTCTTTTACTAAACCACATGGATCCACTACAGTCATTTCATGTGTATTCTTTTCATAAACCACATGGATCCACTAGATGTCATTGCATTTGTGTTATTTTCGTAAACCACATGGATCTAGTTGATGTCATTGCATGTGTGTACTTTTCGTAAACCACATGGATCCACATCCCCCACTAGATGTCCTTGCATGTGTGTTCTTTTCCTAAACTGCATGGATCCACTATATGTCATTGCATGTATGTTGTTTTAATAAACCACACGAATCCACTAGAGTCATTTTATGTGTGTGTGTACCAGTGTGCATCATTGTGCTTTGGAAAAGAACACATGCAATGATGCCACTCTAGCATGTGGTGTTCTTTTCCTAAACCACATGAAGCCAGTAGATGTCATTGCATGTGTGTTCTTTTCATAAACCACATGGATCCATTAGATGTCATTGCATGTGTATTATTTTCATAAATCACATGGATCCACTAGATTTCATTGCATGTGTGTTCTTTTCCTAAACCACATGGATCCACTAGAGTCATTCCATGTGTGTTCTTTTCATAAACAACATGGATCCACTAGATGTCATTGCATGTGTGGTTTTTTCATAAACCATATGGATCCAGTAGAATATCATTGCATGTGTGTTCTTTTCCTAAACCACATGGATCCACTAGAGTAATTGCATGTGTGTTCTTTTCATAAACCACATGGATCCACTAGATTTCATTGCATCCGTGTTCTTTTCCTAAACCACATGGATCCACTAGATGTCATTGCATGCGTGTTCTTTTCCTAAACCACATGGATCCACTATATGTCATTGCATGTATGTTGTTTTAATAAACCACACGAATCCACTAGAGTCATTTTATGTGTGTGTACCAGTGTGCATCATTGTGCTTTTGGAAAAGAACACATGCAATGATGCCACTCTAGCATGTGGTGTTCTTTTCCTAAACCACATGGAGCCAGTAGATGTCATTGCATGTGTGTTCTTTTCATAAACCACATGGATCCATTAGATGTCATTGCATGTGTATTATTTTCATAAATCACATGGATCCACTAGATTTCATTGCATGTGTGTTCTTTTCCTAAACCACATGGATCCACTAGAGTCATTGCATGTGTGTTCTTTTCATAAACAACATGGATCCACTAGATGTCATTGCATGTGTGGTTTTTTCATAAACCATATGGATCCAGTAGAATATCATTGCATGTGTGTTCTTTTCCTAAACCAAATGGATCCACTAGAGTCATTGCATGTGTGTTCTTTTCATAAACCACATGGATCCACTAGATTTCATTGCATCCGTGTTCTTTTCATAAACCACATGGATCCGTTGATCTCATTGCATGTGTGTTCTTTTCCTAAACCACATGGATCCACTATATGTCATTTCATGTGTGTTCTTTTCATAAACCACATGGATCCACTTGAGTCATTTTATGTGTTTGTGTATTAGTGTGCAGCATTGTGGTTTTGTAAATGACCACATGCAATGATGCCACTCCAGCATGTGGTGTCCAACAATGTCTAGGAACGCTAGATGCATGATGGGATTCAACTACAGATCATTCTACCACCAATTTGAAAGTTGTTGCATCACCACTCCCACTTGGATGTTTGTGTGTATTAGGGTGCATCATTGTGGTTTTGGAAAAGAACACACGCAATGATGCCATTCCAGCATGTGGTGTCCAACCATGTCCAGGAACCCTATCACCATGTTGGGATTCAACTACAACATGCATTCTGACGCTAGTTTGAAAGATGATGCATCACCACACTGACTTGGATGTGTGTGTGTATTAGTGTGCACCATTGGGGTTTTGGAAAAGAACACATGCAATGAAGCCACTCCAGCATGTGGTGTTCTTTTCATAAACCACATGGATCCGCTGATCTCTTTGCATGTGTGTTCTTTTCATAAACCACATGGATCCACAACTGTCATTTCATGTGTATTCTTTTCATAAACCACATGGATCCACTAGATGTCATTGCATGTGTGTTCTTTTCGTAAACCACATGGAACTAGTTGATGTCATTGCATGTGTGTTCTTTTCGTAAACCACATGGATCCACATCCCCCACTAGATGTCATTGCATGTGTGTTCTTTTCCTAAACCGCATGGATCCACTATATGTCATTGCATGTATATTGTTTTAATAAACCACATGAATCCACTAGAGTCATTTTATGCGTGTGTGTGTACCTGTGTGTATCATTGTGCTTTTGGAAAATAACACATGCAATGATGCCACTCTAGCATGTGGTGTTGCTTTCCTAAACCACATGGATCCAGTAAATGTCATTGCATGTGTGCTCTTTTCATAAACCACATGGATCCACTAGATGTTATTGCATGTGTGTTCTTTTCATAAATCACATGGATCCACTAGATTTGATTGCATGTGTGTTCTTTTCCTAAACCACATGGATCCACTAGAGTCATTGCATGTGTGTTCTTTTCATAAACCACATGGATCCACTAGATGTCATTGCAGGTGTGTTCTTTTCATAAACCATATGGATCCAGTAGAATGTCATTGCATGTGAGTTCTTTTACTAAACCACATGGATCCACTAGAGTCATTGTATGTGTGTTCTTTTCATAAACCACATGGATCCACTAGATTTCATTGCATCCGCGTTCTTTTCCTAAACCACATGGATCCACTAGATTTCATTGCATCCGTGTTCTTTTCCTAAACCACATGGATCCACTAGATGTCATTGCATGCGTGTTCTTTTCCTAAACCACATGGATCCACTATATGTCATTTCATGTATGTTCTTTTCATAAACCACATGGCTCCACTTGTCATTGGATGTGTGTTATTTTCCTAAACCACATGGATCCACTATATGTCACTACATGTGTGTTCTTTTCATAAACCACATGGATCCACTTGAGTCATTTTATGTGTGTGTGTATTAGTGTGCATCGTTGTGGTTTTGTAAATGACCACATGCAATGATGCCACTCTAGCATGTGGTGTCCAACCATGTCCAGGAACGCTAGATGCATGATGGTATTCAACTACTACGTGCATTCTACCACCAATTTGAAAGTTGCCGCATCACCACACCCACTTGGATGTGTGTGTGTATTAGTGTGCATCATTGTGGTTTTGGAAAAGAACACATGCAATGATGCCACTCCAGCATCTGGTGTTCTTTTCATAAACCACATGGATCCGTTGATCTCATTGCATGTGTGTTCTTTTCATAAACCACATGGATCCACAAGATGTCATTGCATGTTTGTTCTTTTACTAAACCACATGGATCCACTACAGTCATTTCATGTGTATTCTTTTCATAAACCACATGGATCCACTAGATGTCATTGCATTTGTGTTATTTTCGTAAACCACATGGATCTAGTTGATGTCATTGCATGTGTGTACTTTTCGTAAACCACATGGATCCACATCCCCCACTAGATGTTATTGCATGTGTGTTCTTTTCCTAAACTGCATGGATCCACTATATGTCATTGCATGTATGTTGTTTTAATAAACCACACGAATCCACTAGAGTCATTTTATGTGTGTGTGTACCAGTGTGCATCATTGTGCTTTGGAAAAGAACACATGCAATGATGCCACTCTAGCATGTGGTGTTCTTTTCCTAAACCACATGAAGCCAGTAGATGTCATTGCATGTGTGTTCTTTTCATAAACCACATGGATCCATTAGATGTCATTGCATGTGTATTATTTTCATAAATCACATGGATCCACTAGATTTCATTGCATGTGTGTTCTTTTCCTAAACCACATGGATCCACTAGAGTCATTCCATGTGTGTTCTTTTCATAAACAACATGGATCCACTAGATGTCATTGCATGTGTGGTTTTTTCATAAACCATATGGATCCAGTAGAATATCATTGCATGTGTGTTCTTTTCCTAAACCACATGGATCCACTAGAGTAATTGCATGTGTGTTCTTTTCATAAACCACATGGATCCACTAGATTTCATTGCATCCGTGTTCTTTTCCTAAACCACATGGATCCACTAGATGTCATTGCATGCGTGTTCTTTTCCTAAACCACATGGATCCACTATATGTCATTTCATGTGTGTTCTTTTCATAAACCACATGGATCCACTTGAGTCATTTTATGTGTTTGTGTATTAGTGTGCATCATTCTGGTTTTGTAAATGACCACATGCAATGATGCCACTCCAGCATGTGGTGTCCAACCATGTCTAGGAAGGCTAGATGCATGATGGGATTCAACTACAGATCATTCTACCACCAATTTGAAAGTTGTTGCATCACCACTCCCACTTGGATGTTTGTGTGTATTAGGGTGCATCATTGTGGTTTTGGAAAAGAACACATGCAATGATGCCACTCAACCATGTGGTGTCCAACCATGTCCAGGAACCCTATCACCATGTTGGGATTCAACTACAACATGCATTCTAACACCAGTTTGAAAGATGATGCATCACCACACCCACTTGGATGTGTGTGTATTAGTGTGCATCATTGGGGTTTTGGAAAAGAACACATGCAATGATGCCAATCCAGCATGTGGTGTTCTTTTCATAAACCACATGGATCCGCTGATCTCATTGCATGTGTGTTCTTTTCATAAACCACATGGATCCACTAGATGTCATTGCATGTGTGTTCTTTTCCTAAACCACATGGATCCACTACTGTAATTTAATGCGTATTCTTTTCATAAACCACATGGATCCACTATATGTCATTGCATGTGTGTTCTTTTCGTAAACCACATGGGTCTATTTGATGTCATTGCATGTGTGTTCTTTTCGTAAACCGCATGGATCCACATCCCCCACTAGATGTCATTGCATGTGTGTTCTTTTCCTAAACCGCATGGATCCACTATATGTCATTGCATGTATGTTGTTTTAATAAACCACATGAATCCACTAGAGTCATTTTATGTGTGTGTGTGTGTACCAGTGTGCATCATTGTGCTTTTGGAAAAGAACACATGCAATGATGCCACTCTAGCATGTGGTGTTCTATTCCTAAACCACATGGATCTAGTAGATGTCATTGCATGTGTCTTCTTTTCATAAACCACATGGATCCACGAGATGTCATTGCATGAGTATTGTTTTCATAAATCACATGGATCCACTAGATTTCATTGTATGTGTGTTCTTTTCCTAAACCACATGGATCCACTAGAGTTATTGCATGTGTGTTCTTTTCATAAACCACATGGATCCACTTGATGTCATTGCATGTGTGTTATTTTCATAAACCATATGGATCCAGTAGATGTCGTTGCATGTGTTCTTTTACTAAACAACATGGATCCACTAGAGTCATTGCATGTGTGTTCTTTTCATAAACCACATGGATCCACTAGATTTCATTGCATCCGTGTTCTTTTCCTAAACCACATGGATCCAGTATATGTCATTTCATGTATGTTCTTTTCATAAACCACATGGCTCCACTAGAGTCATTGGATGTGTGTTCTTTTCCTAAACCACGTGGATCCACTATATGCCATTGCATTGTGTTCTTTCCATACACCACATGGATCCACTGGAGTCATTGTATGTGTGTATGAGTGTGCATCATTGTGGTTTTGGAAAAGGCAATGATGCCACTCCAGCATGTGGTGTTCTATTAATAAACCACATGGGTTTACTAGATGTCATTGCATGTGTGCTCTTTTCATAAACCATATGGATCCACTAATGTCATTGCATGTATGTTCTTTTCATAAACCAGATGGATCTACTAGATGTTATTGCATGTGTGTTCTTTTCATAAACCACAGGGATCCACTATATGTCATTGCATGTGTGTTCTTTTCCTAAACCACATGGATCCACTATATCTCATTGTATGCATGTGTGTGTACCAGTGTGCATCATTGTGGTTTTGGAAAAGAACACATGCAATGACGCCACTCCAGCATGTGGTGTTAATTTCCTAAACCACATGGATCCACTAGATCTCATTGCATGTGTGTTGTTTACATAAACCACATAGATCCAGTAGATGTCACTGCATGTGTGTTCTTTTTCTAAACCACATGGATCCACTAGAGTCATTGCATGTGTGTTCTTTTCATAAACCACATGGATCCACTAGATGTCATTGCATGTGTATTCTTTTCATAAATCACATGGATCCACTAGATTTCATTGCATGTGTATTCTTTTCCTAAACCACATGGATCCACTAGAGTTATTGCATGTGTGTTCTTTTCATAAACCACATGGATCCACTAGATGTCATTGCATGTGTGTTATTTTCATAAACCATATGGATCCAGTAGATGTCATTGCATGTGTTCTTTTACTAAACCACATGGAGCCACTAGAGTCATTGCATGTGTGTTCTTTTCATAAACCACATGGATCCACTAGATTTCATTGAATCCGTGTTCTTTTCCTAAACCACATGGATCCAGTATATGTCATTTCATGTATGTTCTTTTCATAAACCACATGGCTCCACTAGAGTCATTGGATGTGTGTTCTTTTCCTAATCCACGTGGATCCACTATATGCCATTGCATTGTGTTCTTTCCATACACCACATGGATCCTTTGGAGTCATTGTATGTGTGTATGAGTGTGCATCATTGTGGTTTTGGAAAAGGCAATGATGCCACTCCAGCATGTGGTGTTCTATTCATAAACCACATGGGTTTACTAGATGTCATTGCATGTGTGCTCTTTTCATAAACCATATGGATCCAGTGATGTCATTGCATGTATGTTCTTTTCATAAACCAGATGGATCTACTAGATGTTATTGCATGTGTGTTCTTTTCATAAACCATAGGGATCCACTATATGTCATTGCATGTGTGTTCTTTTCCTAAACCACATGGATCCACTATATCTCATTGTATGCATGTGTGTGTACCAGTGTGCATCATTGTGGTTTTGGAAAAGAACACATGCAATGACGCCACTCCAGCATGTGGTGTTAATTTCCTAAACCACATGGATCCACTAGATCTCATTGCATGTGTGTTGTTTACATAAACCACATAGATCCAGTAGATGTCATTGCATGTGTGTTCTTTTCCTAAACCACATGGATCCACTAGAGTCATTGCATGTGTGTTCTTTTCATAAACCACATGGATCCACTAGATGTCATTGCATGTGTATTCTTTTCATAAATCACATGGATCCACTAGATTTCATTGCATGTGTGTTCTTTTCCTAAACCACATGGATCCACTAGAGTCATTGCATATGTGTTCTTTTCATAAACCACATGGATCCACTAGATGTCATTGCATGCTAGTTCCTTTACTAAACCACATGGATCCACTATATGTCATTGCATGTGTGTTCTTTCATAAACCACATGGATCCACTAGACTCATTGGATGTGTGTTCTTTTCATAAACCACCTGGATCCACTAGAGTCATTTTATGTGTGTGTCTATATGAGTGTGCATTATTGTGGTTTTGGAAAAGAACACATGCAATGAGGCCACTCCATCATGTGGTGTCCAACCATGTCTAGGAACCCTAGATGCATGCTGAGATTCAACTACAACGTGCATTCTACCACCAGTTTGAAAGTGAAGGGAATATGCCCGAGAGGCAATAATAAAATTGTTATTATCTTATTCCATGTTTATGGTAAAATTTTATTTTACATGCTATAATTGTACTAATTGGAAACGTTAATACATGTGTGTTTAATAAACAAAATACAAGGTTCCTAGTAATGCCTCTGTTATAAACTAGCTCATTGATTAACAAGATGATCGAGGTTTCCTAATGATGGACATTGGATGTTGTTAATAACGATGTCACAACATTGTTGAATGATGTGATGAACATGCATCTGAAGTATAGCATTACGATCAAAGTCATTATGTTTATATTTCTATAACATAATACGAAGTAATCTTTATCCTTAGTCCATGAGATCATGTTAATTGCTAACACCGGAAGAATGCTTTGATAACATCAAACGTCACACCGTAATAGGGTAACTATAAAGATGGGTTTGGGTATTCCAAAGATGTTATGTTGAGGCTCATGGATCAAGAGTGGAATTTGTTAATCCCGATGATAGATAGATATACTCTAGGCCCTCTCGGTGATATCACATTAAGATAGCTTGCAAGCAAGTGATATGATCACTAGAATGTTATATCACGAGAACGAGAAAAGAGTGCATGTAGGTAACGAGATCAAACTAGGTATTGAGATATTGATGATCGTATCTCGGACATGTAATATATCATGAGACCAAGGGGTTTAGTTACTATCGTTAAAAGGTTCTCTCGATCGCAGAAGTCATCGTTGAATGTGTGGGAGTCAGTATGGATCTCCAGGTCCCGCTTCTGATTATTGATCTGAGAGGGGTCTCGATCATGTCTGCATTATTCGTGAACCATAGGATGACACACTTAAGGGTTGCCAAACACCATTTGGAGCAAATATGTTCTAGACGAAAGAATTGCAAAGTGTTGGAATTATTTCAATGGACACCGAAATTGTTTTGGGTGAAATTGCAAAAATTGGTTCTTCATGTGATATTGAAATGTTGCAAGGGGTTTTACGTGAATCTTTTTTCATTAAAGTAATTAACAAAATTCTGAATAAAATTAATAAAATATTTTTATTAAACGAGAGAGCATTAAATTTGGAGAAATTCAATGCATTTAAAGTGGAGACTTTAATAAAGAATGTGAAGGGGCATGTTTATGTGGAGGAGTTACCACCACATGAATGAGTGAGGTGAAGGGTCACCCCCATGGGGCGCCAGCCATGGGGATGGGCACTACCCTCCTATAAAAGGCCCCCTATCACTCCTCCTTGTGAAGGATCTCTCTCCCCCTCTAGAATTATTCCCACATGGTCTCAGATTAGCGAGATACATGTTCCCAGTGGCATTTCGTCTAGAAGGAGTTGCTGCTTCCGCTGCATCGCTGGAGCGAGGAGGTGGAGGTTGGTCGGTGGCCTGAACGTGTGTGCGAGGACGGATGCGCTACTAATTTGCGGCGCTAGGACTTCCACACGATCTTGAGATAGGCAAGCGTTTGAGTACATCATCCACGAGTTCCATGTCGTTAACAAATCTTTGTTGTTCTTTGAGGGTATGTTCTCTATGGATGTATATCCACCCATTGCTTGTATCTAGTAGATAGATCTTGGCGTATAATAGTTCCCATCATAGGAATTTTTGTTTTCTATAATGCGAACCCAACAATGGTATCAGAGCCGGATTTATGCGTAGATGCTTTGCACAGGTAGAACACATATGAGTATGTGGGTGTTGATGATCATTTTATTGCATCTTCTATGTATTTTGGATATTGGTGGCATAGTGGGATGAAGCGGCCCAGACTAACTTTACATGTCCTCGCACATGAGACCTGTTCCACGCTTGACATTCAACTAGTTTTGCATAAGTGGCTAGCGGGTGTCTGTCTCTCCTACTGTAGTCAATATCTGATTTACAACAAGTTGCTAATAATTTGGTTATCATCGTTGTGGTTCCATGTTCGTAGGTAAGACCGTTTCTATCTTTGAAATCCCTAAGCCACGTAAAACTTGCAATTGATAAATTAGAGGCATCTAGTTTAGATCGTTGCTGAGCTCGTGTCATGACATGGTAATTTTGTAAGTTGATGTATAGTTGATACTCTTACAACACACCTAATGTGTAAGTTCCATAAACCTTGGCCTTACACACAAAGGAATGATAAAGGTCATAGCACGATGCACATGATAGTGATCAAGTGCAAGAACCATATAATTTCACTTTACACATTTGATGTTTGCATCTTATATTGCTTGTTTGGCGTTTTAGTAGCATTATAAGATGATCCCTCATTTAGATATCAAGATAAAAATGTGTTCTTCCTTAAGTATGCACTGTTCTGTGGATCATGTTTCGAGACATCACGTGATGATCTGGTGTACTCAACTCTACGCCTTCATACAACGGGTGTAAGATAGTTTTAAGGTTCTTACTTGGCGAGCCTAGCATGTACAAACATGGCCTCAGAACACGGACCGAAAGGTTAAGCATGAGTCATATAGTTGATATGATGCCCATATAGATGCTCGCCTTTGAAGCTACACCGACTCACGTGATGATCGGACTTGGTGTAGTGGATTTGGTTCATGTAATCACCAAAAAGACATGAGGGATGTTGTTTTTGAGTGGGAGTTCATGTAGTAATATGATTAGAGTTGAACTCAATTTATCATAAACTGAATCAAAGTGAATTTTCATAGTTCGTTGTAGTCATTGGCATCCGTTTACTACCTTGTACTTAGTTATAATTGAGATAATAGAACTATAGAATTCTAGATATTTACTTTACGAACTGGTATCGTATTGTTTTGAATGTCAATTTAAAGTTTAGATGTCCTATTGCAAACTTTCAGCAAACTCTATTTACTCCATGAAGTTTAATAAATTTTATTAAATCAAGAGTAAGAATTCCAATGTTAGTATCTAAAGTATCATGTTTGCCTCCAAGATTCTTGATATTCAAATGTTGTTTTGATATCGAGGTTATCTAGAAGCTAAAAGAATTGTTTCAGAAACCATCATGTGTGGAAGCTATTGTGATATATAAAACAATGTTTATGCTTGCAATATGATAGAGTATAATTTAGCAATATACATGTTCTCATATTGTATGAGAATTTATGAAGGATGGAGATGCTAGGCATCTAGATCTCCCAAAAAGGTTTCGGGAACTAACATTATACTCGTGATTCTTCCTTATAGGCTATAGTAGCTTGATCATGAAAGTTTTCAATGATAAGGATGAATAGAAGATGTAGGTAAAATGTTTACTACACTAAAAGTTTACTAAAGAATTGATTTTTAAAAGAATGCCAAACATTTGATGATGGTGATCCACTCCAAAGTGCAAGTCCAAAGGTATTAGTATTTGACTATACAAACTTTGTACTATGTGTCATGTGGATGACACCACTATTGATGTTGATAGATTCTTTTAAAAGAAAAGGAATTGCTGAAAGAGAATCTATAAAATATTTGGCAGAAAATGGAAAAATTTGGAAATGTCTAGCTAATGTATATAGATGATATACATGTTATGGTTGTATTCTTTGCTTGTTGAATAATGTGGTTCTTGGGTATTGGATACCGAATTGGTTGGTATGAAGTATCATACAAGACAACACAATTCATGAACTGCAATGGCCTAAGGAACTAGCAAAAGAATATGTGATGGTGTTCATCGAAAACAAATAAATTGTTATTGTGTTTCTCATTGTCATCAAAACTTGCTTTCAAAATTTGTTTAAATAATTGTTATTTTGTTCCGATATTATGAGAACAATGGTTGTTCAAATAATTACCGTATTCCATAGAAGATGGATGAACTTCTACAAGTCTAGTTGGAGAAATCACGTCCATAAAACTAATGCTAAAATGTCGCAAGACAAACGATTGAAAGATCACTTATGAAGTGACATCGCCGTTTAAATTATATTGGAAAGAAAACATGAACAAACCCCAAATGACACTTGTGAGACTTTCCTTGAGATAATTGAAAGTCCGTTCATAGGCCAAAAGGGAACGAATAACTAACTTATTGGAAATTGTGCATATTGATGTATAAAGTCCATTATATGTAGCCATGTGGGATGGATCTTTCAAGTTCATATGCTTTCTTCGAAAATTTGAGTGGATATATCTGTATATTTACTTAATAAGGAAGAAGTACGAAACATTTGAAAATTATTCAAAGACTTTCAAGATGAAGTGGAAAATCATTGTAACGAGAAAATGAAGCATTTATTATTTGATCATAAAGGATGATATTTGAGTTACATGTTTAGCAAAACACCTAAGATTTGAGGAATTGTTCCATGGATTTGCATTTCACGGTAAACCATAGGAGTATGGTATGTTCAAGACATCAAATCAAAACTTGTTTTACATGGTAAGATCAAAGGTGTCATTTATAAAACTGGCATTATGTTTTAAGGATTAAAGCTTTAGAAACTACCGCTTTTACACTGAGAAGAGCACCATCGTGATCCGTTGAAATGACACCATATGAGTTATGGTTTGGGATAAAACCAGAGTTGTCTTTTCTTAAATTTTGGTATTCTTGGCATAAGTAAAATGTTTACAATCAAAGTCGGATAAGAACGTATTTGTAGGTTGTTCCAAAGCAACAGTTGGGTGTTCCTCCATAACACTAAAGACAAAAGAGTTTGTCACTTTGAATGTCAAGTTTCTTGAGAAAGGAATTTTTCACAAAAGTTAAGTGGGAGGACAATAGAACTTTGATTAGTTTGATGAACCTAAGCAACATGTGCTAAGTAGCGCAGCGCCAGAAAGTGTCCCGGAGGTGGCTAAAATGCTCATGGCTCCCGTGATTACAAAGGTTGTGATCTCAGAGATTAGAGTTCCTATGGAACCATGTGGATCGGTAAGAATCAAATAGTAGGATTTAAAACAGAAGTCATTATTGTTTTGACAATGATGAATTGACTGCATGCAAAGATGTGATGATGGGCCCTCACTCCATAAAATAACTAGAAGTCATAAAATCCGTGATAGTGACCATACATGAGAAATCAAGTTTCTGAACTTGGAAGACCCTCCGGAAAGGCGTGAAGCCTATCGGTCGTGTTTGGATCTATAAAGAAATAGACGTGGATGTTTGACATCTATGAAATAGTCAACATGTCGGAAAGGAGTTTACGACAATGTTCAAGGAGTTTACTATGACAAGATTTGATCTTTCATAGCGATATTTAGTCTTGACGGATTAATGTAGCAACGATATTCTAGGTGGAGCCCGCTGGCGGCGCCGGTGGTCCCGCAGCAATCGCAGCAACATCCACATCAAGCCTGTGCAGTCGTTCCAGCGACAGAGCAGCCTTGGCACCAGCCACTAACTGTTGCCGTACACACTCGCAGACTCCACTCAAGTCTAGAAATTTCACAAGAAGAGCCAGCAGGCTCGAGGGAACGACGTCCAGCGGAAACATCGTCTGATAGATGTTCCTTAAGCATGATTGTGATTTCTTCAGAAAATGAAGCACTCGCGAGACACGATCCTGTAGGGTCGCTAGTGTGATTGCACGATCGTGATCCACCCAGAAGTACCCACTCACCTAAAGCTTCTCTTGGGTCAGGTCATTCATGCGAATGACGATCCCGTCCTTCTCATCCTGTGGATGACGCGCGCTGACAACTATACCAAGCAAAGGAGAAAAGTATGAAGACAACGAACTACCGCAAGTGACTACAAGAAAAGATAAGGAAGAAGAAAGCTAACACTTGAATTGGTGGCCCAGCTACGCCACCTCCCCTAGCAGATATTGCTCTCAAGCAGTAGCCTTCTCCCCCTACGACTTCCATACATCCACGTTACCACGGAGGACGGGCAGTTCGTGCTCCAGCTGCTTAACGCGGTCACGGAGTCGCGAAAGCAGAGACAGCTCATCCACCCTTGACCGCGACTATGCTAAGGTATCATCCGTGGATGGAAAATCCCGAGGCTCACTCGAAGGACCACTCGATTTGCCCTATCACAAGACAAGCAAGAGATAATAATAAGACCAAGCAATACATGGACAAAACTCAAGTGCATTCAATCATAGCAAAGTATCAACAGATACACCCACCAACGGCATGTTCTAGAAAAAAGAGGTCAAGCTATTAACTATTACAAATATGAGTACTGAGGAGCAATTGGCTTCTTTAACTTGGACTTTGGTTTCGCGGGCCTCATCGAATCTATGGCAGTATCAGATGTCACAGACTTCCCGCTGGGCCCTAACGCGGCAGCCTTCGCCGCCTTCTTGGCTCACTGCAGCTCCTCAGAGTATTTTGTGACTGTGTTGATGAGCTGCGGCCCGTACTTTCCACAGGCAGTTGCAAAAGGGGCAAAAACTACCTGGTGACCATCAGCACCGACGGGCATCGCCCTGGAAACCGCAGCAGGATCCACCTCGACTCCATGGGCTTGAACCATAGCGAGTGACATAGAAGCGCCAACCGCACGAAGCGAATTCTTGAAGCCTGCAGGAATGCCTCCAGCAAGGGACTCCACCAAATCATCCACATTTTCAATCAGCTCAGCTTTGGGTGCCAGCTCCTCGAGGAGGCGACTGAGTACACCCTTGGCTTTGGTCTGCGTCCCCTGGATGGAAGCACTGCGATCTTCGACTGCTGCGACGGCACTTGCCAAGGCATCATCACAACGGAGCGCCTGGGCGTCGAAGCTCAGGCCACCGGCATCTACCCAGAGCAAAGGTCAGCACAATAACAAATTCGAAAGAAAGGACAAGACGGAAATCCAGACGAAGGAATACCTGAAAGAGCCTTGGCAATCGAGAAGAGCTGTTCTTTGAACAACTTCTCCCAGGCAGTGATGGAGGCGCGAAAATCCTCTTCGCGTTTCCGTGACTCGTCCAGCGCAGCGATTGCCTCATCGCGACCCTTCACCGCCGCAGCAAGCATCTTTTTGAGGGAAGCGGTGTCGCGAAGAAGCGCATTATGCTCAGCTACGAAATAAACAAAGATAAACCATCAGTCAAGTATATTACAAAGGCGAAGAAGAAGGAGCAAAAAAAGCACTCACTTTCAACCACGCGATAGCGATTGTCCAGCATTGCATGCTGGCGACCCATTGCAAGCACCTGCTCCGCTAGGCGAGCAGCTTCCTTCACAATAAGCTGCAACAAGAGAAACAACAAAGGATCAGCAGATCACATGGATGATTAATTCGACTGGAAAGGAAAAGCAACATGATGTACGTGATCCTCCAGTGACTCCGAAGTCGACTGCCACGCATACGTCCGGACAACCATCAGGTGCTCCACATTCTGTGGAGAACTTGATGATTTTTGCCCGGAGTGGGCTTCCAATGGAGGAGACGAAGTCCGTTCAGCCACTTTCTTGGCTTTGGAGTCCGCGACTCCAAATTCTTTCAAAATTTGGACGTCGCCAGAAGATGACGACGCCGGTTGACTAGAGAGCAAAATCAACATCAGGAAAATGCAACTCCAAAAACAGAATCAAGAGAAGAATTGTATACTCACCAATCAAACTTGTCAAAATCGAAGGTTTGGCCTCCCGACTCCGATGACGACTCCTTCGGCAACCGCATCTTCTTCCGCGCAAGTGGCACCATAGATCTTACAGGAACAGCAGGAATAGGCTCCCCTGTGCCAATAGCTGGGCCTTCTGGAGTCGATGGAGATGAAGCATCTGAATCTTTGCTGCGCGAACGCTTGCGAGTGTCCGTACTGCTGGACTCGAGGGCTTCTTTCTCCTCTTCAGACTGGACAATCGATTTCGATTCGTCCTCTTCTAAAGCTTCACGAGGAATAACCCCCTCAGGAAGAGGTGGCAAACTAGGAGACACCTTCCAATCCTATATGCAGAAGACAAGTTAGCACACGTCACAGAAATCAGAAGCATTCGACAAAATATAGCTAATTTGTAGCACAATCATACCTGAGGAGGAGGTTTAGCGGCATCAAATGGAGGCACGACTGGTTCACTGGGGAACACATCCTTGGCAGTGTACTTGGTGAGCAGTCGCACCCTCTTGTCTACTTCACCCGTAGAAATGCCATCGACAGATACGCGAGTGACATCATCCGCACCAGCCCACTGGAACATGGGGTGGACTCTGGCCTGTAGGGGCTGGATACAACGGCGCAACCATGTGCGAATGAGGGAGCAACCTCCCTCTTCTTTACCCATGCAACTCTCGAGGTCGCAGACACGCTCGTATAGCACTTCAGTCTCTTCAGACTCGTCGGGCATCACCACGTTCTTCCAGGAATGCCTCCTCCTGCATGGCACCGCGGGATCAAAAGGCGCGAGTCCGAAGTGGTCTCCGTCGGCCTTCTGGTCGTGGAAGTAGAACCACTTGTCCCTCCACCCTTGGACGGACGCCATGAGCTTGATATCAAAGTACGTGTCGGAGGAGTCTACGTGGATACCGCAGCCTCCTACATCGTAGACTATAGAGCCAAATGCTTGAAGAGACCAAAGTGTGGCTCGATTCCGAGCAAGCACTCGCAAAGCGTAATGTAGCAGGAAATATGGAGGATAGAGTTGGGGGACAACTGGTGTAGCTAGAGCCCATAGAAAAAAAGGAGGCCCCTGAAGAAAGGATGCAGGGTCAGCGAAAGACCGCGGATGATGAATGCTAGGAACATCACCCAGAAACGAGCAGGTGGACAAGGGGTTACCTCACCACCTAGGACTCGCGAGTCACCGACTGCGGGAGACAGAACTCCGTCTTGGCGCAGAAGACGGAGCCCGGATGACTTGATGCTGGACGCGCGTCATGCTCCATTGGTGACGTGAGTGCCCGCGCCCTTCTTCTACCCGGCGACAACGGTGCTGGTGCCTGCAACGGCGGAGCCGCCCTTCTTCTTGGTAGCAGCAATGGCGGCGGCGGACTCAGCGGTGGCACCTCCTTTCTTCTTCCCCATATTGCGGGGGAGATGTGAACGGAGGAAGTAACTAGGGAATACGCGGAGCTGGTCCAGCGCCGCGAAGAGGATGAACTCTAGGGAGCATAGGAGCAGCAACAATGGCGATGGAGGTAAAGGCAGAGAAAAGAGCAGATGGGAAAATTACCACCGCAGCGCTGCTACTTAACCCCCTGGAAGATGTAATCCAATGGCCAGCTGAAACCCTATCAGAAGCGTGGCGCACATCGTGATCGACACGTGGAGGACCTGAAGCACGAACCATCCCCCACTACCCACATTATGCACGGAAATCAAGGAGGCGCGGTTAAAACAAAGATTACACACGCACCGGTCAAATCAGGGTCAGAAAATGGGACCCACCGATTATCACGTCCCGTCAAAGCCGCTCACGCGGGCCACTGAGATCATCACATTATCAGCACTAACGTCATCATCATCAACAACTGAAGATAGTCCTTTCTCGAGTCTTCGACTCCACCAAGCACTCGGGGGCTAATCACATAGGGAGCGTTGGTCGCGCACCCTACAATTTTCTTTTTATGCAGGAACTTGAACAATTAAAGCATACCCAACCACTTGAGTCTACGATTATATTATGGACATGGTTTACTCCCATAGGGAGCGCCGGAAATAAATTCAACTTCAACAAGCAAACAAAAAGACGACAGCAGTCGCAAAAAGTTCTTTAGTCCCTGCCTGAGTCCTCGACTCAACCAGGCACTCGGGGGCTACTCCCATAGGGAGCGTTGGTCGCGCACCCTGGGATTATTTGTACATCGTACTGTGTGTCGATAACATCCACACTCGAAGTCTATGGTGACACCGCCTCATATTTTCCCCCACAAAGAGACTGCGTCTCCTAGGTCACCCGAATCATCTCCGCTTTGACAAAAGTTCGGATGCCGCGCTTGCAGCGTGAAGATAAGACCTGAATAAGGCCTGGCAACACATTTGCTACGCACTACCAGAAAATTATCCATGCCTACAGGTACGATGAACATGCCTTGACGGACGCGTCAAGTGCTCACACCCATATACTAGAATTCGACTCATGTAAGACCTCCGCAGCTTAAGTCGAATTACACCAGCACTTTTCCAAATTCGAGTCTGGGGACTCGAGTTCGAGTTGATTGCGTTGTTTTACCCTAAGGTAGTTAACTGATACCGATACATCGGTTAAATCAGGCACGCACATCCACAATCCCTATGACACAAACGGAGCAGTCGAAAAAAATACTCAGTCATGTACTCAAAAGGCTTCATAAAGTCCCCAGTCTAATCTACGATTCCACTAAACACTCGGGGGCTAATGACACGGGTATATCCTATAGGTACTCGAGCTTGGTATATATGGCCTAAATACAGTGGAAGCCCACGATGTTGCCAAGGCCCAAATGGAGAACTCAAGTAACCTGCGGACTCTCGATTGCTTGCGGAACAAGGAGAAGCTAAAGATAGAAAGTTTAAAGGGAAAACCCTAACCTGTAATCGACTCGACCTACTACCCGAGACCTAGCCTATCTATATAAAGGCTAGGAGGGGCGGAGAGGAGGACACGCCCAACCATAGTTTCCACAACCCTCGCCAGATTGCATCTGCGCACAATTGTAAGCTTCGATTCCTTCGTTAATTCCATGAGCAGACAAGAAGGAGTAGGGACCTCTACGAGGCATGAACCTGGGTAACCCTTGCATCCCTATGTGCTTGTTTGCTAGCCCATTGATGCTTCCAGCGCTCCCTCCTTCTCCAAAACCCAAGTCCATAACAATGAGCATTGGTGAGTTAAACCCTTGTTAGTTACAGATTAGGGTTCGTCCTTTTGAACTTTCTATCTTAAGCTTCTTTTTGCATTGCAAGCAATCAAAGTCTCTGTGGGTCACCCGAATTATGTATTAGGCCTTGGCAATGCTGTGGGCTTCTGCTGTATCTGGACCGTATATGCCAAACTCGAGTACCTGTAGGGTATACCCATGTCAAAAAGCGTAAGGCAATAGCTAAGGAACTAGCCCGGCTCGAGTTAGCCGGATTCATAGAAGAGGTCATCCATACTGCTTGGTCGGCCAACCCTGTAATGGTCCCTAAAAAGGACACCACTGATTTAAGGATGTGTGTTGATTATACTGCCTTGAACAAGGCTTGTCCCAAAGATCCGTTCGCTCTGCCTAGAATTGATCAAGTTATCGATTCTACGGCAGGCTTGGAACTCCTATGTTTTCTCGACGCATATTCCGGTTATCACCAGATTCGGATGAAGGAGTCAGACAAAGTCAAAACTTGATCCATAACCCCCTTCGGAACCTTCTGTTTTGTTACAATGCCCTTTGGGCTCAAGAACGCAGGAGCTACGTACCAGCGCACTAGGCAGCGTTTCCTACACGACCATATCGGACGAAATGACATGCATACGTGGACAACATTGTGGTGATGTCCAAAAAGAAGGAAACATTAATTTCCGACTTGGAGGAGACGTTAGCCAATGTACGAAAATACAACATAATGCTTAACCCGAAGAAGTGTTTCTTTGGAATTCCAGCCAGAAAAATTGTTAGGTTTCAACGTGTCTCAAAGGGGCATAGAGGTGAACCGGGACAAGATCAAGGCTATACTCAATATTTCTAGCCTAACTCGCCTGAAGGACGTTCAAAGACTAACTGGTTGCATTGCTGCAGTCAGTCGGTTTGTAAGCCAGCTCGGAGAAAGAGCTGCACCACTCTACAAGCCCCTGAAAAGACCAAACAATTCGTTTGGGTTGATGAAGCTGAAGCTGCACTACAAGACCTAAAAGCAGTACTCTTATCTGCTCCTATCCTTGCAGCACCGGAACCATGAGAACCGATGTTGCTTTATCTTGCTGCGACAAACAGAGTTGTCTGTGTCGTCATGGTGGTGGAGAGACCAGAGGAAAATCAGGAACACCTGGTGCAGCTTCCGACTTACTACCTCAGCGAGGTCCTAACTAAATCAAAGCAGCAGTATCCGCACTATCAAAAGCTGGCTTATGGTGTGTTTTTCGCATCTCGTAAGTTACAAGATTATTTTCAGGAACGTCCAATTACCGTGGTGAGCACAGCTCCAATGAGAGATATAATCAACAACAGTGATGCTACAGGACGCGTTGCAAAATGGGGCATAGAGCTTTCAGCTTTCGACATTGAGTATAAACCTCGTACATCAATCAAATCCCAAATCCTCGCTGACTTTGTCGTTGATTGGATAGAGACAACGGAGAATATGACCCTGCCAGAGTCGAAATACTGGACCTTACATTTTGACGGGTGTAAGGCGCTCGGGGGCTCAGGGGCTGGCGTGGTGCTCAAATCACCCCAAGGAGATAAACTTTTCTATATGTTGCAGATCCACTTCACGACGACGAATAACATAGCCGAGTATGAAGCACTACAACAAGAAATCCGGATTGCTAAGGATATCAAAATCCGATGTTTGATGTGTTACGGAGATTCAGATCTTGTTGCCCAACAAGTGTCGGATATTTGTAATGTGAATAAGCACATGGCACCATATAGGGCTGTCGTGGATGAACTGTCTAAATCGTTCGAAGGGTTTGAGATTCAACACATCCCTCAAACAGAAAATGAGGAAGCAGATGCATTATCTCGAATAGGCTCTGCACGGAAAAAGGACCCGGATGGTGATTTTTTAGAGCACCTCAAAGTTCCCTCTATAAAAGGAGTAGACTAGGGATATCTGACCAAATCCGACTCACCTTTAGTAGCAGTTCTCGTTGTAATTCCCAGCTGGACTCAACCCTACCTTGACTACTTGGTAGATGGATAATTACTCGAAGACGAAGTTCTGAGCCGGCAGATCGTCCAACGAGCAAACTCCTATACTATAATTAGTGGTGAGATCTATAAGCGGAGCGTGTATAGGGTCTTTCAGCAATGTGTATCTCCAGAAGAAGGAGTGGAAATATTATGAGAAATCCATGAAGGAGAGTGTGGTCACCATGCTAAGGCCAAATCTCTAGTGGCAAAAGCTTTCTGACACGGTTTTTTCTGGCTTACAGCCATGGCCGATGCCGAACGGCTGGTCAAGACGTGCAAAGGCTACCAAAAGTATGCCAAACAAGCTCACATTCCAGCTGATCATCTGCAAACAATACCTATAACATGGCCTTTCGCAGTCTGGGGGATTGACATGGTAGGACCGTTTAAACATGCTCCAAGTGGATTTACTCATCTCTTAGTGATGGTGGATCAATTCACAAAATGGATTGAGGCTAAACCCGTCACTAGTTGTGATGGAGCAATAGCCAGAAGATTTGTCGAGGATGTCATAATCCGATACGGTTATCTGCATAGCATTATCACGGACAATGGGAGTAACTTTTCTATGGCAGAGCTTGTCGAATTCTGCGATGAACAAAATATCCGGCTTGGCATTGCGTCAGTCACATATCCGTAGGCTAATGGACAAGTCAAAAGAGCAAATGGTTTAATCCTACAAGGCCTAAAACCGAGACTCGAAGAACCACTCTGACGTGCTGCGGGGGCTTGGGCAGAAGAATTACCCTCTGTAATATGGAGCTTGCGAACAACTCCGAATAGGTCAACCGGATACACACCTTTCTTCTTGGTATATGGTGGTGAAGCAGTTCTTCCTAGTGATTTGATTCACACTTATCCTAGAGTTGTCGCGTATATTGAAGAGGATGCCGAAGTTTCACGACAAAATGATCTCAACTTAGTCGAAGAAGTTCGCGTTGTTGCTGAGATGAGATCAACAGCGTATCAGCAGAAGTTACTCAAGTATCATAGCCAGAGAGTCAGAAACCGGTCTTTCAATAAGGGCGATTTGGTTCTCCAGCTTGTGCCGAAAAGAAAGCACAAACTTTCCTCAGTATGGGAAGGGCCCTTTTTAGTTAGCCGAGTATTGCACAATGGTTCTTACTATCTAACTGATATGCGGCAAGTCAAAGAAAGACCTGCTACTAAGAAAAGAAAGAGAGATGGAGGCAGTATAGACCTAGAAGAATTAGACAGACCATGGAATATTGCTCAGCTACATCCCTTTTATTCTTAGTTTATCTTTCTTTGTAATCATATATATGTACATGTTCAATAAGAAATAAAGTATTTGTTGCCTCATTTTTTCTGAGAAGTTTTATATTACCATCTTATTTCCGAATGATCATGTCACAGTCGAAAATCACAGAATATTTGAAAGTACTTTATGCTCATGTTTGTTCTCGTTTAGATTTCTGATTCTAAAATTGCTACCTTTGGGTATAAATCTAAATTTTCTAGTCTTTACTTTGGTTATTTATCTGATTGCCGGATGCGGGCATTTTCCGAGTAGTGAATTGTTGGTACTAGAAGCCGGCTTTGTTTCCAAGTTTAAACTGGCTTAGCAATTGAGCTCCTTTACTTGGCAAAGTTTCCGTGCTGAAGGTTGGCTGGCCCATGAATGGGACGAGGCGGAAAGCCAGATAGACGATAAGTATAGACAAAAAACATAAGTGCTTATGTAAACATTTCAGGCACATAAACTTAAAGCCAAAAGTGTTGAATAGAAATAAAAATGTTAGCACTAGCAAAAGTATTATACTACTTATTTAGAACCTGAATTATTTTCAGAATAACAGATTGTTTGTTATGATGCTCTACGGTGCATGGGGGAGGTAGGAGCTGCCGGATCACTAGAGACATCGACCTCACCTTGGTACCTGTCCAAGACGTTCAATTCCGAAGCGGTTTGTTCGTCGTCAGAAACTTCAGTTGTTTCTTCAGCGGGCGGAGGAGGCGTCTCCACGCGAGTGAAGAAGGGAGTTTCGTAGCTGGTAAGATCAGCTACGTGACACTCGTATCCGGCGTAGGAGTCCATGATGGCTTTGATATCCTGCTCATGTCCATCTTCATCCACTTTGCAGTACCCTCTGGTTACTTGCCAGATTTCCATGCTTCCATGGTGGCTCATAACCATAGTGAGAGCGTTCTGTGCTGCGGTTCGCGCGTAGGACATGTTCTAGTCCTGGACGAGCTGGGCATCTCCTTGGCCTTGTCTCGCACTTCAAAGCCAAACATTTTGTGCATGTCCGGAACCTTGAGAACTTCGCCAATATCCTCAATGGATTGGCGGTAATCATGAAGTAAATCGCCGACTTCGGTAAGCCGGCTAGTGCGAGACTCGGCGGAGGCCGAATCTAGTAAGTTCAGAGGACTTGCGCATATAGTGTAAAAGGTTAGTAAAACAAATCCGAGCTCCAAAGCGACGGAAAAAACAGAAAAGTCAGAAAGAGGGAAACATACCAAAGATGACATCGTCAACTTTGGTCTTCTCTTCCGTAGGCTCTAGAGTTCAGCCTGGAATGCCTCGGTGATGTCCTTCTCGCTGAATAAAGCATCGTTGATATCCGAGATTCTCTGATCCTGGGCCATGATCCTTCCATCGCGTTCATTGGTGGCCATGGAAGAGGATTCAAGAATTTGAGCAATGCTACGTTCATGATCCTCCTTCAACTTGTCCAGCTCTTGACGTAAGTCGGAGTTTTCCACCGCCAGGGTCTTGAGATTTTCAACTTATGCAATCATAGCATAGGATTGCTTTACCAGTGTTGTAGGCAAAAGAGAAACAGTTGAATAAAAATTCGACTATGAAATAAAGGGCATGGTTTGAGTACTGAAATGTTTACCTTCAACCTCATCCCTTGACACTTTTAATTGAGCATTTTCAAGCCGGAGAGCTCAATCTCTCTCCGCTTGTTGCAAATATTCTTCAACAATTCCTGGTTATATGAATTAACTTTCTGTAAGTCAGAATACCTAGAGCCAAAAGTCTACTATAGACTCGGGCTAATATTTCAACTAATATCAACATGAGCCTTGGGGGCTATACTAGTTCATTCTTTGGCATCCTAAGGAAGCATAAATCTGGATTGTCTATCCAACTTCATGCTTTGGGGCTAGAGGATATGATATGGAATAAAGTAAAAAAAGGTAAGTTGGAATTCGACTTACATGATGTTCATGAGTGAGCTTGCTTAAGCTCATGGACACCTCGGTGTTAACCTTCTCGGCGAAGGTCAGCGGGATTACCAGGGGAGGCGGAAGCACTCCGGTTCTTAGTCCCTCGTTGCGAAGACGGATTTGCTCGAGGAGTTTGGAGTATGTGATGTCCTCTTCTTCTTGTGCCTCTTCCTCGACAGTAATATTCCGGCTCTCCAAGCATTGCTGAGCGAGCTATTGGATTTCCTCCGCAGATTTCTGAGTAATGCCAAGTTTGGCAAGACCCGGATTGTCGAGGAGTTTCTCAGCAAAGACCTCTGCCGAGGGATCATTACCCGAAGAGGGTTCACCCTTATCAAAACCTGAGTCACACATGGTGACATCAGTTTGCGATCCAAGGATCACTGGCTCTGCTTGTGGAGCCAGATCTTCTACGACGGTCAGAGATGGAGTAATCTCCGGAGCCGTAGAAGGCTGAGGGGCAGGAGTCGTAGGCCCTGTGGCAGGAGAAGACAAATTCAGATTTGACTGGCGCAGGGGCTTCGACGAGCCTCTCTTCCCCTTGCCCATGGTGACCTGTTTAGCTCTAAGAAGGTAATAGAATAAAGAACATTACATCTCAGAAAGAATTACGAACAGAGTACAAAAACCTTGTGAGGAAAGTTACCTTTTTACAATGGGCACCTCCTTCGTACCAATAGCCAAAGTCGGAGCCCTACGCTTTCGAGTAAAGGTCTCCGGCAGTGGAATCAGTTCCCCATCATCCAGAGAGATCTCAGGAGGATATCCCTCGAGAGGAGCGAGCTCCGACTCGGGGAGGTCAGCAAGTTGAAAAGAAGATGTATCTCAGTATTGCCAAAATAGACAATAATGTAAAGATGAACACATAATTCGAGTTACTACTGGAAGCTTACCGGCACCACAGGATCTTCAGCCGTATGCATGTCCAAAGACAACTCCGGGATTTTCTTCTCGATCCGCTCCCTTACCAGGCACTTGATTTGAGACTCGTATTCCTTATCATTGTAAGGGCGGGGGCAGATCAGGAGAGTATCCTTCTTGGACGTTGTAATGGAGTGCATAAGCCGGTCTCCATGATATTGAAGAGGTTGGATTGGGCATGCCACCTAGTAGTGAACTAAGTCGGACCCTTAAGGCCCTTGTTCTTCATCAAATATTCGATCCCCCTCTTGGCAAGAATCAGATCGTCACTAAGAACCGGCGCATCTCCATCCCAGGACTCTTGGGGCGTGGCAGCACCGTCGACGAAAGCCGGCAAAGCAGTAGCCTTGCCGGGAGTAGGAATATCCTTGTAATAAAAGAAAGTGGACGGCCATTGTTTTACCGACTCACTAGCCCTAATCCGAGGATAGACACGCTCTCTTCTAATAGAAAAACTAATGGTTCCGGTAATGTATGGATTACCAGCAGTGATAGAGTTTCTCCGGATATGAAAATAAAACCGGAAAAGAGTGAGACTTGGCCTAATGCCGAGATACCCCTCGCACAAAGAGACATATGCGCTCATCTCTAAGAGAGAGTTCGGGGGAAGATAATGGAGTTGAACTCCTAGTGATCTATAACCTCATAGAAGAAATCTAAGGGAGGGAAGCTCAAACCTCTGTCGAGGTGGTTGCCGAAGTTACCCACTCATCGGCGAGAGGAGTAGGGATGTCCGCCAATCACTGACGCGGAGGAGTCCTTCTTTCTCCACGGCGCGAAGTTTGGCGTCATCCAAGACACAGGGGATCCAGACCCCGTGGTGGCTCTCCTTCTCCGCTGCCGAAGACGTCACTGTTGTCGCTGCCGCGCTGGAAGATGAAGAGAAGCCATTTTCTCATGGGCCGGTGACCTGGGATGGGCCGCGCTGGAGGATTCTGGGAGATAGAGGAGCTCTGTGTTCGTGGGAAGCGTTGGGAGGAAGGAAGCGGCGCAAGTGCTGGTGAAGAAAATGGGAAGGAGAATCTAAACCACTTATATCCTCCAGCTATGCCAAGATTCGTGCAAACGCAATACTGAAACACGCCACGCATCGTGGAAGGAGCTGGGTAACCCCCACGTGATGATTACGCCGCCTCGGTTCCGCGAAAGGCAGACCCACCAACAGTCGTGCTGACATGAATGTCTGTCAGTGATGTGACTTGATCGTGACTAGTGTCAGATTACGTTAGAGACCATGTTCCGGCTTAGTTTGAATTTCGAGCTGGAAACCCGAATAATGTATTTATAGGTCCGACACATTTGAGACCCGGATCCTATCCTTTCTTTTGAAGTTTCAGGAACCCTTCAAGATTCTGCAGGCCAAAGATCAAGCTAGACGATGATGAAATCCGACTTTGGATCTTGGAGGCTTCCGGGGGCTGTTGTTGGGGATATACTTTCCGGGTATCCTCACTGTACCTCACTGACCAGGGTGGCCTACTTCGGGTTAGAGCTTTGCTTCACGGGCGGCCCAGTCAGAGAGAAGAGACGGAGTCCAGTCCGGCTACGGGAAGGCCCAGATGACTTACCGACATAGGCCCATAGTGTTACTTGTAGTTCAAGTTGTACTCTGTAACCGACTCTTAGTCGTAGCCAGATAGATCTCTCATGTAAACTCTAGGCCGGATATCTATATAATCCGTCCTAGGGAGAGCCTTTAGGGCACCCTCACAATAGTCTACAATCTCAACTCGCACAGGCGAAACCCTTGTAACCCATATTCCATCTCTGTCGTATTACTGGGTTGCTAGCAGGAGTAGGATCCGTCCAAAGCCGGCGGATTCGAACCTGGGTAAACTTGTGTGCTCACCGTCCCAGAACACCGTACGTCTCACACCCCTCTCTTCCACACGCCCCGAGGACCCCCTTATGCCGTACTTGTCATCAATTCGATGACAACCAACTATACGAATGAAGTACCACATGAGTTTTCCTTCGATGTATCTCCCAACAGCAAGGTATTGAAATCCTTAGAGAAATACATCTAGGAGATTCCGGGCATCACGCCGCTCCCTGATCGTTGGTAGCTAACTCTTTCTGACAAGGATTCTACTGGTTAACTGCCAAGGCGGACGCTGACAAGTTGGTACAAACATGACTTGGGTGTTAGTTCTATGTAATACAACCAAGTGTTCCAGCTGAAGAACTACGAACTATACCAATAACTTGGCCGTTTGCAGTATGGGGACCTTTGCATACAGCACCCTGTGGATTTACACACTTCCTAGTAGCAATGGATAAGTTCACAAAATGGCTTGAAGCTACACCCATTAGAAAGCTTGATGGGGCAATAGCCCTGAAATTTGTCCGGGATATAGTGGTGAGGTGTGGTCTCCCACACAGCATCATCACTGACAATGGCAGAAATTGGTCTCTCGGAGAAGTTGAGGAGTACTATCATGAAAAAGGCATCCGCCTTGACCTAGTATCTGTGGCACACCCATAGTCAAATGGGAAAGTTGAAAGGGCCTATGGACTAATTCTGCACGAAATCAAGCCACGCTTAGAAGCACCGCTGCATAGAGTAGCTAGAGCTTGGGTGGAGGAATTACCATCTGCCTTGTGGAGTTTACGAACAACACCTAACTGATCCACCGGCTTGACTCCTTTCTTCATGGTTGATGGAGCAAAAGCCGTCCTACCATCCGACATCCTCCACGATGCACCAAGAGTCGCCGCCTACGAGGAGGATGACGCCGAAGAATCCAGACGCTTATTTGTGGACCTACTCGAAGAAGAGCATGTGCTGGCATGCTAGAGATCCGTCGTCTACCAGCAGAAGCTACGTGGCTACCATAGTCGTCGTGTTAAGCATCACTCATTTAAAGAAGGGGATCTGGGGCTTAGACTCAAGCAGGAGAAATCACAAACTATCCCCGCCTTGGGAAGGATCGTTTGTCATAAGCAAAGCATTGCTCAATGGTTCCTATTACCTCGCCGATATTCGCGAGCTAAAAGATAGGCCAAAAATCGCAAGCTCAAGCAACGTGACTCCGATGATGATTATTCGGAGACATACCGGCCATGGAACATAGCACAACTACGTCCCTTTTACACTTAGCACATTTATATTATGTAATAAGTTTTCTATATGATCAATGAAATAAAGCATTTGGTTAACTCATATTCTTTGAGGCTTTTACCTCCTTTAGTTGTTCAGTTTTGGATAATATAAACCCTTTATGTGCAAGTTTGCATTTGCACTTGTGAAAATTCCGCCTATGGGCGTTAGCTTAAGTTTTCTAGTCTACATGTTTTTTGAAGTTTTTATGTGGATTCCGGAGTAGTGACTTCTCCACACTCAAAGCCGGCGGTTTTGCTCTTAGGTTCTTGACGATGCTATTAAGCATCATCAACTGGGAGCATAGTTCTGCGTTGCGAGTCTTCCATCTCACGAAAGGTCTAGCATATGAACCAAAATAATGGATAAGCTAGCACTTGCTTAAAAAATATATACATGTTGGAAATATATAAGTAGCAGGAAACTTGAGTACAAGTTTTTTCACCTTAACAAAACACATAAGTTTTTCCGCATACACATCAAAGAGATACATTTAATACAAATATTGTTTTTAGTGTTCTGCTGCAAGGGACTTCATGGTGGCATCATTAGCAACAGGAGAGCCAGGCCAGGATAACTCATCAAACTCGGAAGGAAACAGGCTAGACTCAGACGGAGCCATGTCTTCATCAAGAATCTCGGCAGGCACGAAGACGTCCACCTTGACCATTCTGGCAATTCTACTGTCGAAGCCGGTGAGGGAATTCCAAATAGCATCGCTATCAATTTCTTTTCCTTCCTTGTCTAGCTTGGGCATGCCAGAGGTCACCAGATCGATGTCGGCGTTGTTGTAGTGTGCCTTGACCAAGGATAGGGTCATCCTTGCACTAGCCCGGATGCAAGAGGCATTCCAGTCCTTGCCTTTCTCGGGGGCTCGGTGCAGGATTTCTGAATACTTGGTCATTGAGTCTGCCGCCTTGATGTTTATCCCCAAAGGCTGGGCTATCTCCTTGGCCTGAGCAATGGCGGTGATGATGAAGTTGCCAGCAAGAATCATGCATTCCTTGGAATCCAGGCACCTTCACCCAAGTTCGTTAAGCTAATGGGAGCTATGGTTTGCATAAGATACTAGGATCATGAGTATAAAGCTTACCAAACATTTGTTCAAATTACAGAACTAACAAAGTTGGAGAAAAGTTACCAAAGATGCTCATTTCAACTTTCTTGCAAGTCTCTGCCAAGATGTCTCGCTCCTTCTGAACTGTCTTGAACATCTCAAGGTTCCTCTCATTCTTCTCTTTGGCAGCTTGGTTATATTCCTTGATTTGTGCAATTTCGTTGTTCAGGCGCTGCATCTCGGCATCAGCAGATTCTTGTAGCACCTTCATCGCCTCCTCATGGCCCTTGACATCATCAGCCGGGTCTTTCTTCAAGATTTTATTCTCATCGTCAAGCTCCTGAATATGCTTGGATTGTTCGACAATGCTCTTGGCTTTGGCAATGGCCTCTATAAGATGGAAAATGGAAAATACTATGAGAAGACGGCATAAATGGATCCATGAGAAAAAGTAAGGAGCTATTAAAAGAAACAGACTCTGGCTATTTTTTATCTGTTCCTTCAGGAAGGTTTTTTTACCCTGTTCAAGGTCCAGTTCCTTCCGCAAGGCAGCAAACCTCTCATTGGCGGTTATTCTCCATATATGCTCGTTCTGCAAAAAGTAAACATGCTTAGTTTCACTAGAGCATATAGTCGGAACTATCTAGTTTCAACTACACGCTCTGGGGCTACATTATAATATTTTAATCAACTAGTGTTCTCTCTTAGGGTGTCCAGTCGGAATTATCATTCTAAACTAGAACTCGGGGGCTACACGGACAAGTTCGACACTTAGTTCTTTTGGAGCACTCAGGCCAAACTTATCAATATTTTGCCTAAGAGCTTGGGGTCTATAGTGGAATATAGTATAAAGTAAAAAAATAAGTGAAGTTCACAGACTTACAATGGCAATAACTTTGAGATTGTTGTCCATATTGGCATATGCAGTATGGAAGACGCTGACATTGTTATAAATGGCATCTGCCTGTGCAATAAGGTCATCCAAGCACAACGTCGGAGCAGTCGTGGCCAGAGGAGTTGTTGAAGTAGGAGGCATGGATGATGCCTAGCCGCCTGCTGTGATAGCATAGCAGTTGATGGCGCAGAGGCTCCCGCCCTGTCTGTTGCCACAACTGCCTTCGCCTCCTCTCCTTCCATTACTTGTTTCCCTTTCTCGGGGGCATCCTTAGCCGGACCTTCAGCCACTTTTGAGGAGGTCCTCTCCTATGTTGCCTGACAATTGGGAGCGACATCCATCTCGATAGAGCCTGGGATATCAAAGATTGGATTGACATCTATCTCCATGGTGGAGATCTTAGGGATGACGGCAGATGAAGGCCCAGTAGGACCAGCAGAGGGTTTGGCGGCAGGAGTGTTGGAGCAGTAGCGCAAGAGGGCTTGGCGGCCACATCCCTGGTTAGCATATGACGAATGTTTTTTGACCCTCCAGCATCTCTGGAGGATCGCTTCAAGCTAACACCAACTTTCCTTCTCAAACATACAAAGTATAAGTACATGAGTTGAATAAGGTACGAGGTAAAAATACAAGCTGGAGAATGAATATACTTACTCCACAGCAGGAGCCTTGGTTAGGGGAATGGGGTGGATTTCTTCTTCTCCGCGTCTAAGACGGCGGTGGATCGTTTGGAGACTCCACTCTCTGATTTCTTCTTCTTCTTGGCCTTGGTAGCAGCGTTAGAGGTGGAGCGCTTCCGCTTTCGCGCTACTGGACATGGCTGGTCCTTGGGGTGTCATCGTTCGACACCACCTAGATATCCTTCATCTTGGGATCATAGACATGGGAGGCCATCTGATCTCCCACCAAGGTCGCTAGCTGGGAAACAAAGGAGTGTTAGACTGACAACTTCAAGACGGAAAAACCTTAGAGTATAAAACGAGCAACAAAGGAAACAAAAGCTACCTCTGGGCATTTGTCGTAGTCGAACATGTCATAGGTGATCGTGAAGCCACGCTTCCTGTCCTTCACCTTGACAATGTACTTAAGCTGGAGTTTGATAGAGTCCCTGGAGAAGTTGTCCCTCGAAATTCGCATGGGATCCATTTTGTCCTTGGAGTACTTGGACATCAACTCGGCGCGAGGTTGTAGAGGCTAGATCCGCCTAACAAACCAGCACATGTCTAGGTCCAAGACTGTCAGACCTCCATCCATGAGCCATTCAATCCGCCTTACGACACGGTTGGCCTCGTCGTCGGATGGAAGGGGGCTGGGGTCCTCCAGGAAGGCACTTCAGTAGTGGCTCCATTGACAAAGCTGGGCTAGATCTCAACACAGTCAGGCAGGGGAATATCTAGGCCGTAAAAATATGTGTGCTTCTAGTTCTTGTATGATTCATGCCCTATGATGTCGGGGAAGCACCGGCTAGGCCGGATCTTAAAGCTAATGGTTCCACAAGTCCGCAATTCGTCCTTGGACTCTACATACTCTCTCTTGACGGTGAAGAAGTATAGAAACAAATCTAATCTAGGTTTGATTCCTAGACATCCTTCGCAAAAAGCTACAAAGTTGCTAAGGACGAGGATGTTCTTAGGGGACAGGTTGTGGGGAAGTATCCGGAAGTGCCGGAAGACGTCCAGGAAGAAGTCGGAGACTGGCAGGCTTACACCTCATACCAGCTGGGCTTTGAGGTACACCTTCTCTCCGGCTTGGGGATAAGGAGCCACCTCGCCGGCCGACGCCGGCCGCTAGACCAAATCCTTCGCCACGGGACATTACCCTCAGTGAAAAGTTCTTGCAAATCTTCGGCGGAGATGTCGGAGCCCCTCCACACTCCCTTGTGGGAGTCATTATCCTCTTCAGCGGCTTCTGGCACCGCCCGTTCTTGGTCGTCGCCGGTGGTCTCCACCACGGCGATGACAGGGACGACGACCCCCTCCGGTGAGACCGTCACTCCCTAAGATAGCTCGTTTGTAACCTTGGGAGTCGCTATCTTTGAAGGGATGGAGCTGCTGGAGGCCATTTGTGCTGCTGGGAAGTGAGTGGAGAAAGGGGAAGCTCTGGTTAGGGTTTTTTGAGGAGGAGCTCGAACATGCGCGCGGCTGGAGGAAGACGAAGACGTGGGAGCGAATGCGGGTAAAAAGAAAATAACCTAGCTACAGTTGAAATATATAGGCTCAACATCATGATTCGTGCAAAAGGATCTGATGGACGAAGCGTTGCCGACGTGGAGATGAGCGTGCACGGCAATTTCGCCACATCCTCCGTCTTTGCCGCTTTACTGTTTCGGATTTCGCGTGTCTAAAAACAGCTAATGAGTCTACCTTCTGTGAGTTTTGAGGTAGTGTAGGTTGTACCCTACATCATCCTCCTGATAGTTGCAGTGAAGAGTCATGTCTGAAGATTCCATCGAAGGCAGAAAATATCCCGCTTTGGAAATGAAGGCTCAAGGAATCTCGGGTTACATTGCAAAACCGGAGAGGATTGCAGGGTTCTTTGGGAGACCTTTGAGATATTGCTTGACGAATTTCCAGCATCACCTAGACGGAGCATTCAAGATATATAGGCAAGACGACGCGAGATTTCAAAGTCCTCCGGGGGCTACTGTTGAGGATATGCTAAATGGGCATCATCATAGCATGTCTCTAATCCAGCTAACCCGGGTGGCCCACAGTTGGTAGCAAGGCCTATGGCCTACTGGGCAGCCTAGTTAGAGGGATCCAGAAGGGAGGCCCATGCCGAATAAAGAAAGGCTACGCAGGAGTCACCGACGTACTCGGAGCCTTGGAGTGCAAGACACGAAAAACAAGTTTGTATTAGTGTAGGACTCTTTACCTTATCTGGCAAGGACCTTTCCCTGTAACCCTAGGTTCTGATGCCTTTATAAACTGGACATGTGGGATCCTCTAGGGCACAACAGATTAGATTTCTACGTACAACGTGCAACACCTCGCACAATGAACCTATCTCTAAAACTCAGCGTATTGCCATAATAGTGATTTATAGCAGGAGTATAGTTCCGGCACCGTTGCGGGACTTGAACCTGGGTAAACTATGTTACCTCGTACCCGCCAACTCTCCCCCTTACTCCACGTCTCTAAACACGCATTGTGAGGACCACTCTATGGCGTACTCATCGGTAGTACCACGTCACACGCAATGACTCTAGGGGATCCATGTGTCAAACCATGGTCACAGAGACCAAAAACACATAGGGAAACAGCTTCCACATTTCATGTTGCACAAGTGTGGTAGAACTTGCATTATAGAATCCACTTGATTGTGTGTGGTCATGTGGATCAATGAGGTTTAGGAAAAGAACACATGCAATGACTCTAGGGGACCATTGTGTCAAACAATGGTCATAGAGACCAAAACCTCATAGGAACGCAGCTTCCACATTGCATGTTGCACTAGTGTGGCAAATGTTGCATCACAGAATCTAGTGGCGTGTGTCTGGTCAGGCGGATCAATATGGTTTAGGAAAATAACACATGCAATGACACTAGTGGATCAATGTGGTTTAAGAGAAGAATACATGCAATGACTCTAGGGGATCCATGTGTCAAACCATGGTCACAGAGACCAAAAACACATTGGAAAGAAGCTTCCACATTGCTTGTTGCACAAGTGTGGAAGAAGTTGCATCATAGAATCCACTGGAGTGTGTGTGGTCATGTGGATACATGTCGTTTAGCAAAAGAACACATGCAATGACTCTAGGGGATCCATGTGTCAAACCATGGTCATAGAGATCAAAAACACATAGGAAAGTAGGTTTCACATTACATGTTGCACTAGTGTGGCAAATGTTGCATCATAGAATCCACTAGTGTGTGTGTGGTCATGTGTATCAATGTGGTTTATGAACAGAACACATCCAATGATACTAGTGGATCAATGTGATTTAGGAAAATAACACATGCAATGACTCTAGGGGATCCATGTGTTAAACCATCATCACAGAGACAAAAAACACATAGGAAAGCAGCTTCCACATTGCATGTTGCACTAGTGTGCGCAGAAGTTACATCACAGAATCCACTATAGCGTGTGTGGTCATGTGGAGGAATGTGGTTTAGGAAAAGAACACATGCACTAACACTAGTGGATCAATGTGGTTTAGGAAAAGAACACATGCAATGACTCTAGGGGATCCATGTGTCAAACCATGGTAACCGAGACCAAAAACACATAGGAAAGCAGCTTCCACATTGCATGTTGCACCAGTGTTGCATAAGTTGCATCACAGAATCCACCGGAGTTTGTGTGGTCATGTGGATCAATGAGACCAAAACAGATAGGAAAGATGCTTCCACATTGCATGTTGCACCAGTGTCGCAGAAGTTGCATCACAGAATCCACTAGAGTGTGTGTGGTCATGTGGATCAATGTGGTTTAGGAAAACAACAAATGCAATGACTCTAGGGGATCACTGTGTCAAACCATGGTCACAAAGAGCAAAAACACATAGGGAATCAGCTTCCACATTGCATGTTGCAATAGTGTGGCACAAGTTGCATCACAGAATCCACTAGATTAGTGTGGTCATGTGGATTAATGTGGTCTAGGAAAATAACACATGCAATGACACTAGTGGATCAATCTGGTTTAGTAAAAGAACAAGAGAAATGATTCTAGGGGATCCATGTGTCAAACCATGGTCACAGAGACCAAAAACACATAGGAAAAGAACTACCACATTGCATGTTGCACAAGTGTGCCAGAAGTTGCATCATAGAATTCACTGGAGTGTGTGTGGTCATGTGGATCAATGTGGTTTAGGGAAAGAACACATGCAAGGACTCTAGGGGATCGATGTGTCAAACCATGGTCACAGAGACCAAAAACACATAGGAAAGCAGCTTCCACAATGCATGTTGCACCAATGTGGCATTAGTTGCATCATAGACTCCACTGGAGTGCGTGCGGTCATGCAGATCAATGTGGTTTTGGAAAATAACACATGCAAAGACACTAGTGTATCAATGTGGTTTAGGAGAAGAATACATGATGTTGTGAGAATGACCACGGAAATCGCTACCAGGGGCAGCGATTGGAAGGATTTAGGGCAAAAGTGAGTCGCCATCTGCGGTGCGAGATTGAGGGCAAAGACACAGGGATTTACCCAGGTTCGGCCCCCTATAGGGTAAAGACGTACTCCTGCTAGATTGTATTATCTCAGCTGGATTAGAAAGGGTTGCGAGCTTGGCGGCTAGGCAGTGAGTCGCTTGGATGGGGTCTATGATGGAACGTGAGTATAAATAGTATGCTAGGGAGGTTTATATAGGGGGTACCTCGCTAGGGTTTACAGGGCTACAACCGAATCAGTTAAGGTGTCGGTGGTTTTGACCTAATCCGACTGGGCCTATCTACGCTTCTGAGCCTCCAGCTTCCAGTCGTCGGGATTCTCCTTCCGTCACATTCTAGGTGTCGTCCTACAGGCCCACTCGCAAGACGCTTGGTCCAGTCGAAATGTCCTGCTAGTCTCATCCCATTCGGCATATCCCCATCACATGCAATGACTCTAGGGGATCAATGTGTCAAACCATGGTCCTAGAGACCAAAAACACATAGGAAAGCAGTTTCCACATTGCATGTTGCACAAGTGTGGCAGAAGTTGCATCACAAATTCCACTAGAGTGTATGTGGTCATGTGGATCAAAGTGATTTAGGGAAAGAACACATGCAATGACACTAGCGAATCAATGTGGTTTAGGAAAAGAACACATGCAATCACTCTAGTGGATCCATGTGTCAAACCATGGTCACAGAGAACAAAAACACATAGGAAAGTTGCTTCCACATTGCATGTCGCACAAGTGTGGCGGAAGTTGCATCATACAATCCACTAGAGTGTGTGTGGTCATGTGGATGAATGTGGTTTAGGAAAAGAACACATGCACTAACATTAGTGGATCAATGTGGTTTAGGAAAAGAATACATGCAATGACTATATGGGATCCATGTGTCAAACCATGGTCATAGACACCAAAACACATAGCAAACTAGCTTACACATTGCATGTTGCACCAGTGTGGAAGAAGTTGCATCACAGAATCCACTGGCGTGTGTGTGGTCATGTCGATCTATGTGGTTTAGGAAAACAACACATGCAATGACACTATTGGATCAATGTGGTTTAGGAAATTAACACGTGCAATGACTCTACGGGATCCATGTGTCAAACCATGGTAACAGAGACCAAAAACACAAAGGAAAGCGGCTTCCACATTGCATGTTGCACCAGTGTGGCAAAAGTTGCATGACAGAATCCAATGGAGTATGTGTGGTCATGTGGATCAAAGTGGTTTAGGAAAATAACACATGCAATTACACTAGTGGATCAATGTGTTTTAGGAAAAGAGCACATGCAATTACTATACGGGATCCATGTGTCAAACCATGTTCATGGAGACCAAAATACATAGGAAAGTAGCTTACACATTGCATGTTGCAGAACTTGCATCACAGAATACTCAGGAGTGTGTGTGGTCATGTGGATCTATTTGGTTTAGGAAAAGAACAAATGGAATGACACTATTGGATCAATGTGGTTTAGGAAAATAACACATGCAATGACTCTAGGGGAACCATGTGTCAAACCATGGTAATAGAGACCAAAAACACATAGGGAAGCAGCTTCCACATTGCATGTTGCACCAGTGTGGCAGAAGTTGCATCACAGAATCCAACAAAGTTTGTGTGGTCATGTGGATCAATGTGGTTTAGGAAAATAACACATGCAATGACACTTGTGGATCAATGTGGTTTAGGAAAATAACTCATGCAGTGATTCTAGGGGATCCATGTGTCAAACCAAGGTCAAAGAGACCAAAAACACACAGGAAGCCAGCTTCCACATTGCATGTCGCACAAGTGTGGCCGAAGTTGCATCATAGATTCCACTAGAGTGTGTGTGGTCATGTGGAGCAAAGTGGTTTAGGAAAAGAACACATGCAATGACACTAGCGGATCAATGTGGTTTAGGAAAAGAACACATGCAATCACTCTAGTGGATCCATGTGTCAAACCTTTGTCACAGAGAACAAAAACGCATAGGAATGCAGCTTCCACATTGCATGTCGCACAAGTGTGGCAGAAGTTGCATCATAGAATCCACTGGACTGTGTGTGGTGATGTGGATATATGTGGTTTAGGAAAAGAACACATGCAATGACTCTAGGGGATCCATGTGTCAAACCATGGTCACAAAGACCAAAAACACATAGGAAAGCAGCTTCCACATTGTATGTTGCACAAGTGTGGCAGAAGTTGCATCACAGAATCCACTAGAGTGTGTGTGGTCATGTGGATTAATGTGTTTTGGCAAAAGAACACATGCACTAACATTAGTGGATCAATGTGGTTTAGGAAAAGAATACATGCAATGACTATATGGGATCCATGTGACAAACCATGGTCATAGAGACCAAAACACATAGTAAACCAACTTACACATTGCATGTTGCACCAGTGTGGCAGAAGTTGCATCACAGAATCCACTAGAGTGTGTGTGGTCATGTGGATCTATGTGGTTTAGGAAAAGAACACATGCAATGACACTATTGGATCAATGTGGTTTAGGAAAAGAACACGTGCAATGACTCTATGGGATACATGTGTCAAACCATGGTAATAGAGACCAAAAACACAAAGGAAAGCAGCTTCCACATTGCATGTTGCACCAGTGTGGCCGAAGTTGCATGACAGAATCCAATGTAGTGTGTGTGGTCATGTGGATCAAAGTGGTTTAGGAAAAGAACACATGCAATTACACTAGTGGATCAATCTGGTTTAGGAAAAGAGCACATGCAATGACTATCAAGGATCCATGTGTCAAACCATGTTCATAGAGACCAAAACACATAGGAAAGGAGCTTACATATTGCATGTTGCAGAAGTTGCATCACAGAATCCTCATGAGTGTGTGTGGTCATGTGGATCTATGTGGTTTGGGAAAAGAACAAATGGAATGACACTATTGGATCAATGTGGTTTAGGAAAATAACACATGCAATGACCATAGGGGAACCATGTGTCAAACCATGGTAACAGAGACCAAAAACACATAGGGAAGCAGCTTCCACATTGCATGTTGCACCAGTGTGGAAGAAGTTGCATCACAGGATCCAACGGAGTTTGTGTGGTCATGTGGATCAATGTGGTTTAGGAAAATAACACATGCAATGACACTAGTGGATCAACGTGGTTTAGTAAAATAACTGATGCAATGACTCTAGGGGATCCATGTGTCAAACCATGGTCAAAGAGACAAAAAACACACAGGAAACCAGCTTCCACATTCCATGTTGCACAAGTGTGACCGAAGTTGCATCATAGATTCCACTAGAGTGTGTGTGGTCATGTGGATCAAAGTGGTTTAGTAAAAGAACACATGCAATGACACTAACGGATCAATGTGGTTTAGGAAAAGAACACATGCAATCAATCTAGTGGATCCATGTGTCAAACCATGTTCACAGAGAACAAAAACACATAGGAAAGCAGCTTCCACATTGCATGTCGCACAAGTGTGGCAAAAGTTGCATCATAGAATCCACTGGAGTGTGTGTGGTGCTGTGGATACATGTGGTTTAGGGACAGAACGCATGCAGTGACTCTAGGGGATCCATGTGTCAAACCATGGTCACAGAGACCAAAAACACGTAGGAATGCAGCTTCCACATTGTATGTTGCACCAGTGTGGCAGAAGTTGCATCACAAATCCATTGGAGTGTGTGTGGTCATGTTGATGAATGTGGTTTAGGAAAATAACACATGCACTAACACTAGTGGATCAATGTGGTTTAGGAAAAGAATACATGCAATGACTATAGGGAATCCGTGTGACAAACCATGGTCACAGAGACCAAAACTATTGGGGATATACTTTCCGAGTATCCGCAGTGTGCCTCACTGACCAGGATGGTCCACTTCAGCTTAGAGCTTTGCTTCACGGGTGGCCCAGTAAGGGAGAAGAGATGGAGTCTAGTCCGACTACGGGAAGGCCCAGAAGACTTACCAAGATAGGCATGTTATGTTACTTGTAGTTCAAGATGTACTCTATAACCGACTCTTAGTCGTAGCCAGATAAGTCTCTCCTGTAAACCCTAGGCCGGATATCTATATAAGTTGTCCTAGGGTACGCCTTTAGGGCACCCCACAATAGTCTACAATCTCAACTCGCACAGGTGAAACCCTTGTAACCAATATTCCGGCTCTGCCGTATTATTGTATTGCTAGCAGGAGTAGGATCTGTCCAAAGCCGTCGGATTCGAACATGGGTAAACTTGTGTGCTCATCGTCCCGAAACACCGTACATATCACACCCCTCTCTACCACACGCCTCGAGGACCCCCTCATGGCATACTTGTCATCAATCAGACGACAGTTGGCGCCCACTGTGGGGCAAGTGAGCTTTGGATCTGCATTCCGAGCGGAATCTATAAGAATCATAATCGGCGAGACCATCGTCGTCGGTCGCGTCCTCTACACCAGCGACATCCCTCTCATCGTCCTTGATGAGACCTGGATTCCGGCTAGGGAGGCCGTGATTGCCTACACCATCATGTCTTTTGGCGAGATCGATGTTTACATCGGTTTCGCTGAACCTGCCCCAGCCACCCCAGCGGTGATGATAGAGGCAGAAGAAGTTTCGGGATCCACTTTTTCCGCGGAGGCGGCAGTGTTCCAGATCTTGGAAAACCCTAATCCCACCCAGCCCGCACCTATTGTGGAGATAGTAGAGAAAGCTGAGCCTGAAGCAGATCTGGCGCTGCAAGTCGAATCTAGAGTGGATCTCCCTAGCGAGGCCGAATCCCAGATCGATCTACCAGCCGAGGTCAAAATCCAGGAGGAGCAAGACAACAACTTTGGTCCTGGCTCTTCTAGTGCCGGAACAGACCAACCCTTCTCGAGGCATACGTTAAGGCGCATGATGATGAAAGGCACAAACGTGGACAAGGTTCTCGAGACCATCAAAAATTTTGAGGAAGCCCATGAAGAAAGTCGCAACTACCTCAAGGCGCATGCAACGCACTTTGTCGGATATGTTGGATCTAGATCTGACTCTACCGATGCTAGAGACAACGAAGACTCGGTGCTGGAGGCGATCGAAACAAACACCAACTTACTGGCATCTTTGGATGAGTCCATGATGTCGGTGGATTTTCGAAAGCTCCACAGAATATGAAGAGGAGTTCAACTCCAAAGCTGTAGAATAAGGAGAAGCCATGGACGAAGGATCCAGAGAAAACTCTCCCAAAGCGCAGGATGACATGGATCACAGAGATAACCCCGAAGTCCAGATGTCCAAAAGTACCAATTAGAGCTTGACTCCGGGAAACGGACCCAAAGCTATCTTTGCTACCGATGCTGCCAAGAAGGCAAAGAAGGAAAGCAAGAAGAACAAGACTCCGGCGAAAGATCCTCCAGCAGAGGAAGTGGTTGTTGAGGATTACGAAGAGGACTCGGATGGATCTTTGATCCTAGACGAGCCCAAAGAAGCTTTGCTGGATGGACATGTGGTTACTGCTAGTGCACGTAAACTCATCGATGTTGCATTAACTATGCCTATCCCTACAGCTGCAGAACTTACATCTGCATAATTGGAAGAAAGGGCTCAAGCCCTAGATGCACGTCGCCAAGTACTCCTGGATGAAGACAACAACATTGAGGAAGAGAAGAAGCGCATAGCTACTGCAGAGAAGTTCATCTCTCTGCCGCATCAAAAGACCCGGAAAAGCCACATGCGGGCTGACGAATTTCTGGAAGTCCACAAGGTTCTCTTTGAGGGGGACCTAGGGATGCCTCGGCTTGACAACAAGGGAAGTGTACCCAACACCAGTAAAGAACATTGCCCCGGCTCGAGATATCCTGGCGAATAATCTAGGCCTAGATCAGACATTGGTTGGGCTTAAAGCTATTAATCAAGGGTCTGGAGCAACAAAACGTCGCGAAATACGGAAGCAGAAAACTTGTCTCTCAATCTGACCAATGTCACACGGATCCGGCCTAGAATGATATTAGGCCCCAACGGGTTCTGGAACAGCATTACCGTTCCGATCGTCGGGAAGATAACTACTCAAGAACCGGATCCTCAGGGCAATGGCACAGAACTGCACGTGCTTGGAGAAATGTTGCTCTAGCCACAGGGCAAGATGGGGTTGCAGCACTAGCTCCGAGACACCCTCCCCGGCGAGAGTCGAACAATTGCAGGGAAGACGACAAAGAGAAACATCGGGAAGATGCCACCTCCTAGACATGCAAGCCGTCCGGCTGAACCCCATCACAGTGAGAATGACGGACGAAGGAACGACAGACACCGTGCTGAGTCAAGCTGGTAGGGGACTCGTCGCAATGAATACCCTCCCCGGAACTGGAATAATGATGCTCCGGATGGGGGTCGGCGATCAGCCAGAAACAATCCACCTGCACCACCCTCTCTACCAAGCAGCCATCACAACGACTCTCAAGAAGGCCAAGGAGGGCGTCATGGCGGGGGAGGTGGTGGTAGAAGCAGGAGTCCAGCTCCAAGGCACCGCAGCCATAGAGAACAACCAAGACGGCATTCCCTATCACCAAGTGATGCGAGACACCAGATCAACTCTAACTTAGAGGCATGGCGCTACGCAAACAAAGATATCTACGTGGGTCCAAAATTCTTCAGACCACGCATTTGAGAAACAAGATTCCTGGAAGTATTCGCCATCTGAAGACACATTCAGCCCTACGACGGTGTAGCTCGGCCAGATACCTGGCTCCAGGATTTTTTCCAGGCCTGCTGCATCGCCAAAGGCGGAACTAGCCTGGTCAAGGCCCGATATCTCCTACTTATGTTGCGGAAGACGGCACGATCATGGCTCAATGAACTTCTGGAAAACACCATCCACAACTGGTATGACATGCAAAGGGCATTTTTTCTGAATTTCGAAGGCACATATCAGTGGCCCTGTTCAGTAGGAGACCTGCAGCGTTGCACCCAGAAAGCCGAAGAAACTTGCCGAGATTACCTCGGATGATGGATCAACACCAATAACTCATGTGAAGGAGTAAATGATCAAACTGCGATTGAAGCTTTCATTGTAGGACTCCCAATTGGTTTACTTAGTCACCGCTTGAACTGCGAGAAGGTCACTGATCTGGGAGAGGTGATAGAAATAGCGAGCAAGTATGCAGACGTCAACGACAACACAAAGGGATTATTGAACGTATTAGGTGTCCCACAGTCGGCAAAACAACCAAAGCAACAAGCTCAGAAGCGCAAGAACACCTTGGAAGAAAAACCCAACACAGAAACATAAGTGGTCACTTCTACTTTCGGGTCTGGAGGACAAGGAGGGCACGACAGCGGCCATAGACGCGGTCGTGGGATGTCAAGGGTCCAAGCTAGAGGAGACCCGCAGCCTGGCAAAACCTACTCTTGGGCCGACATTGCTAATAACCCGTGTGTGCATCACTTAGATGCGAACAGGTGCTTGTCTCACACAAAGGCCAAGTGTCGTTTCAATGACAACATCAAGAAAGATGATGCCGCTGGCTACAGGGCTAGCCCGGCTCGAGTTAGCCGAATTGAAAGAAGAGGTCATCCACACTGAGTGGTCGGCCAATCCTGTAATGGTCCCTAAAAAGGACACCACTGATTTAAGGATGTATGTTGGTTGTACTGCCTTGAACAAGGCTTGTCCCAAAGATCCGTTCGCTCTGCCTAAAATTGATCAAGTTATTGATAATATAGAAGGCTCGGAACTCCTATGTTTTCTCGACGCATATTCTAGTTATCACCAAATTCGGATGAAGGAATCAGACAAAGTCAAAACTTCATTCATAACCCCCTTCAGAACCTTCTGTTTCGTTACGATGCCCTTTGGGCTCAAGAACACAGGAGCTACGTACCAGCGCACTATGCAGCGTTGCCTCCACGATCAAATCCGACACAATGTACATGCATATGTGGACGACATTGCGGTGATGTCCAAAAAGAAGGAAACCTTAATTTCCGACTCGGAAGAAACGTTTGCCAATCTACGCAAATACAACATAATGCTTAACCTGAAGAAATGTTTCTTTGGAATACCAGCCGGAAAATTGTTAGGTTTCATCGTGTCTCAAAGAGGCATAGAGGTGAACTGAGACAAAATTAAGGCTATACTCAATATTTCTAGGCCGACTCGCCTGAAGGACGTTCAATGACTAACTTGCTGCATTGCTGTAGTCAGTCAGTTTGTAAGCCGACTCGCTGAAAGAGCCGCACCACTCTACATGCTCCTGAAAAGTCCAAAATGTTCGTTTGGACTGAAGAAGCTGAAGTTGCACTACAAGACCTAAAAGCAGTACTCTCATCTGCTCCTATCCTTCCAGCACCGGAACATGGGGAACCGATGTTGCTGTATCTCGCTGTGACAAACAGAGTCGTTAGTGTCGTCATGGTGATGGAGAGACCAGAGGTAAAACAGGAACACCTAGTGCAACATCCGACTTACTACCTCAACGAGGTCCTCACTGAATCAAAGCAGCGGTATCCGCATTATCAAAAGCTAGCTTACAGTGTGATTTGGTTCTCCAGCTTATGCATAAAAGAAAGCACAAACTTTCCCCGATATGGGAAGGGCCCTTTTTAGTTAGCCGAGTATTGCACAGTGGTTCTTACTATCTAACTAATATGCGGCCAGTCAAAGAAATACCTGCTACTAAGAAAAGAAATAGAGCTGGAGGCAGTACAGACCCGGACGAATTAGACAGACCATGGAGTATTGCTCAACTACGTCCCTTTTATTCTTAAATTTTCTTTCTCTGTAATCATATATGTGTACATGTTCGAAGAGAAATAAAGTGTTGGTTGCCTCAAATATTTCTGAGAAGTTTTATATTACCATCTTATTTCCGAATGATCATGTCACAGTCGAAAATCCCAGAATACTTGAAAGTACTTTATGCTCATGTTTGTTCTGGTTAAGATTTCTGATTCTAAAAATGCTACCTTGGGGTATAAATCGAAAATTTCTAGTTTGTACTTTGGTTATTTATCTGATTGCTGGCTGCGGCCATTTTCCAAGTAGTGAATTGTTGGTACTAAAAGTCGGCTCTGTTTCCGAGTTTAAACTGGTTTAGCAATTGAGCTCCGTTGCTCGGCAGAGTTTCCGTGTGGAAGGTTAGCCGGCTCACGAAAGGGACGAGGCGGAAAGCCATATAAATGATAAGTATAGACAAAAACATAACGGGCTCATTCCAAGCACACAAAAATAAAGCCAAAAGTGCTAAATAGAAGTAGCAAATCTAGCAAAATTATTACACTACTTATTTATAATTCGATTGTTTCAGAATAAGACGTTGTTTTTTTAATGCTCTATGATGTAGGAGAAGAGGTAGGAGATGCCGGCTCACTCGAGACATCACCCTCGCCTTGATACCTTTCCGAGATGTTCAAATCCGATATGGTTTATTCATCATCGGAAGCTTCACCAGTTTCTTTGGTAGGTGGAGGAGGCGTTTCCACGCTAGTGAAGAAAGGAGTGTCGTAGCTGGTCAGATTAGCTACGTGACATCCATATCCGGCACAGGAGTCCATGATGGCCTTGATATATTGCTCATGTCTGTCTTCATCCAAAGTTGAATATCCTCTGGTTACTTGCCAGATTTCCATGCTTCCATGGTGACTCATAACCATAGTGAGGGCATTCTGTGCTTCGGTCCGCGCATAGGACATGTTCCAGTCCTGGATGAGCTAGGGCATCTCCTTGGCCTTTTCTCGCACCTCAAAGTCGAACATTCTATTCATGTCCAGAACCTTTAGTACTTCGCCAATATCCTCCAAGGATTGGCAGAAATCGTGAAGCAAATCACCGACTTGTGTAAGCCAGCTAGTGCAAGACTCAGTGGGGGAAGAATCCAGTAAGTTCAGAGGACCTGTGCATATAATGCAAAGGTCAGTAAATATATCTGAACTCCTAGAGTCGGAAAAGTAGAAAGTCAGAAAGTCAGAAAGTGGGAGACATACCGAAGATGACATCGTCAACTTTGGTCATCTCTGCCCCAAGGCTCTAGAGTTCAGCCCGGAGTGCCTTCGAGATGTCCTTCTCTTTCATTAATACATCATTGATATTTGAGATTTTTCGGTCCTGGGCCGCGATCCTTCAATCACGTTCTTCGGTGGCCATGGAGGAGGATTCGAGGACTTGTGCAATGCTATGCTGTGATCCGCTTTAAGCTTATTCAGCACTCGACGTAAGTCGGCGTTCTCCACCTCCAGGGTCTTAAGATTCTCGGCCTCTTCAATCATGGCACATGATTGTTTGACTAGTGCTATAAGAAAAAGAACAATAGTTGAATAAGTAATTCGACTATGAAAGCAAAAAAGAACAAGGTTAAGGACTGAAATGGTTACCTTCGGCCTCATCCTTAGACACCTTTAATTGAGCATTTTCAAGCCAGAGAGATCTGATCTCTCTCCGCTTGTTGCAAATATTCTTCAAGAATTCCTGGTTATACGAATTAACTTTCTATAACTCAGAATAATACCTAGAGTCAGAAGTCTACTAAAGACTCGGACTAATATTTTTACTAATATCAGCACGAGCCTTTTGGGCTACACTAGTTCATTGTTTGGCATCCTATGAAAGCAGAAATTTTGGATTGTCTATCCAACTTCATGCTTGGGGGCTAGAGGATATGATATGAAATAAATAAAAGAGGTGAGTTGGAAATTCGACTTACATGATGTTCATGAGTAAGCTTGCTTAAGCTCATGTTCACCTCGGTGCTAACCTTTCTCAGCGAAGCTCATGTTCACCACAGTGCTAACCTTAAGCTCATGTTCACCTCGGTGTTAACCTTTATGTTCACACCGGCTCTCAGCCTCTCGTCTTGAAGACGGATTTGCTCGAGAAGCTTGGAGTACTTGACGTCCTCTGCTTCTTGTGCCTCCTCCTCGGTAGTGATGTTCCGGCTATCCAAGCATTGCTGGGCCAACCGTTGGATCTCCTCTACAGATTTCCGAGTAATGCCAAGTTTGGCAAGACTCGGATTGCTGAGAAGCTTTTTGGCAAAAACCTCTGCTGAGGGATCATTACCCTTTGAGGGTTCACCCTTATCAACTGCCGAGTCACCCAGGGTGACGTCGATCTGTGAACCAAGGTTCGCTGGCTCAAAATGAAGAGCCAGATCTTCTGCGATGGATGGAGATGGAGTGATCTCTGGTGCTGTAGAAGGCTACGGGGCAGGAGTCGGAGGCGTTAAAGCAGCAGAAGTCAAATTCAACTTTGACTAGCGTAGGGGCTTCGACAAGCCTCATTTCCCCTGCCGTTGGTGAGTTTTTTACCTCTGAGGAGGTAATAGGACAAAGATTGTTACACCTCAGAAAGAATTAAGAAATAAAGTACAAAGACCTTGTGAAGAAAGTTACCTCTGCACAACGGGCACTTCCTTTGTGCCGATGGAAACTGTGGGAGCCTTACTGTCGTGGTATTGCCGACGAGTACGCCATGGAGGGGTCCTCACAGTGCGTGTTTAGAGATGTGGGGTAAGGTGGAGATTTGGCAGGTATGAGGTAACACAACTTACCCAGGTTCAAGTCCCACAACGATGGCGGAACTCTACCCCTGCTATAAATCACTATAATGGCAATACGCCGAGTTACATAGATAGGTTTGCTATGCGAGGTGTTGCGCGTTGTACGCTGCAATCATAGAAGTTGTGCCCTAAAGGCTCCCGTAGGCCGGCTTATAAAGGAGCGAAGACCTAGGGTTTACAGGGAAAGGTCCTTGCTGGACAAGGTAAAGAGACCTGCACCTACACAAACTAGTCTTCCGTGTCTTGTACTCCAAGGCTCCGAGTATGTCGGTGACTCCTGCATAACCTTCCTTTATCCGGCCTGGGCCTCCCTTTAGGATCCGTCTAACTGGGCCGCCCAGCAGGCCATATGCCTTGCTACCAACTATGGGCCACCCTGGTTAGGCGGATTGGTGACATGCTATGAGGATACCCACATAGCATATCCCCAACAGTAGCCCCCGGAGGACTTTGAAATCTTGTGTCGTCTTGCTCGTTGATCTCTGAATATCCCGTCTAAGTGATGCCGGCAATCCGTCAAGCAATATCTCAAAGGTCTCCCAAAGAACCTTGCAATCCTCTCCGGCTTCGCAATGTAGCCGGATATTCCTTGAGTCTTTGTTTCTAGAGTCAGACGATCTCCATCTTCGATGGAATCTTCGGACGTGACACTTCACTGCAACTATCAGGAGGATGACGTAGGGTACAACCTACGCTACCTCGAAACTCAAATAAGCAAAGAATTAATCATTAGCTATTTTTACGCGCGCGAAGTCTGAAACGGTGGAGCGGCAAAAGACGGTGGACGTGGCGAAATTACCGCGCACATTCACTTCCACGTTGACAACGTTCCATCCATTAGATCTTTTTGCACTAATCTTGACGCGAGGATTATATATTTCCACCGCAGTCAATTTATTTCTTTTTACCCGCATTCGCTCCCAGTCTTCGTATTCCTCTAGCCGCGCGACCGTTCGAGCTCCCTGCGAATAACCCTAACCAGAGCATTTTCTTCCTCCACACACTCCTCATCGTAATGTCCTCCAGCAGCTCTGCTCCTTCCATGGCGGCGATTCCCGAGGCTATGACGGAGCCATCCCAGGGAGTTATCGTTCCGCCGGAGGGGGTGGTCGTCCCCGTCTCCGCCGTGACGGAGTCCGCTGGGATCACCAAGAACGAGTAGTGTCTGAAGCCGTTGAAGAGGAAAGTGACTCACATAAGGGGGTGTGGACAGGTTCTGATCTCTCTGCGAAAGACCTCCAAGAGATGATCGACGAGGGTTATGTCCTCGTGGAGGAGAAGTTCGTCTGGCGGGCGGCACCGCCCGGCGAGGTGGTCCCTTCTCCCCAAGCCGGAGAGAAAGTGTACCTGAAATCCCAGCTGGTACGTGGCGTAAACTTGCCAGTCTCCGACTTCTTCCTGGATGTCCTTCGACACTTCCGAGTACTTCCCCACAACCTCTCTCCCAACAGTATCCTAGTCCTTAGCAACTTTGTAGCTTTGTGCGAAGGATATCTAGGAATCAAACCTAGATTAGATCTGTTTGTGTATTTCTTCACCGTCAAGAGAGTGTCTGTAGAGTCCAAGGATGAACTAGGGATCTGCGGAACCATTAGCTTCAAGATCTGACCTAGCCGATGCTTCCCCGACATCATGGGGCATGATTCTTGCAAGAACTGGCAGTGCACGTATTTCTACGTGCCAGATATCCCTCTGTCAGACCGTCTTGAGACCTACCGCGACTTTGTCGATGGGGCTGCCACCAAAGTGCCAGCATGGCGGACCCCAGCCTCTCTTCCCTCCAACGACGAAGCCAATCGTGCCGTAAGGCGGATCGAATGGCTCGTAGACAGAGGCCTAACGGGCTTGGACCTTGCCATGTGCTGGTATGTTAGGCGGATCCAGCCTCTGCAGCACCGTGCCCAGCTGATGTGCAAGTATAGCCAAGACATGAGGGATCCCATGCAAATTTTGTGGCATAACTTCTCTACCAATTCCATCAAGCTCCGGCTAAAGGACATCTTCAAGGTGAAGGATAAGAAGTGTGGCTTCAAGGTCACCTTCGATATGTTTGATTGTGGCACATGCCCAGAGGTAGATTATGTTTCCTTTGTTGCTCATTATATACTCTAAGGTTTTTCCGTCTTGAAAGTTGCCCGTCTTAAACACTTCTCTATATCCCAGCTGGCAACCTTGGCGGCAGATGAAATGGCCTCCCAGGTCTATGATCCAAAGCTGAAGGATATCTAGGTGGTGTCCGACAATGGCGCCTCCAAGGATCAACCAGCTCCGGCAGCAGAAACGCGAAAGAGCTCCACTAACGCTGCTACCAAGGCCAAGAAGAAGAAGAAAATGGAGAGTGGAGTCTCCAAACAATCCACTTCCGCCTTAGAGGCGGAGAAGAAGAAGTCCACCAGCATTCCCCTCACCATGGCTCCTGCAGTTGAGTATGTACTTTCATTCTCCGGCTTGTATTTTTCAGCTCGCACCATTTTTCAACTCTTGTACTTATACTTTGTACATTTCAGGAGGAAAGCCGGTGTTAGTTTGAAGCAATCCTCCAAAGATGTTGGAGTGTCAAAAAACATTCGTGACATGTTGACCAAGGGTTCGTCCGCCAAGCCCTCTCCGCCATCGCTCCCCTACTCCTGCCACCATACCTTCTGCTGGTCCCGCTGGGACGTCATCCCCCGTCATCCCTGAAACCTCCGCCATGGAGATAGATATCAATCCAAACCTTGATGTATCAGTCTCTGTCGAGGCTAATATTGCTCCCAGCGGCCAGGCAACACAGGAGAGCACCTCCTCTAAAGTGGCTGAAGATCAGGCTAAGGATGCCACCAAGAAGGGAAAGGAAGTGGAAGAGGTGGACGTGGAAGCTGCGATTGAGGTAGGAGCCTCCATGCCATCTACTGCCTTGAAGGTGCAGGAGGCTGCTAGGGCTTCATCCATGCCTCCGGCTTCGACTTCTCCATTGGTTGCGACTCCTCCGATGTTGAGCCTAGATAATCTCATCAAGCAGGCCGACGCAATCTATAAGAATGCTCGGACCTTTCATGATTCCTACGCTCATCTGGCCAACAATCTCAGAATCATTACCATCATAAGTTTTTGAACTTCACTTGCTTTACTTTGTGTAGTATATCCCACTATAGCCCCGAGCTCTTAGGTAGATAAGTCAATAGTTATTTTCCTGAGTGCTCCAGAGAACTAAGCATAGAACTTGTTCGTGTAGCCCCCGAGCGTTTAGTTGAAACTGCAAAGTTCTGACTAGATGCTCTTAGAGAAACTAGATTACTTTAAAATCGTGTACTATAGCCCCCGAGCGTTTAGTTGAAACTTGAATAGTTCCAACTAGATGCTCTAGAGAAGCTAAGCATGTTTATATCATGTTCAGAATGAGAATAAACAGAGGATAGCCGCCAATGAGAGGTTTGCTGCTATTCGGAAGGAGCTAGACCTTGAACAGGGTAAAACCAAATTCCTGTAGGAACAGATCAAAAATAGCCAGAGTCTGTTTCTGACAATAGCTCTTTGCTTTTCTCATTGCATTATCCCTTCCGTCTTCTGATAGCACTTCATGATTTCCATCTTACAGAAGCCATTGCCAAGGCCAAGAGCATTGTCGAGCAATCCAAGCATATCCAGGAGCTCGATGATGAAAATAATATTCTGAAGAAGGACCTGGCCGAGGCCGTGAAGGGGCATGATGTAGCGATGAAATCTATGCAAGAGTCTATTGACGCCGAGATGCAACACCTGAAGGATGAACTTGCACAACTCAAGGAACAGAACCAAGCTGCCAAAGAGCAGAATGCTAGGAACCTTGAGGTGTTCAAGATAGTCCAGAAGGAGCACGATGTCTTGGCGGAGACATACCAGCAAGCGGAAACGAGCATCCTCGGTAACCTTTCTCTGTCTTGGTCTTTTTCTGTAAGTTGGACAACCATTTGACTTGTTTATACTCATGATTCTTGTATGCTTGTGAAAACCGCAGCTCCCATTGGCTTAGCCAACTTGGGTGAGGGTGCTCCAAGTTCCAAGGAACGCATGATTCTTACCGGCAACTTTGTCCGCACCTGCATCGCCCAAGCCAAGGAGATAAATCAACCTCTAGGCATCAATATCAAGGTGGCGGACTCATCGGCCAAGTATGCGGAAATCCTGTACTGAGCCCCTGAGAAAATCAAAGACTAGAAAGCCTCATGCGTCCGGGCTGGCGCTAGGATGATGATGTCCTTGGTCAAGGCTCACTACGACAATGCCGACATCGACTTGGTGACCTCCGGCATGACCAAGCTGGACGAGGAAGGACAAGAAATCGATAGCAATGCTATTTGGAACTCTCTTGCCGGCTACGATACCATGGTTGCCAAGATGGTCAAGGCGGATGTCTTTGTGCTTGCCGAGATCCTGGATGACGACATGGCCTCTTCTGAGTCTAGCCCCTCTCCTTCAGAGTTTGACGAGCTCTCTCGGCCTGGTTCTCCTGATGATGCCATTATGAAGCCCCCTGCAGCAGAGCCATAAAAATAATGTCTATATTAAATGTATCTCTGCAAAATGTATGTGGAAAAAACTTATGTTTGTCTAAGGCGGAAAACTTGTATTCGAGCTTCCTGCAACTTATCTGTTTCCAGCATATGTATATATTTTTTAAGCAAGTGTTGGCTTATCCATTATTCTGGTTTGTATGCTTGAGCTTTCGTGAGATGGAAGACTCTCAGCACAGAACTATGCTCTCAGGTGATGATGCTTAATAGCACCGTCCAGAACCTAAGAACAAAATCACTGGCTTTGAGTGCAGAAAATTCACTACTCCGGAATCCACATAAAAATTTCATAAAACATGTAGACCAAAAAACTTAAGATAACGCCCGTAGGCGGAATTTTCACAAGGGAAAATGCAACCTTGCGCATAAAGGGTTTATATGATTCAAAAATGAACAACCAAAGGAGGTAAAATACTCAAAGAATATGAGTGAACCAAATGCTTTGTTTCATTGATCATATAAGAAACTTATTACACAATATAAATGTGCTAAGTGTAAAAGGGACGTAGTTGTGCTATGTTCCATGGCCGATCTGTCTCCGGGTAATCATCATCGGAGTCACGTTGCTTGCGCTTGCGATTTCTTGGCCTATCTTTTAACTCGCGAATATCGACGAGGTAATAGGAATCATTGAGTAATGCTTTGGTTATGATGAATGGTCCTTCCCAAGGCAGGGATAATTTGTGTGATTTTTCCTGCTTGAGTCTAAGCACCAGATCCCTTTCCTTAAACGAGCGATGCTTTACACGGCAACTGTGGTAGCCGCGCAGCTTCTGCTAGTAGACGGAAGATCTCTAGCATGCCAGCACATGCTCTTCTTCGAGTAGGTCCACGGATAGCTGTCTAGATTCTTCAGCATCATCTTCCTTGTAGGCGGAAACTCTTGGTGCATCATGGAGGATGTCGGATAGGAGAACTGCTTCTGCTCCATAAACCATGAAAAAAGGAGTCAAGACGGTATATCTATTAGGTGTTGTTCGTAAACTCCACAAAACATATGGTAGTTCCTCCGCCCAGGCTCATGTTGCTCTATGTAGCGGTGCCTCCAAGCGTGGCTTGATTCCGTGCAGAATTAGTCCATTGTCCCTTTCAACTTGCCCATTTGAATATGGATGTGCCACATATGCTAGGTTAAGGCGGATGCCTTTCTCATGATAGTACTCCTCAACTTCTCCGAGAGATAAATTTCTGCCACTGTCGGTGATGATGCTATGTGGGAGACCAAATCTCACCACTAGATCTCGGACAAACTTTAGGGTTGTTGCCCCATCAAGCTTTCTAATGGGTTTAGCTTCAATCCATTTTGTGAATTTATCCGCTGCTACTAGCAAGTGTGTGAATCCACAGGGTGCTGACTGCAAAGGTCCCACCATATCTAACCCCCAGACTGCGAATGGCCAAGTTTTATTGGTATTGTTCGCAATTCTTCAGCTAGAACATTTGGTTGTCTTGCATAAAACTGACACCCAAGGAATGTTTTACCAACTTGTCGGCGTCCGCCTTGGCAGCTATCTAGTAGAATCCTTGTCGGAAGGCCTTGGCCACCAAGGATCGGGGAGCGGCGTGATGCCCGCATTCTCCGAGATATATTTCTCTAAGGATTTCAATACCTTGCTGCTGGGAGACGCACCGTAGGAAGAATCCTATGGTACTTCTTTTGTATAGCTGGAAGTCAATGATGACGTAACCTTTTTCTCTGCGTACTATTTGCCGGCTTTCGTCTTTGTCAGTGAGCAAAGTTCTATCTTGTAGATAATCCATGAACGTCTTCCTCCAAGCCGGAGAGGTCACTATTACTGCGTTAACAAATGAGTCCACTCTATCCGGGTTGTCGGGGTCCACTCCCTTCACAGATGGAGTCTGTAAATGCTCTAGAAAAACGCCTGGCGGCATTGGTCGACGAGCTGATCCAAGCTTTGATAGTACATCTGCCACCTCATTATCCCCCCTCTTGACGTACTTGACTACGTAGCCGTCTAAGAACTTGGCTATTCCATTTACTTCGTCTCGATATGCCGCCATCATAGGGTTCTGCGTGTTCCAGGTGCCAGCTACTCGCTGGGCAACCAAGTCGGAATCTCCGCAGCAAACTATGCGCTTGATGCCAATATCCTTGGCTACGTGAAATCCCTGAATGAGGGCCTCGTACTCCGCCATGTTATTTGTAGCGTTGAATTGGATCTGCAGGATGTATTACAACTTCTCTCATGTTGGTGATTGCAATAATACACCAGCCCCTGAGCCATTGAGTAACTTGGATCCGTCAAAGTGCATGGCCCAATACTCTGGCTCTGGCACAGGAGTGTCTTCTGGCAGCTCTATCCAATCTGCAAGAAAATCCGCCAATGCTTGTGATTTGATAGCGTCGCGTCGCTTGTAGGTGATGTCAAAGGCGGCAAGTGCAATGCCCCACTTTGCCACACTCCCTGTAGCGTCGCTGTTGTTGATGATGTCGAATAGTGGAGCTTTGCTCACTACTGTGATGGGGTGCTCCTAGAAATAATGCCTTAGCTTACGTGAAGCAAGGAAAACTCCATAAGCTATCTTCTGGTAGTGCGGGTAATGCTGCTTGGATTCCGTCAAGACCTCGCTTACATAGTAAATGGGTTGTTGAACTCCATATTCGTGCGTTGGTTCCTTGCGCTCCACCATGATGATGATGTTGATTACTCGGTTGGATGCCTCCATGTAGACTAACATAGGCTCCCTTGGTACCGGTGCTGCAAGTATAGGTGGGGAGGAGAGTATTCTCTTCAACTCCTGAAGTGTTGCGTCAGCTTTGTCCGTCCATGTAAATTTGTCCGCCTTCTTGAGCAACTTGTAGAGCGGCATAGCCTTCTCACCAAGTCGGCTGAGGAACCGGCTTACTACTGCAACGCAGCCTATGAGCCTTTATATGTCCTTCAGGCAAGTTGGGCGTTTGATGTCGAGGATGGCCTTGATTTTCCCCAGGTTCACCTCGATTCCGCGATGCGAAACAATGAAGCCCAACAGTTTGCCGAATGGTACCCCGAAGACGCACTTCTTTGGGTTCAGCATCATGTTGTATTTCCGGAGATTGTCGAAGGTTTCCTGCAAGTCAGCGATAAGATCATTTGATTTCTTTGACATTACCGCGATGTCATCCACGTAAGCGTGTACGTTGCGACCTATTTGTTCGTGCAAGCAATGTTGCATCATCCGCTGGTACGTAGCACCAGCGTTTTTCAGCCCAAAGGGCATCGTGACGTAGCAATATGTGTCGTATGGTGTGGTAAACGAAGTGACCAATTGGTCCAACTTTCACTTCCGGATCTGGTGGTATCCTGAATAGGCATCGAGAAAACAGAAAAGTTCCAAACCAGCCATTGAGTCAATGACTTGGTCAATTGGAGGCAAATCAAACGGATCCTTCGGACACGCTTTGTTCAAGCCGGTGTAATCAATGCACATTCTTAATTCATTGGTTCCCTTTTTGGGGACAAGTACAGGATTTGCCACCCATCAGGTGTGAATAACTTCTCGGATAAAGCCATCCTTAAGTAACCTAGCTATTTCTTTGCCTATAGCCCTTCGTCTTTCATCACCAAAGCATCATAGAGGTTGTTTCACCAGTTTGGATTAGGATCGATATTCAAGCTTTGCTCGCCAAGTTCCCTAGGTACACCTTTCATGTCGGCAGGTTGCCAGGCAAAGATGTCCCTATTCTCATGGAGGAACTCGACGAGCATGCTAACCTATTTGGGATTCGGGTCCGTGCCAATGGCGGTGGTCTTGGAGGAATCACCTTCGACAAGCTCCACCTCCTTGGTCTTGATGGTGGCCTTGAAGGCGGGTTCGGCAGCAGTGATCTACTTCTTCGAAGCCGGCATCTCTGAGGCATCGACCTGGTTCTGGATCTCCTTGAACTCCTCACCTTAGAGGACTGCTTCAGTGAAGGCGGCTTCAGTGAGCTCACACTCCCATGCCTTGGTGAAGCTTCCGTCAACGGTGATGACGCCATTCGGTTCGGGAATCTTGCGTTTGTTGTAGACAAAACATGGCCTTGCAAGGAAGGAGTGGAAGATGTCGCGTCCGCAGATGATGTGGTACATGCTCTTGAAAGGCACCACTTCAAAGGTCATGCGTTCTTGGCGGTAATTGTTTACATCGCCAAAAGCAACTAGAAGGGTGATGCAGCCTAGGGAATTTGTTTGTTGGCCAGGGACAACCCCATGGAACACGGTGTTGCTCTTCCTTAGCTGGGTCTCCGTCAAGTTCATCTTATGTAGTGTATCTAGGTACATGATATTGATGTTGCTTCCACTATCCACAAGGCACTTGTGAACTCCGTGCCGTCAATCAAAGGGTTGATGACCATGGCATACTGTTTCTTTGTTGGGATAAGTTCTGGGTGATCCTTCCTATCACAAGTAATTGGAACTTCCGACCACTTGACATATTGGGGCACTGGAGGGAGGGTAGCCATTAGTATCCTTAGAGAGGTTTTCTAGGCCTGGACGGTTGGGGTACCAAGGAAGGTGTGGTAACATGGAGCCTTCTTTTCGAAGGGAGTTTTCCCTTTATCCTCTCCCTTGTTGGAAGATTTTGGGTCCACATCCTCATCCATATGACTTGATTCCTTGGGTTCTTCCTCCTTCTTCTTCCATTTGCCTTTTCCACGATGTCTGTTCTTCCGACTTTGCTTGTAGCCGGACTCAGGGTCCTCCTTGAGATCATTGACAAACTTGCATTGGCGATTGGTGTGGGTGGATTTTCCATTGGCGTCGAGATGAACGAAACACGGCATATCGCGGTACTCTTCGTATGTTTGGGGAACGCGGGGCACTGAGGGTGTACTGTTACTCCTCTGCTGGCCACTTCTAGTTCCCCGGCCATGTCCACGCTGTCCGCCATTGCCCCTGTCAGTGAATGTTGCGGCGACCATGTTGGCTACTTGCTTCTCTTCGGGCGGATTCTTCCGCTTGTTGTTGTTGTTTTTCCTAGCCTGGGTAGGGATTGCTATTGCCGGCAATGATCCACGTGCGTCATCATCGGCAGCGGCAAATTCGCTAGCCATTTTGATCTTTGCGTTGAGGTCGAAGTCATTGTTGTCCTGCTTGTGTTTCAACTTATGCCGGAGCAAAGTACCCTTCTCCAGTCCATCAATGAAGGCGGCCATAGCGGCCTGTTTGTGCACCCCTGCGCAGGTATTTTTCATATCCAGCCAACAAGAGAGGTATGCACAGGAGGTTTCATCCTTTTCTTGCACACACCGATGCAGGTCTCCGACAGTGCAGGGACGTTTGTACGTACCCTCGAAGTTCTTGGTGAACGCTTCATGCATGTCCAACCAATTGCATATTGATTTCTCTGGTAAGTCGTCGATCCATTGTCGGGCAGTGCCTGTCAGCATGAGTGGGAGGTACTTGACGACGACATTGGGGTTTGCCCCTGTGATGTGAATCGCTTCGCTGTAGTCCTGCAACCACGTTGTTGGCCTGGTGGTGTCGTCTTAGGGCTTGATAGTCTTGTCTATTCGGAGGCCCTTGGGGTAGGTTTTGGCCCATATGACTGGTCCAAAACACCGAGGCCCAAGGTATGGGAGCTCCCGAGCTTCTTGGATCTTGTCTAGCCGCGATCGTGCGTCATATGGCTCTAGCTGCTTCCCTTTTCCGTCACGGGGAGGAGAGTTGTGGCGCGATTTGTGAGATCCGCCATGACCTCTGCCATGATGGATGCAAGGTGGCGATGGCGGCGGTGGAGGCGGTGGGTTAGCTCTCTTGCTATGCCCCTCCTACGACTCCTCACGTCTGTCGTGTTTGCTTGTCGTACGTGGCGGTTCCTTGTGGAACCTGCTCCTGTGTCCGTCATGGTCGTTGTGCTCTCCGGCATGCTGATGCTGCTCGCCCTGATCGCGTATAACGATACTGGGCTGTGACCGCCTTGGAGGTGGCATGCTTGTGCGGTGGCGGGGCTCTGGTTCCTCGTGACATCGAGATGGTGGTGGAGGTGACGAGCGGTGGGGACGAGCCTTTTCTCCGTGGTCGGAGGATATGGGATAGCGTCAGTCATGTTGCGTGCCTCCCTCCATCTTCGCCCTATAGTGCCTGTGCGCGATCCTTCTGCACGTGGAGATTTTGGCCTTCTGCGGCTGTTCAGGGTTTGTTGGCACGGCTCCGGGTTGGACTCAAGCCTCTGCGAGGTGGCCTTTTCCTATTGCTTGCATGCCTTAGCGACAAGGTCATAAACCTGAGCAACTGCTTCTGGCGACCTGTCCTGCTCGAGGAGGGTCTTGGAGATGGCGATGTTGAGAGCGGGAGTTGGCATGACTTGCCTCCCCTCTGAATCTATTTAAGAGGTGGACTTTGTCGGTTTACACCCGTCAAATCCCAAGCCTCGCCGAACGCCGGGATCTTGGACGACGTGAACTGGTACCTTCTTTGCCTTATGCTTCAATAGCAATTGCTTACATTCGGCCTCCATAGCTCTTGCCGCCTTGATGGATTGCTGCGCCTTAGCCATGTCTTCGTCCAGCTTAGCGCCTTCATCCACGATGCACTTGGCCTCTGCCAAGATTTCCGCATGCTTCTCATCAAGCTCCGTAACGCTCCGGATATGGGCGATGGTGATTGGCTCAACAAGGAGTGTGCCGTAGATTGCTTTGTCGGTGGGGGTGGCTAGTGGGTTGTCAGTTGCTGACGTTGACGGTGGCACTGGCGGTTGATTTGATTGTCGGGCCGTATAAGGGGTCGTGGTAATTTCCTGTGCCGGTGGCTAGCGGGTAGCCGGAGGAGGCAGAGCTTTGGCCAGAGCCGGAGGCTCGATGGCTTTCTTAGCTGCTGCTGCTCTGGTGACCTCTAGCGTGGGCGGAGCTCTCTCACGTTCTCGTTCATGTTCTTCTTCTTCCATCACACTCCCAATGGCGACTAGCACCTAGTGGGAAGTGTTCACTACTAGGAAACAGCCTATAGATAGACAAGATGTTCAGTGGCGCATATGCCAAACTATGCGCCATAGGAAAACATCAGTGGCGCACCAGAAAGCATGCGCCACAGAAGATTGGAAGTTCTGTGGCGCATTATCCAGAACATGTGCCACAGAAGATTGGTGGGACCCGCCAGCCGGGGTGGGTTGATCCAAGTTCTATGGCGCATTCATAATATGCGCCACAGAAGTTACCTCTTCTGTGGCGCATATTTCCTGAATGCGCCACAGAACATGGAGGGGGCCCCACCACGGAATCTAAGATCACCCAAGTTCTGTGGCGCATGTTGTCATATGCGCCACAGATGTTTGTCACATCTGTGGCCCATAAGTCCGACATGCGCCACAGAACTTGGAGGTGGGCCCCACAGAGCGAATCTTATTCACCCACTTCTATGGCGCATATGGGCTTATGCGCCACAGAAGTTTCACATCTGTGGCGCATTTCCTCCATATGCGCCACAGATGAGGGCATCCAGATCCATGTTAAAAAGGTGCCAAGAGCTAGCTTTCTTATCTATCTATCCACCACCAACCATTTCACATCTCTACCTCCTCCCCACTCGTCTTCCTCCTCCCTCACACCCCATCTTACCCATAGTTTCTCCATTTTCTTGTAACTAAACCTACTTTAATCCATAGATTGGTAAGTGGAAGCTTCGCTCCAACTTCTAGATCTAAAAGTTCCTTACTTTTCTCTCTCACATCTCTATTTGTTTACTAATTTACTCTCCACCAACTTGCATTGTAGATCTATTTGTCCACACTCTCTCATCGCACGGTCTCGTCTCGCTATTATTGTGTCTACTATAGGTGAGTACTTGGCCATCATGAACATGTAGGTGAAGCTTGTCGCGCGGGCGGTGTGTGTGTGTGCGATCCATGGCGAGACGATGCTTGTGTGGTGCATGAATGTTTGCAATGGGAGGAAGTTCTTTGTTGGTTTCTTGTTGTTTGCTTGTTGTTGTCGGGCCTGGCCGGTGTGGTTGCATGGATGTTTGCCGAAATGTTGATTCATTTCCATTTCGGCAAATTTTTGCACTACCCATATGTCCTAATTTTAGGAAAGGTCATGCCGAATTTTTTCCGGCTAGCATTCATGCATGTGTGTGTTCATATGGTGTGGTTCTCACCTATACTCTCTGTTTTGACCGCTCAGGCAACCATGGTCCTCACAATGAGCGAAGGTCGAATTGCTAGGTACAAGAAAGGCGCGAAGGAGGACATGATTCTGAACAACAAGACCATGATAAGATGTCCATGTCGAACATGCAAACTGCAGCGCTGGATCGACCCTGAATCTGGACAATTGGAGGGTCACCTGCTTAGGCGCGGTTTCATGCGCGACATCAATGAGGCGCCGACAGGACATGGTGGTGGTCACGAAGATGTGGGCGGGCGAGAAGACGAAGAGTCTACCGGGCATGATCATCATGACGAAGGAGATGCCAGCGGGCATGATCATCATGACGAAGGAGATGCCGGCGGGCATGATCAGCATGGAGAAGGAGATGACGACGGGCATGATCATGAAGAAGGAGAAGACGCGAACACACAGACGCTGCTAACTTCGATCTTGCAGGACCCTCATGTTCAAGAACTGCTCCTCAAGGAGACAAGCAACGATAAAGCTGCAGCCAGAGAGAAAGCCAAGCTGGCCCAAATGGAGGTAGACGGGATGACTCCATTGTATCCTGGGTGTCGCCCCGAGGATACACGTTTGAGTGTAACACTCAAGGCTCTAGAGATGAAGGCCGAACACAAATGGACCGATGTGAGCTTCAACGCGAACATGGAATACTGGCACAACCGACTTCCTAAGGGGAACACATTGCCAACAAGTATCGAGGAGGCCAAGAAAATCGTGTGCCCTCTCGACCTACCACACATTAAATACCATGCATGCATCAATGATTGCGCACTTTATCGGAACGAGTACGCGGATAGAACGACTTGTCCGGTGTGTGGCCAAGGACAGTACAAGAGAGGGAACAAGAAAGTTCCTCGAAAAGTGGTATGGTACTTTCCTATCACCCCTCGTCTGCAACGATATTTCGTAGATCATAAGGAAGCAAAGCTCATGCAATGGCACGCGGAAAGAGAGAAACCCAAAGATGATCTAGAGAAGGGCAAGATCCTGACACACCCTTTAGACGCTAGCCAGTGGAACGCATTAGACATCGAGTTCGAAGAGTTCGGGGGAGATGCAAGGAACGTCAGGCTGGGTATGAGCACCAATGGACTCAATCCTTTTGGAAACCAAAGTAGCACACATAGCACCTGGCCCATGTTTGTATGGCCATACACCTCCCCCCGTGGCTATGCACGAAGCAAAGGTATGTACACATGAGCATTCTTATTCAGGGGCCGAAACAACCAGGTATCGATATGCATCTGTATCTCGGACTATTGAGAGAGCAGTTAGCCAGCTTGTGGGAGACACCAGCCCGTACGTGGGACGCCTACACTAAAGAATATTTCCATCTGAGAGCCGCGTTGCTCATGACCGTGCAGGACTATCCTGGTTACACATATGTATCGGCCCAGGTGAACCACGGACACAATGCATGCGTCAAGTGCATGGATGAGACACCGCATCTCCAGCTACCAAGGGATCCTGGGTCTTCGAAAACCGTGTTCCAAGGTACTCGAAAGTGGCTCCGCAGGGATCACCCGTGGAGAAAATGTGGTGACCTGTTCAATGGTAAGGACGAGCTCGAAAGAGCCCCGCGTCCGAGGAGCGGCAAAGAAATCGAGGAGCTTTTGAATAATTGGGTAGATTGCCCTGCGCCTGGAAAAAAACGATCGAGGACAAAGCCGCTGCTGGGTGTATGGAAAGCAAGGTCTGTTTTCTGGGACCTGCCGTATTGGAAGGTCCTTCACACTCCCCATAGCCTCGATGTAATGCACATCACGAAGAACGTTACCGAGAGTCTGCTTGGCACTCTACTAAACATGCCGGAGAGGACCAAGGATGGGCCGAAAGCAAGAAAGGACCTTAAATTGCTTGGCATAAAGAAAGATCTTTAGTACCCTGATAATGATGACGATGATGATGATCATCATCATCATCAGGAAGGGACTCAAGGTCGCCGCAAAAGAGTTAAGAAGAATGAGGTGGTGCTTCGCGCTGCCTGCTTCACTCTGAGTCTGGAGGAGTTCGAGCAGTTTTTCAGGTGCCTCTTAGGAGTGAAAGTTCCTCACGGTTACTTGGGGAAGATAAGCAGATATCTGGACGTGGCGAAGAAGAGGTTCAGCGGTATGAAGTCTCACGACTATCACGTGCTGATGACGCAGATACCCCCCGTTGCGATCCGTGGGATAATGGACGAGCATGTCCGTGAGACGTTGTTTGGCCTCTATAACTTTTTCGACGTCATATCTAGGAAGTCGATCGGTGTGAAGCAGCTCGACAGGCTACAGGAAGAGATCGTGATGATACTATGCGAGCTTGAGATTTACTTCCCGCCCGCATTCTTCGACATCATGGTGCGTCTGCTTGTACATGTCGTGGACGACATCATCCAGCTCGGGCCGACATTCCTGCACAACATGATGCCGTTTGAAAGGCTAAACGGTGTCATCAAAGGATTCGTTCGCAACAGGTCTCGTCCAGATGGAAGAATAGCCAAGGGCTTTCTGATCTACGAGTGCATCTCCTTCTGCCAGAATTATCTAACCACCGAGAACAAGGATGTTGGAGTACCCACAAAGAAGCACCTCGGCAGGCTCGATGGATATGGTCACCGTGAGGGCTGCCGCTCACTACATGTCGGCATTGATGGTCGACTTACTGATTTTGAAAGGGCATAGCGAGTCGCTCTACAACACATTGAAGTGGTCGGCCCTTGGGTCGAAGAGCACAGAATCTTAATCGAGTAGGAGTACGTCGACCAGGGCCGGCCGAGGAAGGAGGGAGACGTAACCAGAGAGCACAACTCCAGCTTCACAGGTTGGTTCAAGAAAAGGCAACTGGACAATCCCCCACAGACGCCTTCTACGGAATATCAAAAACTCATATTCTCCTTGTCGCAGGGCCCAGGGCACAACCTAAGGACCTATGAGTCATACGACATAAACGGTTACAGATTCTACACGGAGGAAAAGGACAAGAATAGTGAATATCAAAACTCAGGAGTAACTATGTTATCCTTTGCTCATGACGAGACTACTGTGATGGAAAGATTCTACGGAAGGATCGAGGAGATATGGGAGCTCGACTACTATGGAGAGATCGTACCGATGTTCCATGTTAGATGGGCCAAGAAGGTGGAAAAAGAAGGCCGCTATTTCACCACAATGGTTATACCAGATGCCAAATCAATGAAGAACGCCTCCACAAAAAATGAGCCTTGGGTACTTGGTAGCCAAGTTGATCAATGCTTTTTTATTACGAGGGGGACGAAGATGACTACGATGGAAATAGTGAAGGCGGCGGCGAAGAGGATGACACCACCGATGGCGGCGAGTGCACGGATGGCGGTAGTGGCAACTCGGCCGCTTCTCAGAAGAAGAAGAAGAAGAAGAAGGAACAGAAGGAGCGGAAGGTGCCAGTGCTCACCATCGTCTGCGGTGAGTTCACTAAGGTCACAGAAAGTGGCCAACCCATTGCGCCAGAGGCGATTGCTAAAGGGTACGGCCTGCAACTCGGGTGCATCGTCCGGGAAAGCATGTCGATCAACACGAAGTACATCAGACATGCTGACCATGCAACTTTGGTCGATAACCTCCTTAAGAAGCTTCACAAGCGATACAGATTCCCAGAGAAGTTTAGAAACCTCGAGAGAAAGAACCCAGTGAACAAACTAGCCCTCACAAAGATGAGCAACGCCTTGAGCAGATGGAAAGCCCGGGTGAAGAATAGCATTGACAAAGGTGAAAGCTAGGAGGTTATTAGTAAGAAAAATCCGATGCTCGACGAAGAGGAGTTTAGGATATTCAAGGCGGATATAGCTACCGCTGACGCTATAAAATGGACTCAATGGGAAAGGAGTATGCGGGAACAGAACATAGGTAACCGCCACCTTGGAAGCGGCGGTTACAGGGGGAAACAGGCCATTTGGGACAAGGAGGACGCCGAGCTTGAACGCCTTGGTAAAGACAACCCTTGGCTTAAAATCACGGACTTGCAGCTTAGGCAATTTGTTCGGGCCCGCTACTACCTGGACAAGGAAACAGGGGAGTTCATCACCGACGATAGGGAGGTGAAAGACTTCGAGAAGAATCTGGTAAGGAATTTATCGCTGATCTCAAGTCTATTGCGTTCTAATTAAGATAATGAAGCAAAGAATCTAAATGGGTCCACCTTTCCTTGTCTCTACAGGAGGAGGAACTGAACGCTACTGCCACAGAGTCGTCCCAGGATTCAACGGAGCCGTGGGACACGGTTTTCAACAGGGCGACCAATGCTTACAAGAAGAGGGACAAGGGGTTGCCGCCGTCCTCAGCTGGCCGTGTGTCCGGCTTCGGTACGAGCATGAAGTTCAAGGAGTTCTACAAAGAGGACGCCAAGAAAAGAAGGGAGAGGAAGAACCAAGATAAAGCTGCTGTTGCGGAGCTGAAGATGAAGGTGCAGACACTGGAGGAGAAGGCGGTGGACCAGAAAACGTGGACAAGTTAGTGGAAGAGAAGCTCCGCTCGATGATCCCCCCTAAGTTTTTCGAGGGGCTTACTGCTTGGAATGCAGGAGGTCGACAGGGGCCGATACATCTGCCCAGCTTAAGCAGCAGCAACTCGGGCATCAATGTTACCGTGTCACCGGACCTGGTGACCCCGCCGGTTGTCAATGTCGGGACACAGCCCCTCGTTTTGGTCACACCGACGCCCCCTCCCGCCAAAGATACCAATAAGGCGCAGCCGACGGCGGTGGTGCTTCGTGAGGCACCCGAGCAGGAGATTGCAGATGATGATAGGCCGGCCGCCGGCATCGGCCGTGTCTCTACATTAGCCGAAATCCACGCCATCACCAAGGTAACTAATTAGTTAGTGCACGTCATCTCCTTTATGCCTTTGATGCATGACTGTTGCCATCTCATGACGCCCAACAACATGTTTTTGCCTCATGACACTTCTTGCGTACTCCTGCTTAAAGATGTCGGCAGTGAGTTGAAGGATGTTGCCAAGGGCACTCTTATACAACAGGCGAGCCGCACGATGCACAACAATCCAATGAATGATGACGTGATGAGGGTTAGGTTGGCTCGGGTGTTGCCAGGGTGCGACGACATGGACCCCCCTTTCAACCTCAGGGAGCCAACGGACACAAGACCGTTGGGGAATGCTACAACTGGCCCTTGACATGGCCGAAGACCCAGATTCGTCTTGCGGGGGGAGCACCGGCACCACCTCTCGACCGATCATCGCCCGGCCACCACCTCGGAAGCCAGTAGCCGCCGTTGTCGCCACCACCAGCCATCACCATCAACTCTTGGCAGCGTGTGCACCGCCACATGGCAAAGATGTTGTGCCGCAACCGCCGTCGCCCCCGCTACCACCACCACATGATGGCACCCATGAAGATGATGATGAATTGGTCAACGTTGACGACTTCATCAACACCGGCGCCGCCAAAGGATTGTATATTCCTTCTGTGGATGAAGAACCCTTCACAGCTCGCGACGACCATCAAGCTGGTCGGCCCAATACATGCACGCAGCGCCTGGTCTTCCATGGTCTTTCTCAAGAGACGCCTCCGGCCGCTGATCCACCACAAGAGAAACCGGGATTGGTTTTCAGCCCCAACACACTCTGAAAGGCGACTGATGAGTAGATGGCAGTGGCTGACACTGTTGTTAAGAAGAAGCACTACAGGAAGAGAGGTAATAATAATAATAAGAAGGGTGCGAGCCAGCCTCTTCCGAAGAGGATCCGGGGTCAGGACGCCATCGTCGTACCATCCACACAATTTGGCTTACCTCGAGTGCATGTAGCTGGTGATCCGATATTGACTCCGGATATGATCCACATTGCGGTTGGAGCCATGTTAACTTTGCACGAGGGTGTCAAGACACTAGAGGCCCTCCTTCTTAAAGATGAAGATCCAAATTACCCGGTTTTCACGGCCAAGGTGCCATTGGACGTGGGCTTCGTCAATGAACCCCCCGCGGATATATTCTTCATAGTGTTCGAGGACATATTGAAGGTGTTTCTCATGAAACGGCTGGACTATAACTTGGTCCACCTATACGCGCTCAATCTGGCGCTCACGATCAAGAGAGAAAGTACCCCGGAAATCGCGATAGTGGATCCCTACTACATGCGGGACAGCCAGTTGGTCGAAGGATCAGAGACACGGACCAAGGCGACGGCGTACCTCGAGAAGTTCATGGTGGACAACAAGAGGAAGGGCACACTTCTTTTGCCTTTCTTTCCCGAGTAAGTACACACACTCGCTCATCGTCACCGTAACTTATGCATTTCATATAGATTTCTTTCCTTTGCTCTTTTTCCAACATTCCGTTCCAATTGTGTTGCGTAGAGACAAATACTGCACACTCATCGTCCTTGCCCCGAGGTATTCGCTAGCCACGTATTTCGACTCGGAGAGTTTGACGAAGAAGAAAGACTACACCAGAATAAGGGGTGTTCTCAATGAGGCTCTCGAGGGCTACACCAAGAAGGGATGCACCTTCGTAGATAAGGGGGAATGTATCAAGGATGGCAAACACATGTTCAAGCACGTGCTCGACTTCCCCTGCGTCAAGCAGTCGACTACTGGTGCCAAGGAGGCCTTCTACGTCCTCCATCACCTTAAAGGCTATGTTCGGGATTGCCATAACCTAACGCTGCCATCTAGTCTCCGAGGATGGGCCGAAACTTTGGCAAAAATCGACGATGCTGATCTTAGAGAAGACTTCCATCGCATTTATATGAAGTTGTCGCAAATCATCATTGAAGATGTCAACACAAGGGGCGATGCCCTACAACAAGCCAGAGGGTTGAGTAAGAGGGAGATCGAAGAACGCCTCCATAAGCAGGGTGACACAAGGACGTAGATGATGAAAGAGGGCTATCTACCGTTCCCGAAGCCGAGCCAGAAGAGGAAGTCTTCATCATGATCGATGTGTGCCTCTAGCATGATCCAGTGTGTGTATATTCTTGATGGACGCCTGCTGTATTAGTGTGTGTGTGTCATAAACTTTACTATCTCGTGGTCGAAATGGTCATTGTTGTTAGACTTAAACTACCTTGTGGTCATGTTGTCGTTGAACTTATTGCTTCTATGATGATCTAACTTTTAGGTTTATGGATCCTTTGTTTTATATTCTATGAACATATATATATATATATGGATGTGAACCCTTTATTCATTCTTTTCGTTGTATTTTTACTAATATGCCTTGTCGTCTATAGAGATGGCGACGAGGTGGTATGTGGTGTACATGGCTAGGGTTCCAGGAGTCTACGAGGAGTGGGAGGATTGCCACAAACAAGTGAACAAGTTCAGCGGCAACATCTACAAAGGATACGCGACTAGAGAGGAGGCGATAGCCAAGTGGAGGAACCACTTGTGGAAGAAGAACCGGATGAAGATATTGGTCGGGCTAATGCTCTTGCTCACCATTATCACAGCTGTATTCTATTTGATCCTAGTGTAGGCGGCGGTGGCCACTTCATATTTGTAATGTGAGATGATATGAACTTTGTATTCGGCGCTTGTGTAAAAATTTGGCACTTGACACTATATATGTATCTCGATCGGGCTCTAAGTGTGATGACATTATACTTGTGTTTGTATTATATGTCGGTTTTCATCTACTACATGTGCAATGTACTGTTTATACTGATCTAGATAAATATTATATAAATCCTGTATAAAATACCTGATTATACACCAGGAATGTATTTTATTTTGAATACATGTAATATACTCAGTGGCGCATATAGAAACTGTGCCTGTGGCGCATATAGACTCTGTGGCGCATTGGACTATATGCGTCACTGATATCTGCTTCCTGTGGCGCATATGCAAGAATGCGCCACAGAAGTCTAAGACTTCTGTGGCGCATTCCTATATGCGCCACAGGGAGCAGATATCAGTGGCGGGGTAACAGTGGCGACAGGGATATGCGCCACAGAAGATGGAAACCCATGTGCCACAGAAGAGTTGTTTCCTAGTAGTGGTTGTTCTTCTAGGCGCGCTCCTCCTTCTCGATCTCCTGCTCGATCTCCCTCATAACAGCATCGTATTCCTGCGAGTTGACGTCCGAGCCACCGGCATCCATATTGATGTCGGCATAGAGCTCATCAAGGACGAAGTTGGAGTTGGCTTCGGTGTTGGTGATGGCGGATGTTGAGGGTGATGGAGGCGGGCCGTTGTTGTTGTTACCTCCTACGACTTCGATGGTGATCACCGCCTTGGCTTCTTCATTGGCATCCGTGTAATCGTTGACGATGGCAACCATCTCACCAAGGGTGAGAGGGCCCGCGGCCTACCGCCTTTGGAGGGTATGTCGGAGGAGGGTTCCAGGTGTGAGCCCTTCCAGGAAGTGGTACACGAGCTCGTTGGCGCGGTCGCCTTCTAGGGTTTCCCTCACCCTCATCCATCTAGCAAGGTATTCGTGGGGGGGATTCTCCATCCCTTTGAATGCATCTGGCCAGATCGAAGATGGTGATGACGCCAACAAAGTGTGACCTGCGCATCTCTAACGCTCGGGGAAGCCAAGCGGATTTTCAGCGTCCTTCCACCTTTATATCCTGCACAGGGGCAGTTTGGGTGGGCCTTGAATTTTCCTGATCCAAGCCGCCATACTCCAAAGAGAGGTATGGCCTAAATCCTTCCGCAAATGTGTCCTGCTCATAGGCGGTCCGTGCGGGGCTTGACGATTTTCCGACTTCCTGGGGGCTAGGACCTAAGTCAGTTTCACCGATGAAGATGTGGATGTCTCCGAAGGGGATGACGGAGCAGCGCGTGGGGTTCGTCTTCGCCGGCACCCAGAACTCATCTGGAGGGACGATCGGGACGTTGCCGGAGAAGCGAACGCGACCGATGGCTACGGTGTCGCCGATTCCCGCGAAGATATTGGACCTCACCCAGTGTAGATCTCGAAGCTCCTCTTGCCCCACGGTGGGTGCCAGCTGTCGTGGTATTGCCGACAAGTACGCCATGGAGGGTTCCTCATAGTTCGTGTTTAGAGACATGGGGTAAGGCGGAGAGTTGGCGGGTACGAGGTAACACAGCTATCCAGGTTCAAGTCCCACAATGGTGGTGGAACTCTACTCCTGCTATAAATCACTATAATGGCAATACGCCGAGTTACAAAGATAGGTTTGTTGTGCGAGGTGTTGCGCGTTGTACGCTGCAATCAAAGAAGTTGTGCCCTAAAGGATCGAGCAGGCCGGCTTATAAAGGCGCCAAGACCTAGGGTTTACAAGGAAAGGTCCTTGTCGGACAAGGTAAAGAGTCCTACACCTACATGAACTAGTCTTCCGTGTCTTGTACTACAAGGCTCCGAGTATGTCGGTGAATCCTGTGTAGCCTTCCTTTATCCGGCATGGGCCTCCCTTTAGGGTCCTTATAACTAGGCCGCCCAGCAGGCCATATGCCTTGCTACCAACTATGGGCCACACGGGTTAGGCAGATTGGTGACATGCTATGAGGATACCCATATAGCATATCCCCAACACTTACGCTTTCGAGTAAGGGTTTCCGGCAGTGGGACCAGTTCTCCATCATCCTGAGAGATCTCAGGAGGATATCCCTCGAGAGGAGCAAGCTCCGACTCGGGGAGGTCAGCAAGTTGGAAAGAAGAAATATGTCAGCATTGCAGAAAGAAGAAATAGTGTATAGATGAACACATAATTCGAGTTATTGTTTGAAAACTTACTGGTATCATGGGATTTTCAGCCGTATGCATGTCCAAGGACAGATCCAAAATCTTCCTCTCGACCCGCTCCTTGATCAACCATTTGATCTGGTACTCATAGTCCTTATCCGAATAGGACTTGGAGCAGATCTAGAGAGAGTCTGTCTTGCTCTTGGTGATGGAGTGCATAAGCCTATCACCATGATGTTGAAGAGGCTGAATCCGGCGTGCCAGCCAGTAATGGACCAAGTAGGATCCTTCTAGACCCTTGTGCTTCATTATATATTCGACCCGCCTCTTTGCAAGAAGCAGATCGTCAGTGAGAGCCGGAGCATATGCGTCCCAGGATTCTTGGGGCGTGGTGGCGCCGTCAACAAAAGCTGGCAAAGCTATAGCTTTACCGGGAGCCAGTTTATCCTTATGGTAAAATAACGTGGACATCCACTTTTTAACCGACATGCTAGCCTTAATCCTAGGATAGACTCGTTCTCTCCTAACGGAAAAGCTGAGCGTACCGGTAATGCAACGATTTCCGGCGGTGATGGAATTTCTACGGGTATGGAAGTAAAACCAGAAAAGAACAAGGCTCGGCCTAATGCCGAGATACCCCTTGCACAAGGAGGCGTAAGCACTCATCTCTAAGAGAGAGTTCTAGGGGAGATGGTGGAGTTGCACTCCGTAATGATCTATCACTTCATAAAAGAAATATGGAGGAAAACTCAAACCTCTATTGAGGTGGGTGCCGAAATGCACCCGCTTGTAGGCATTGGGGGTGGGGATGATTTGTCCATAGCCGCTCTGCCAGTCACTGGCACGGAGGAGCCTTCATTCTCGACAACACGAAGCTTGGCGTCATCAAGCACGCAGGGGATCCATACCCCGTGAAAACTCTCCTTCTCCGTTGCCGATGTCATTGCTACTATCGCCACCATGGAGGAAGATGATGCTTCAGCCATCTTCTGGGCACCGGTGACCTAGGATGGGTAGCGCTGGGGGATTTGGGGGAGGCAGAGAAGCTCTGTTCGCGGGAAGCGTCGAGAGGAAGGAAGAGACACTAGTGCTGGTGAAGAGGAAAGGGAGAAATCTCAACCCCTTATATCCTTCATCTGTGCCAAGATTCATGCAATGTAAACAGTAACCATGCCACGCATCGTGGAAGGAGCTAGGTAACTCCCTCGCGATGATTACACCACCTCGATCTCCATGGATGCATTAAAACGATGCCTCGGTTCTGCGAAAGGCGGACCCACCAACGGTCGTGCTGATGGGAATGTCTATCAGTGACGTGACTTGACCTTGACTGGTGTCAGGTTATGTCAGAGGCCAAGTTTTGGCTTAGTTTGAATTTCAAGATGGAAACCCGAATAACGTATTCATAGGTCTGACTCGTTTTGAGGCCTAGATCCTATCATTTCGCTTTAAGTTTCAGGAACCCTTCAAGATTCTGCAAGCCAAAGATCAAGCTAGACGATGATGAAATCCGACTCTGGATCTTGGAAGCTTACGGGGGCTACTGTTGGGGATATACTTTCCGGGTATCCTCACTATTCCTCATTGACAAGGGTGGCCCACTTAGGGTTAGAACTTTGCTTCACGGGCGGCCCATTCAGGGAGAAGAGACGGAGTCCAGTCCGGCTACGGGAAGGCCCAGAAGGCTTACCGACATTGGCATGTTATGTTAATTGTAGTTCAAGATGTACTCTGTAACCAACTCTTAGTCGTAGCCAGATAGGTCTCTCCTGTAAACCCTAGGTCGGATATCTATATAAGTTGTCCTATGGTATGCCTTTAGAGCGCCCCACAATAGTCTAACATCTCAACTCGCACAGGCGAAACCCTTGTAACCCATATTCTGGCTCTACCATATTACTGGATTGCTAGCAAGAGTAGGATCCCTCTAGAGCCGGCGGATTCAAACCAGGGTAAACTTGTGTGCTCACCATCTCGGAACACAGTATGTCTCACACTCCTCTCTTCCGCACGCCTCGAGGACCCCCTCATGGCGTACTTCTCATCAATCCGACGTCAAAAACACATAGTAAAGAAGCTTACACATTGCATGTTGCACCAGTGTGGCAGAAGTTGCATCACAAAATCCACTGGAGTGTGTGTGGTCATGTGGATCTATGTGGTTTATGGAAAGAACAGATGCAATGGCACTATTGGATCAATGTGGTTTAGGAAAATAACACATGCAATGACTCTAGGGGATCCATGTGTCAAACCATGGTAACAGAGACCAAAAACACAAAGGAAAGCAGCTTCCACATTGCATGTTGCACCAGTGTGGCAGAAGTTGCATCACAAAATCCAATAGAGTGTGTGTGGTCATGTGGATCAAAGTGGTTTAGGAAAAGAACACATCCAATGACACTAGTGAATCAATGTAGTTTAGGAAAAGAACACATGCAATGACTATAGGGGATCCATGTGTCAAACCATGGTCACAGAGACCAAAACACATAGGAAAGCAGCTTACACATTTCATGTTGCAGAAGTTGCATCACAGAATACTCAGGAGTGTATGTGGTCATGTGGATCTATGTGGTTTAGGAAAAGAACACATGCAATGACACTATTGGATCAATGTGGTTTAGGAAAATAACACATGCAATGACTCTAGGGGAACCATGTGTCAAACCATGGTAACAGAGACCAAAAACACATAGGAAAGCAGCTTCCACATTGCATATTGCACTAGTGTGGCAGAAGTTGCATCACAGAATCCACTGGAGTTTGTGTGGTCATGTGGATCGATGTGGTTTAGAAAAATAACACATGCAAACCACAAACATCATTTTTTAGGATGGCGTCTCCCCCACCTCCACCGCCGCCATCACCTATCTCCGGCGATCTCTTGGATCCTTGAGATCCTTGTCTTTCTGATCCGACCATTCTCCTCGGCGTTCGTTTCCAAGTCTGGTGAGTGTCTTCTGCCCTTTGTTTGCCCTATCTCGACCATGCGACCACCAAGTTTTCTGTGGAAGGCAACATACTCTACCTCCAAGGATCTGGATCGTGGGAGATCAAAGTCCTATGGTGGATCGGTTCACCTTTGGTCAGCCAAGCACCCTGGTTGGATTGATCTAATGAATGCCAAAGGAAGTCCTTTGGCTGGGAGAGAGGTGGCGGCTCATGAAGTGGTCGGTCCTGGATGTGAGTTGCATTTCCCTGTCCACATTGCCAAGGTTGGTGTCTGCACTAAGTCTCTGTCTGGGTCTTGCATCTTCCCGGAGGTGTTGTCTAGCATTTCCCCGGAGGTTCCCCCTAGGGCGATCTGTGAAAACAATGGTGAGTCTGCTTCGACGACCTGCCCTGATCTGGCTCCCACCTCAGCGGTCTACAATTCTATTGCCCTTGGGCTGGATTTTCACCTGGTTCTTGTTTCAAGGCTGATGTCAAGCGGAGATTCAATTCCACGGTTCACCCACTTGGTAAAGCGAATCACTTCCTCTTGGCTGTCTCGTTTGGCAGATCAAAGTTCAGACTCACTGCAGATTCTGTCAGTTTGGCACTTGAAGCTTGTCTGGGTGGATTCTGTGATGACTTGGCTGTCATTCATCTACATGACAGGGTTTTCAGGTTCTCTGTTGCTTCCAGGCATGTTGGTTTCTTGATTAACTCTCTACGATCTTAATCCTGCAAGCAGTTCAAATGTTATTTTCATACATGGGGCAATGGAGGCCCAAATTGGAGGAGGGAATTTGCTCATTGGCAGAAGGAATGCAGCAAGGAATGGACTCTTGTTAGTCCAAACAAACATTGTACTAATAAAGCTCTCAATGCTCTTAAGCTCAAACCTAAGTCCATCTTGCATAGAGGTGCTACTACCCGTGCCCAGCGCCATCTTTCGTTTTCCTCGATCATGGCCTATGAAGCCTGCACGGGCTACTCTGCTGCTACTGAATCCTCTGCACCCTCCCTGTCAGAACAGTTTCAGTCTCCGTCTACACCTGAGCCTAGGCTACAATTTCAGGAGGGAAATCCCGCCAAGGCGCCGACTTTAAGTTTGAACCGTGATTCTCGGGTCGCGAATCTTGCAAAATCCCTGGTCCATAATGATGGTGGGCCGCCGAGCTCGGTATCTGACGTGGATGAGTTGTTCGGCCTTGACAAGGTGGTTGATGATATTGCCTACCGTTTTTGGAATGATGGGCGTTGCCTCTCAATGGGCCATGACACATTAATTGCAAGAGTAAAAGGATCCGCTGCCGGCGCTGTTTCCACTTTTGCCATATTGAGAAAGATTGCACGCCGACATTAACCAAAATATAGTTACCAAAAAAGAGCAGTTCTGATGGAGACAAATGCGTCAGTTGAATTTTGGACAAGCTTGTCGTTCCATCTTCTAAGGCGCACTACCGTGAATAGGACCCTGGCTCTTCAGTTTCGCCCCCTGCCTAGTCCTCTCCGCCTGTGAATCCATCGCCGCCGCCGTTCCTTGCTACATTGCTTCGCCCAATCCCCATGGCCAACTTCCATCTCCGAGACGGACCCAAGGTTTGTGTAGATGGCGGTAAACAACCGGGAACCCAAAAGTGTGACTGGGCTTGTCGATACAGCAAAAATGTGTCGCGATCCAAAACAGTACAAGTGCTCCACGCACAATCGTAAATAAATAAATAAAGCATGGCATAAGTACAGGATAGTAATAAAGCCCCAAACTAGTTTGTGACCCCAAGAAATAATAAATGAATCAAGCTCTGGCTAAGGGGATTCATGGTGCCACATGCAGATAGTGCGATAGTCAAGGAACAAGTATCAAGTACTCGGGGCCTACGGGACACAAGTGAGCAATAAAAATGAAATATTATCTATTGCCCACCGGTGCCTCTGCATTAGTTATATCTATTCCCAGCATTTCAATTATCACGTTGTAATTAAAACTCATGATCATGTCCACCATTAAGCATGTGCCGACCTTCCATCAACGGTGGAACGACAACGACATGAGCAATGCCTGAGGAAGCAACTACGACTCGCAAGGCCGACTTTGTATCAAACAATAGGCAATAGGATGTGTCCAAGGCAATAGAGAGGCTGCAAGGAATATAAATGGTGCACGAAAACTAAAGCATGGCAACACGGATATCAAGAGATCAATGTGAGGAAAGAAAGACTATAAAAGAAAAATAGGTAGAAAGGGGGAGAATGCTCGCCAAGAAACATAGCCGAAGGTTCACCAAAGATTGGGTTGAAGCTCGCATCAACTCAACAGCCTAATCCGTGAAGAAGCAAAGCACTAAAAGAAACATCGGAAGCACTATTTAATACTATGGCAGAAGATCCGACATGATTATGATATGATGCATGGCATGACAAAGGTGCAGTGCAAAACATATTGAAAAGATGTCATTAGCATTGTGTATTGATGGTACATCATTGGTGAGGTATTTCCACATTAAACAAATAAAGCACAATTTTATTTGGCATGTTTTATTCCCATAAACCTTAATAGTTATTATAAAAAGGAATGGTGACTGATGTAATTGATGATATGGATGTCATATTTGGAATCATCGCATTTTTATAAGAAGATAGATATATTACATGCGAGAATTGGATTTAGAATTTCAAAGTTATGGATGACACAGTTCTAAATTACTTGCATAACTCCAATTTAAAGTTGGTCAAATTTTATAATGATCAGGAGGTGAAACGAGTTGCAGATTTGGAGCTCCCATATTTTTTCTAGGCAAACATTATATTATATTTGTTTTATTTGGAGTAGTAGCCCAATAGTTATGGAAAATTTATGTGAATCAATTAATAAAAAAACATTTGTTTTAATACATAATTTTAGTGTGTTCAAAATAGATGATCATATGACATTTAAGTCCTTCTGTTATAACACTACCAAACATAAGTCACTTGTTTAAAAACATAAGTCACTTATTTAAAAAGATCTGAACTGACCCGAATTTAGTTGATTTAAAATGTTGGGGGGATACCCCCAGGTAGGGTCACGCTGGGGTATAAAGGCCGAGTTAGCCGAGGTTCGGCAAGGCCAAAGCGGATGTTGGCCGAGTCACCTCAAGGCAGGCCGAAACACGGGGTAACCCAGACCAGGGCGTCCGCCTAACTAAGTCTCATCTGACTTAAGCAGTAAGTCGAAAATGCCTATCTAACTTGTACGCAGGAACGATTGTGGCCAGATCAACTATGATCCGGATCACATCTAGCTTCTAGGAGAAGGAAGGAATCTCGCTGGTCAAAAGAAGCCCCGGTACGCACTGCATGAGCGAAGCGGACAAGAGGAGGACCACCGAGGCGTGGCCAACAAGGGTGACGACGCTCATGTCGGCTGACGCAGGCGCCGCAGAGGCTCACGTAGCCTCTGCATGTGTGACGCAGGGGAAAAGCAACCCGGTCGGTTTACTACTTTGGGAGAAGGCATATTCTCAGGAATATGCCTCCACGTATGCCCTAAGTGGAGACCTAGCCACCCCTATATAAGGAGGGCTAGGGCCTCTATAGAAGGGGTTCCACTATTCTGATTTGGTTGAGGGTTTTAGGGGTGAACAGTGTGTGAGAGTAAGAGAGCTTCTTCTTCCTCCTCTCGTCAATACAGCTCTAGGAGCACTTGTAATCTTGGAAGCAAAGCAAATACAAACTTCTGTGTGAGGAATCACCTCATTATCCCTCCCTAGATTCCCCTAGCGTGTATTAGTCCCCACCTTTAGCCTATCCATGGCATCTGCCGTGACACCACCACGACAGTTGGCGCCCACCGTGGGGCTAGCGGCGCTAGCAGGGGTTAAGATCCGGACGCGAAACTTCGTCGGCACCGGCGAACGCATCGTCTCCGGGCTTGTTCAGCGCTTTGGAGCGCTGGACTTCGTCAGCAACAACGCTGGCTGCTTCGGCACGCGCCCACTTCCGCGCAATGGCCTCTTCGTCAAGCTCGGCGCGCACAAGGTCTACATTGCTGTTGATGTGTCATGTGTTCATCCGCGGCACGTCGTCGAGGCAGGGGAGCCACCCCTTACCGTGGTTCATGGGGTGCGTATCGCTCGCTCCCCGGACCATGCAGAGGTGATGATGACTGCGCCTGGTGTAGGCGCAAGCAAGGATCCGGCGCCAGATCCGGAGGTAACGCCTAAGGCACCGAGGAAAGCTAGAGGTCCTCCACTAGAGAGGCCGGAGAATGTGTTGATGGAAGCGATGGATAGCTTGGCAAACCCTGTAGTATCAGTAGTAGATCTGGCTCGGGCACATGCCGAGCTAGAGGAAACTAGACAAAAAATACTAGAGGGTGCAAAAAAGATTGCCGCGGCTCAGCAGTCGTTGAATATGACGCTGCGTGAGTACGAAAGGCAAACAAAGTTGATGCTGTAAAAGTGAAGGGGATAAATCTCATGAGCGAAATGAACAGAGAAGGTGATACTGGAATTGAGGATCAGAGAACTGTTTGTCCGTGGGGCTGCCGAGGTACAGTTCCCCGGCAAAGAACCTCAAGGCAGTGGATGCAGCTGCATCCGAGTTAGAAGGTCTAACAGGTGAGGCCCGGCAAAGGCAACAAGATAGGGTTAATGAGCTGGTTCGGATCGCGAACAGACAAAATAAGGAACTACTCAGAGCCAACCCGGAGAGAGCTGGGGCCTCCAAGATTGTTCATTCGGCGATCGGTAACCCGGAGAAATCCACTGGAGCCGCATCGTCTCCTCATGGTGGACCAAGGAGAGAAGAGGTAGTAACCTCGGCCAGAAGGAACAAGCAGATCGTCCCGTATGACCCAACACGGGCAGGGAAAGGAAAAGAAGCATAGAAAAATGATGATCGACGAAGTGTGAGCCAAGGTGAAGCTGGCCGGGGTAACCGCGACCAAGGCAATGCCGGTCTAGGGAACGCCGTCAATGGCAAAGCCGGACAGCGAAACTCGGCAGGAGCCGAACAACCGCAACAGCGGAATATACCAAGGCAAGAGCAAAGTGCCGGACGAGGTATGCAACAGAGAGGTGCTCCACGAGAACAAGACCGGTACAACGATGGATATTCGGAAATGGAAAACGCGGGATACCCAGGGCCGAACTATCATGTGATAGGGTCAAGATTGGGAAGCAGGGATTTGATGCCGGATGATGCAAGGCTGAAACTGGATCGACTGTATAGGTCGGAACAAATCGAATGTCAAGGTCCACCGGGTCTAGCATGTTTCAGGCCCCGGATCATGAAGGAGCCACCGGTACCCAACTTCCAGTTACCCAGGGGCACGAAGACGTATGACGGCGGTACCAAGCCGGAGGATTGGTTGATAAACTATGCTACGGCTGTGAAAATTGCCACAGGCAACTTCAGATGGGATGTACGATACGTACCCCAGATGTTGGAAGGGCCGTTCAGGGTATGGCTGAACAATTTGCCACCCGGAAACATTAACTGCTGGATAGATTTCGAGGAGATGTTCATCAGCAATTTTTCAAGCTCGTATCAGAGGCCAAATAGGCCGTAGACCCTAGCTATGTGCAAGCAAAGGTCGAATGAGACAAACCGGGAGTTCTTAACCCAGTGATGTACGGTGAGAAACTCATGTGAGGGCGTGATAGAATCACTGGCCATAGCATGGTTTGTGCAAGGGTGCAGATATGCAAGCGAACTGTGGCAAAAGTTGCAAAGGAAAATGCCAACCACGTTGGCAGAGATGATTCGGATTGCTAATTCGTATGCTTTGGGTGATCCGACTCAACCCAGGCTCGTGTCAAACGAGTCAAATGGGGATTATTACCAGAGAGATGGAGCCGGATCATCCCGTAGGAATGATTAGAGAGGAAAAAGAAGAGATGACAGACCAGATCACCGGTACAGTTCACAACAAGTTGCAGCTGTGAATCAAGATCAGCCCGGAGCAGGAGGCAATCAACGCCAGAAAACTGGAGGGCAATGGACTCCGAGAAACGATGGCAAGAAAACTTGGACGCCAGAGCAAAATAAACAGTGGCAAGAAAAGAAGGACCGTCCGAGGTATACTTATGAGTCGATGTTGGATCAGCCGTGTAAGTTTCACACGCCAAATCCGAGCAACCCAGCGGGTCATACAACGAGGCAATGTGAGTGGATGCGCAAAATTGAACAAGGTGGTTCGGGGAATGCTCAGGCACCCCGGAATGATCAACCTCGGCAGGAGTTACCCCGGCAGCAATTGCTCTCTGGAGCGAACACGCAACGGCTAATGTTGCCTCCCCCTCCACCGAGGTATGATACCAATGAAAGAAGGGATGCGATGCATTAGGTGGAAAACCAGCATCAGCCGGATCAGAGGTACCCTGGAAATGAAGGGAGGAATGAGTACAGAGAGCATCATCAGAGTTACTGCGTATTCACCACTGAGGAAACAGATACAAAGAGCTTGCAGCGCCGACATATGGAGGTGAATGCAGTAATGCCTGCAGTGACGAGGTATATGCCTTGGTCTAACCAAGAAATCGTCTGGAGCATAAAGGATCATGCCAAGCTTATGCCAAGTCCTGGTTCGTATGTGTTGGTGCTGGATCCGACATTCATTGGGCCTAGCATTAATGTAAGATTCTCAAAGGTACTGATCGACAATGGCAGTAGCATTAACATGATGTATGCGGACACAATGCGCAAATTGGGCATCTCGGAGAACATGCTACAGGCCACGAGGATAACTTTCCATGGCATTGTGCCCGGCATTTCTTGCGAGCCCATAGGCAAGGTCCGGGTTGACGTATTGTTCGGCATGAGAGGTAACTGCCGAACCGAAAATTTGGAGTTCGAGGTGGTGAACTTGGAAAGTGCGTACCACGCGTTACTCGGAAGGCCAGCGCTGAACAAGTTCATGGAAAGCTGTCACATTAGTTATTTGAAGATGAAATTGCCCGGGCCAAACGGAGTTATTACTATTGCTGGGGATTTCCGACGTTCCATGGAATGTGCGTTGGCCAGATCTAACTTAGCCGAGTCACTTGTGATTGCGTAGGAGAAAAGGAAGATTCAAGAGGTGGCGGCATTGGCTCAGTCCGTGCAGCAGTATATGCTGGCGCTGAGTAACCCACATGGGAGTGTTTCTTTCCAAGCCACGAAAGATACCAAGAAGATTCCCGTTGATGATATGTTCCTAGAGCGCACCGTAACAATTGGTACCGGGTTTAAGTGATAAATAGGAAAGCGAGCTCGTCAGCTTCCTCCGTGTGAATCGGGACATTTTTGCTTGGTCCACACAGGACTTGCAAGGTGTTCCGAGGGAGTTGGCCGAGCACTCTTTGAATGTGAGACCCAGAGCAAAGCCGGTGAAGCAACCTCTCCGCCGCTTCGCCGAAGATAGGAGGAAAGTCATCGAGGATGAGATAGCTCGGTTGCTAGCTGCAGGATTTATCATGGAGGTTCTTTACCCAGATTGGCTGTCTAATCCAGTGCTGGTGGAAAAGAAGAAGGATGATCCGAATGTGGCGGTGGTTTGGCGTATGTGTATCGATTACACGAACCTGAACAAGGCGTGTCCAAAAGATCCATTTCCACTGCCAAGGATAGATCAGGTCATAGACTCGACTGTTGGATGTGAATTGTTGTGATTCATTGATGCATATTCTGGTTTCCACCGGATACCTCTGAATCCGGATGATCAAATAAAGATTACGTTTATTACCCTGTATGGGGCTTATTGCTATCGCACCATGCCGTTTGGTTTACGTAATGCAGGGGCGACGTACCAAAGATGTATGCAGAAATGTTTGCACGACCAAATCGGTCAAAATGTACAAGTGTACGTAGATGATGTGGTTATCAAGACCAAGGAAAGAAAAACGCTCCTTGACAATATCAGGCAAACGTTTGCGAACCTAAGAAGGTTCCGGATGAAACTTAACCCGGAAAAATGTACCTTTGGTGTCTCGGCTGGGAAATTGCTAGGTTTTCTTGTTTCCAGCCGAGGTATCGAAGTTAATCCAACTAAAATCCGTGCCATCGAATGGATGGAACTGCCGAAGTGTCTTAACGATGTCCAGAAGTTCACGGGTTGCCTGGCATCGCTAAGTCGGTTTGTATGTCGGTTGGGAGAAAAGGCATTGCCTCTCTACCAACTCATGAAAAAGTCGAATAAGTTCGTTTGGACGCTGCAGGCCAATGAAGCCTTTGCCCACCTGAAGAAGATGTTAGCCACTGCACCAGTGTTAGCCTCACCATTATCAAAGGAGCCAATGTTGCTCTATATAGCCGCAATCAACCGAGTTGTAAGTGCAGTGATAGTGGTGGAGCGCGACGAGGAAGGTAAGTTGGTGCCAAGGCCAGTGTACTACCTGAGCGAGGTGTTATCAGCCTCAAAGCAGAACTATCCACACTATCAAAAGGTGGCATATGGCGTGTACATGGCCGCTAAGAAGCTGAAGCACTACTTTGAGGAACATCCTATCAGGGTCATATGTGAGGCCCCCATATCCGAGATAATGAGTAACAAGGATGCTAGTGGAAGAATTGCAAAATGGGCAATTGAACTAGCCCCTTATGCGCCACAATATGACAGAAGAGAGGCAATCAAGTCTCAAGTTGTGGCGGACTTTTTTGTGGACTGGGTCGAGGTGCAATACGAATCGCCATTGCCAGATCCGAACTATTGGCGAATGTATTTTGACGGATCAAAAACAAAAACCGGTCTAGGTGCCGGAGTTGTACTCACCTCGCCGAAGAAGGACCAGCTGAAATACGCGCTGCAGATCCATTTCGCGGCATCAAACAATGTCGCTGAGTATGAAGCACTTGTGCACGGGCTCAAGGTGGCAAAAGAGATTGGGATACGTCGGATCATATGCTTTGGCGACTCAGATTTGGTGGTACAGCAAGTGTCGGGCCTATGGGACGCCCTTGATCCAAACATGGCATTGTACAGATTTCATCTGCAGAAGATATCTGGTTACTTTGAGGGATGTGAATTTCATCATGTACCCCGGGTGGAAAATGAGGCTGCCGACATGCTGTCAAAGCTCGGGTCAACCCGACAAGCAGTTCCACCGGGTGTAGCATTAGAGCACCTCAGGAAACCATCCATCAGACCGTCCCCAGAAACCGACTCCATTTATGTCCCGGAGGACACGGAATCCGGAGTTGTGCCCATGGACATTGACACGAGAGGTGGCGCGCGAAACCCGGGGACTGCCTCGGCGAACTCAGGGACTGCATCGCGAGACCCGGGGACTGCCTCGGCAAACCAGGGGACTACTTCGCAAGACCCGAGGACTGCTCAGCATGATCCGGTTGAGGTTATGCCGGTCGACATGATGGAAATTGATGAGGATGTGTTCCCTATGCGAGCGATACCAGCTTGGGCACTGCCTATATTTCAATTCCTGAAAGATGGAACGTTACCCACTGAGGAAGTGATGTCCAGGCAAACACAGAGGAGGGCAAAGGCGTACACGATCATCAATTCCGAACTATACAAAAGGAGTGTGACCAACGTCCTCCAACGATGCGTTGACCTGGAAGAAGGGCTTGACATTCTCTGAGATATACATCAAGGGGAGTGTGGGCATCATGCCTCGTCCCGAGCCTTGGTGGCAAAAGCTTTCCGGCATGGATTCTACTGGCCAAGTGCCTTAGAGCAAGCAGAAGATCTGGTGAGAAAATGTAATGATTGTTAGAGGTATGCTACCAAGACACATATGCCAATGTCGGAACTCAAGACCATACCAATTAGATGGCCATTTGCCGTATGGTGCTTGGATATGGTTGGTCCGTTCAAACCATCAAGGGGAAATATGACTCACATTTTGGTCATGGTGGAAAAATTTACGAAGTGGATTGAAGTGAAGCCTATAAGAAAATGTGATGGAGCTACGGCAGTAACGTTTCTCAAGGACATCATCTTGAGGTACGGTTATCCGCACAGTATCATAACCGATAATGGCACAAACTTTGCGGAAGGAGCATTCGTGCGTTTTTTCCGGGATAAGAAGATCTGGCTGGACATAGCCTCGGTAGCCCACCCCGCATCGAACGGACAAGTGGAAAGATCCAACGGATTAGTATTATCCGGGATAAAACCCCGGCTCATTGAGCCGCTGCAAAGATCAGCGGGGTGCTGGATAGAAGAGCTACTAGCAGTACTGTGGAGTCTAAGAACAACTCCGAATCGATCAACAGGCTATACGCCATTTTTTCTGGTATATGGGGCAGAAGCTGTATTACCAGCCGACATAGAGCATGATTCGCCTAGGGTCACCCAATACACAGAAGCCGAAGTGAAGAAGCCCGGCAAAATGATGTTGATCTGTTGGAAGAACCAAGAGAACTGGCATTGTCCAGATCCGCCATATATCAGCAAAATCTCTGACGCTATCATAGCCGGAAAGTAAGCCCCCGAGTCTTTCGGGAAGGCGATATGGTGCTCCGGTTGGTACAACGTACTACTGGCATGCATAAATTATCCCCCCCATGGGAAGGGCCATTCATCGTGAGCAAAGAATTGCCCAATGATTATTATTATCTTATAGATGCAAAGCCATAGGAAAAGTGATGGGTTCGTAGCATGGAAAACAAAAAATTTCTACCGCAAGGACGAACAAAACCCAGATCTAATCTAGATAAAAGCCAAGATCTAATCTATTAGACATGTGCAACGAGATAGATCTGTACTAACCCTTGTAGACACGAAAGAGTTACGAGATTAGATCTCGTGGTTGATGTAGTCGATCACTTGCTGATCTCAAGATCGAGTGGACGATCCTTCCGGCGCCGCGTTCCGGCAGCGCTTCCGCAGTCGGTCACACGTGCGGAGTCGAAGCAGACCTTCCTCTCCTCGTTCCAGCGAGCAGCGGAGGTAGTAGATCTCTCCACGGAATCCCAGCAGCATGACGACGTGGTGGTGGTGGTGGAGTGGAGAATTCTGCAGGGCTTCGCCTAAGCCTGAGCAAAAAGAAGGAGGAGGAGAGAGGCGGCTTGGGGCAAGAGTGGAGGATCAAAGGGGGGTGGCGCCTCCACCCCTCTATATATAGAGGGAGGGGTGCGGCCTAGGGTTCCCACCCCTAGGCCCACCCCTTAGGGCCGGCGCACCAAGGAGGTGGGGGGAGGAGTCCTCCCCCCCAAGTCTCCTCTTTAAATTTCCCTTATCTTATCTTATCTTGGTTTTCAAATAAACTCCAAAATATCTTCTAGAACCTTCCGGAACATTCTGAAACCTTCTAGAATCCCCATACAAACACTCCGGAACATTTCCTAACTCAGAAAAAAATCCCCATTATATGAATCTTACTCCCCGGACAATTCCGGAGCTCCTCGTGATGTCCCGAATCCAATCCGAGACTCCGAACAACATTCGGTCTCCAACGCACATTCCATATCTACTTAAAACAACTTCGAACCTTAAGTGTGTCACCCTACGGTTCGTGAATATGTAGACATGACGGAGACACCTCTCCGATCAATAACCATCAGCGGGATCTGGAGATCCATAACGACTCCCACATACTCAACGATGACTTCGTGATCGATAGAACCATTAACATACGAAACCAATTCCCTTTTTCACGCGATACTCTACTTATCCGAGGTTTGATCGTCGGTATCTCCATACCTAGTTCTACCTCGTTACTGATAAGTACTCTTTACTCGTTCCGTGATATGTCATCCCTTGTGACCTAGTCACATGCTTGCAAGCTAACTAGATGACATTCCACCGAGAGGGCCCAGAGCATATCTATCCGTCGTATGGATGGACAAATCCCAATCTTGGTCCATGCGCTTCAACACATACTTTCAGAATACCCAACGACACCTTTTATGACCACCCAGTTACGAAGCGGTGTTTGATGTCATCAAAGTACCCATCCGGTGATGGTGATTAACACAACCTCATGGTCGAAGGATTAGGTCACTATGCATTTAAAAGCTTATAGCAATACGAACTTAATGACTTGATCTTATGCTATGCTTACTATGGGTGTGTGTCCATCACATCATTCTCCTAATGATACAACCTTGTTATTAATGACATCCAATGTCCATGACTAGGAAACCATGATCATCTATTAATCAACAAGCTAGTTCAACAAGAGGCTTACTAGGGACTCTTACATGTTTACAAAACACACAAGCATTAGTGTTTCCTAATAATACAATTATAGCATGGGATGTAAACATTCATCATAAACACAAAGATATAATAATAACCACTTTTATTATTGCCTCTTGGGCATATCTCTAACAGTCTCCCACTTGCACTAAAGTCAATAATCTAGATTACATGGTAATATACCTAACACCCATGGCGTTCTGGTGTTGGTCATGCTTTGCCCTAGGGAGAGGTTTAGTTAACGGATCTGCCACATTCAGATTAGTGTGTACTTTGCAAATCTTTATGTCACCATCTCGGACATACTCGTGAATAGCGTGGAAACGTAGCTTGATGTGCTTCAGCTTGCTATGTGACCTTGGCTCCTATGCATTAGCTATGGCACCTGTGTTGTCACAGTAGATGGCCATCGGGTCCAACGCACTGGGAACCACGGCAAGTTCAGTAATGAATTCCTTCATCCATATGGCTTCTTGCGCAGCCTCCGAAGCAGCTATGTATTCCGATTCAGTTGAAGATTTTGCCACAACGCTTTGCTTTGCACTCCTCCAGCTCACTGCAGCACCATTCAAAATAAATACGTATCCCGACTGTGACTTCGAGTCATCCGGATCGGTGTTCCAACTAGCATCGGTGTAACCGTTTACAATAAGATGTTCATCACCTCCATCAGAAAGAACCATATCCTTAGTCCTCTTTAGGTATTTCAGGATATTCTTGACCGCTGTCCAGTGTTTCATTCCAGGATCACTCTGATATCTGCTAGTCAAACTAACAGCATGTGCTATATCCGGTCTTGTACATAGCATGGCATACATGATAGAACCTATGGCCGAGGCATAGGGAATATTATTCATTCTCTCTCTATCTTCAGCAGTAGCTGGACTTTGAGTCTTACTCAAGGTCTTACCTGACAACATGGGCACGAACCCTTTCTTGCTCTCTTCCATTCTAAACTTCTTTAGAACTTTGTCTAAGTATGTACTTTGTGAAAGTGCTATTAGGCATCTTGATCTATCTCTATAAATCTTGATGCCTAGAATATATGCCGCTTCGCCAAGATCCTTCATTGAAAAACTATTATTCAAATAGGCTTTGACGCTATTAAGAAGTTCTATATCATTCCCAATCAGCAATATGTCATCTACATATAGTACTAGGAATGTTACAGAGCTCCCACTCACTTTCTTGTAAATACAAGCTTCTCCATAAGTTTGTATAAACCCAAATTTTTTGATTACTTTATCAAAACGTTGATTCCAACTCTGAGATGCTTGCTTTAGTCCATAAATGGAGCGCTGAAGTTTGCATACCTTGTCAGCATCTTTACGATCGACAAAACCCTTGGGTTGTACCATATACAACTCTTCCTCAATGTCACCATTAAGGAACGTCGTTTTGACATCCATCTGCCAAATCTCATAATCGAAATGTGCAGCAATTGCTAACAAAATCCTCACAGGTTTTAGCTTCGCTACTGGTGAGAATGTCTCATCATAGTCAACTCCTTGAATTTGTCGGAACCCTTTCGCGACAAGTCGAGCTTTATAGACGGTAACATTACCATCAGCATCTGTTTTTCTCTTGAAAATCCATTTGTTCTCGACAGCCTTACGGCCATCCGGTAAGTCCACCAAAGTCCACACTTCGTTTTCGTAAATGGATCCCATTTCGGATTTCATGGCTTCTAGCCATTTGTCGGAATCTGGGCTCACCATAGCTTCTTCATACGTCGCAGGGTCATCAGCGTTGTCCACCAACATGACGTTCAAGGCAGAGTCATACCAATCAGGAGTGGTACGAACCCTCGTTGACCTGCGAGGTTCAGCAGCAACTTCGACTGAAGTTTCATGATCTTTATCATTAGCTTCCTCTCCAATTGGTGCAGGCGGCACAAAAACATCTTCCGGTGCTGCGCTACTCTCAAATCCGAGAGAAGGTTCAATAACCTCGTCGAGTTCTACTTTCCTTCCAGTCACCTCCTTCGAGAGAAACTCCTTCTCAAGAAAGGATCCATTCTTGGCAACGAAAACTTTGCCTTCGGATCTATGATAGAAGGTATACCCAATTGTTTCTTTAGGGTATCCTATGAAGACGCATTTCTCCGCTTTGGGTTCAAGCTTTTCAGGTTGTAACTTCTTTACATATGATTCGCAACCCCAGACTTTAAGGAACGACAACTTAGGTTTCTTACCAAACCACAATTCATACGGTGTCGTTTCAACGGATTTAGATGGTGCCCTATTTAAAGTGAATGCGGCTGTATCTAATGCATAGCCCCAAAACGATAGCGGTAAATCTGTAAGAGACATCATAGACCGAACCATATCTAAGAGAGTTCGATTACGACGTTCGGACACACCATTACGTTGTGGTGTTCCCGGCGGTGTCAATTGCGAAAGTATTCCACATTTCTTTAAATGCATGCCAAACTCGTAACTTAGATATTCACCTCCGCGGTCAGAACGCAGAATCTTAATCTTCTTGTTACGATGATTTTCCACTTCACTTTGAAATTCCTTAAACTTCTCGAAAGTTTCGGACTTATGTTTCATAAAGTAGACATACCCATATCTACTTAAGTCATCCGTGAAAGTGAGAATGTAACGATATCCACCATGCGATGCTACACTCATTGGACCGCACACATCGGTATGTATTATTTCCAATAAGTCTGTAGCTCGCTCCATTGTACAAGAGAATGGAGTCTTAGTCATTTTTCCCATTAGACATGCTTCGCATCTTTCAAGTGATTCAAAATCAAGTGATTCAAGAAGTCCATCAGAATGGAGTTTCTTCATACGCTTCACTCCAATGTGACCAAGATGACAGTGCCACATGTATGTAGAATTATCATTCAATTTTGTTCGTTTAGCATCTATGTTGTGAACATGTGTATCACAACTATCGAGATTCAGTAAGAATAAACCATTCATCTCAGGTGCATTACCATAAAAGATATTACTCATATAAATTGAACAACCTTTATTCTCAGACTTAAAAGAGTAACCGTCTCGCAATAAACAAGATCCAGATATAATGTTCATGCTTAACGCAGGCACCAAATAACAATTATTCAAATTTAAAACTAATCCCGAAGGTAGATGTAGAGGGAGCGTGCCGACGGCGATCACATCAACCTTGGAGCCATTTCCAACGCGCATCGTCACCTCGTCTCTCGCCAGTCTTCACTTATTCCGCAGCTCCTGTTTCGAGTTACAAATATGAGAAACTGAACCAGTATCAAATACCCAGGCACTACTACAATTACTAGTAAGATACACATCAATAACATATATATCAAATATACCTTTCTTCTTGATGTTGCCATTCTTCAGATCCGCCAGGTACTTGGGGCAGTTACGCTTCCAGTTACCAGCACCCTTGCAGTAGAAGCACTCAGTTTCAGGCTTAGGACCAGCCTTGGGCATCTTTGCAGGTGCGGCAGCTTTCTTGCCGTCCTTCTTGAAGTTGCCCTTGTTTTTAGGCTTGCCCTGTCTCTTGAAATTGGTGGTCTTATTGACCATCAACACTTGGTGCTCCTTCTTGATCTCCACTTCAGCAGTTTTCAGCATGGACGATAGTTCAGGCAACGTCTTGTTCATGCAGTGCATATTGTAGTTCATCACAAAGTTCTTGTAACTTGGTGGCAGTGATTAGAGGAGACGGTGAATCCCTAACTCATTAGGAATCGATATCCCCAACTCTTGGAGCTTGTTTGCGTACCCAGACATGGTGAGCACGTGCTCGCTAACGGATCTTCCCTCTTCCATCTTACAGTTAAAGAACTTTTCGGAGGCCTCATAGCTCTCCATGGCCGCGCGAGTCTCAAAAATTAGCCTGAGCTCCTTAATGATCTCGAACGGGTCGTGGTGCTCAAAACGCTTCTGGAGCTCCGCTTCTAAACCGTACAGGATGGCACACTGAACTATGGAGTAATGATTTTTCCGAGTGGCGTAAACATTCTTTACGTCATCGGTGGCATCTTCTGCAGGTGGGTCACCTAGCGGTGCTTCGAGCACATAGGTCAACTGACCAGCCCTGAGGACGATCTTCAGTCCACGGAACCAGTCCGTGAAATTGCTTCCATTGTTCTTAAGCTTTTCTTTATCTAAGAACACATTGAAATTGATGGAGGGGTTCGCCATAATCTACAACAAATTTGCAAGTAGTTTAGACTAAGTTTATTATAAATTGAGTTCAAATTTAATTCTTAAATTAACTAGGTGAACTCCCACTCAAAACAACATCCCTCACATTGTCTTAGTGATTACACGAACCAAGTCCACTACACCAAGTCCGATCTTCACGAGAGAAGATGTAGTTTCATCGGCGAACAATCTTCATGTTCATCATATCATTTATATGACTCATGCTCTACCTTTCGGTATTCCATGTTCCGAGACCATGTCTGTACATGCTAGGCTCGTCAAGATAACCTTAGTTTCCGCATGTGCAAATCTGGCTTGCACCCGTTGTATGCACATGTAGAATCTATCGCATCCGATCATCACGAGATGCTTCGAAACGACGAGTCTTAGCAACGGTGCCAACTAAGGGTGAACACTTTATTACTTGATATTTAGTGAGAGGGATCATCTTATAATGCTACCGTCGTGATCTAAGAAATACAAGATGCATAAAGGATTAACATCACAGGCAATTCATAATTAGTGTGATATGATATGGCCCTTTCTTCTTGCGCCTTTGATCTCCATCTCCAAAGCACGGACATGATCTCCATCATCACCAGCATTGCATCAAGGTCAGTGGCGCCGCTTCATGGTTGTCCATCATCACTAGCAACTATTACAACTACTTGGAATAAAGCTATTACAAGATGAATAGACACGCAGGCCTTAACAGAATTAAAGACAACCATTAGGCTCCTGCCGGTTGCCATATTACAACAAGGATCATTGCATACATCAAATACAATCACAATCACATGATGGCCATATCACATCACAAAACCCCTGCAAAAACAAGTTAGACACCTCTAATTTTCTTTGCATGTTTTACGTGGTTTGGGGCTTTCGAATAAGAACGGATCTTACCTACGAAACTGAACCACAACGTTGATACAAGTGCTATCAAAATTTGCAAAGTGTAAATTGGATCTATACTATGGTGGGAGAGACAGACACCCGCAAAGCCACTTGTGCAAAGCAAGTTACACGTCAAGCGTGGAGCAAGTCGCATGTGCGATGACATGTAAGGTTAGCCCGAGCCGCTTCATCCCACCATGCCGCAAGATGCAAAGTACACAAAGCAAAAGACGGCACGAGCACCAACGCCCACAACACCATTGTGTTCTACTCGTGCAACAGATCTACGCATAGACACGGCTCTGATACCACTGATGGGTTCGTAGCATGGAAAACAAAAAAATTCTACCGCAAGAACGAACAAAACCTAGATCAAATCTAGATAAAAGCCAAGATCTAATCTATTAGACATGTGCAACGAGATAGATCTGTACTAACCCTTGTAGACACGAAAGCGTTACGACATTAGATCTCGTGGTTGATGTAGTCGATCACTTGCCGATCTCAAGATCGAGTGGACGATCCTTCCGGCGCCGCGTTCCGGCAGCGCTTCCGCAGTCGGTCACACGTGCGGAGTCGAAGCAGACCTTCCTCTCCTCGTTCTAGCGAGCAGCGGAGGTAGTAGATCTCTCCATGGAATCCCAGCAGCACGACGGCGTGGTGGTAGTGGAGTGGAGAATTCTGCAGGGCTTCGCCTAAGCCTGAGCAGAAAGAAGGAGGAGGAGAGAGGCGGCTTGGGGCAAGAGTGGAGGATCAAAGGGGGGGTGGCGCCTCCACCCCTCTATATATAGAGGGAGGGGTGCGGCCTTGGGTTCCCACCCCTAGGCCCACCCCTTAGGGCCGGCGCACCAAGGAGGTGGGGGGAGGAGTCCTCCCCCCCCCCCCAAGTCTCCTCTTTAAATTTCCCTTATCTTATCTTATCTTATCTTGGTTTTCAAATAAACTCCAAAATATCTTCTAGAACCTTCTAGAACATTCCGAAACCTTCTAGAATCCCCATACAAACACTCCGGAACATTTCCTAACTCAGAAAAAGATCCCCATTATATGAATCTTACTCCCCGGACAATTCCGGAGCTCCTCGTGATGTCCCGAATCCAATCCGAGACTCCGAACAACATTCGGTCTCCAACGCACATTCCATATCTACTTAAAACAACTTCGAACCTTAAGTGTGTCACCCTACGGTTCGTGAATATGTAGACATGACGGAGACACCTCTCCGATCAATAACCATCAGCGGGATCTGGAGATCTATAACGGCTCCCACATACTCAACGATGACTTCGTGATCGATAGAACCATTAACATACGAAACCAATTCCCTTTGTCACGCGATACTCTACTTATCCGAGGTTTGATCGTCGGTATCTCCATACCTAGTTCTACCTCGTTAGTGATAAGTACTCTTTACTCGTTCCGTGATATGTCATCCCTTGTGACCTAGTCACATGCTTGCAAGCTAACTAGATGACATTCCACCGAGAGGGCCCAGAGCATATCTATCCGTCGTATGGATGGACAAATCCCAATCTTGGTCCATGCTCTTCAACACATACTTCCAGAATACCCAACGACACCTTTTATGACCACCCAGTTATGAAGCGGTGTTTGATGTCATCAAAGTACCCATCCGGTGATGGTGATTAACACAACCTCATGGTCGAAGGATTAGGTCACTATGCATTTAAAAGCTTATAGCAATACGAACTTAATGACTTGATCTTATGCTACGCTTACTATGGGTGTGTGTCCATCACATCATTCTCCTAATGATACAACCTTGTTGTTAATGACATCCAATGTCCATGACTAGGAAACCATGATCATCTATTAATCAACAAGCTAGTTCAACAAGAGGCTTACTAGGGACTCTTACATGTTTACAAAAAAACACAAGTATTAGTGTTTCCTAATAACACAATTATAGCATGGGATGTAAACATTCATCATAAACACAAAGATATAATAATAACCACTTTTATTATTGCCTCTTGGGCATATCTCCAACAAAAAGAACAAGGTGGACAGGTCCGACGAGGAATCTAAGCGTCCATGGAATATAGCTCTACTTCGTCCCTTCTACACTTAGCAAAGAAGTGCATGTATCCAAGTCTTCTCATGTGTCGGTATGTATGCCGGCAATGAGCTAATCAATGAAATGTTGGCACCTCGAGCAGTAACTCGGGGACTGCCTTAATAATATTTGATGTCTTTTGTGCGTTAGCTGGAATAAGTTGTTCTACTTAACTCGGATTAGTAATGTGTGAGCACCAAGAACCCAACTCTTCGACTTGCTGCTGTCCAACAAGAATTGGCTTCATGGCAAGCAAGAGGACAAGTTTGGAATTCCGTATCACACGAAAAACGACTATGGAAAAGAACATAATCGAGCCGCCGTTTGTTTTTTTGGACTAAACTTGTGTTTACTTTCAAATTGTTACGATGTTTTATTTTTGAGCTAAGCCTAAAAGTTTCCCAGTATTGTTAAGACAATTATTGAGGCTCGGATTCGTAAGTCGTAAAACCGAATCAAGGTAGACACGAGCCGAGCCAAAAGATTGGACGAACAAGAAAAAGAAACTCGGGGACTACGCCCAAGTTAATCCGGCATAGGAACTTAGTAGCAAAATATCACATGTATATGGGATACAATTCGGCCCAGCATACGGGGGATCTGACAAATTTTCAAGTTTTTTCGCTCAAGGAGCAGCAGCAGGAGGAAGCTCCGCGTCATCTTCGCCATCTTCGATATCCGAAGCGTCATCCTCTTCGTCACCGTCCGAGCCATCTTCATCGTTCTCAACTTCTTCGTCCCCATCCGCTTCTAGGAAGCTCGATCCCTCAACCCATTCATGAATGGGAGCGTATTCGATGAGGCTATGGGCGCAAGCCTGACGCCGAGCTACCCACTCTGGGTCATTGGTCCATTTGGATCTGGTGCGCAGACGCGTCAGGAGGTTGAGATCGATCTTCTCATACCATGTAAGTATGTGGTGAAGAACGGTATCAGCTGCAACACGTCCAGCGGACTCCCTCCAGAGGTCGAGCTGGGTTTCGGTTTCCATCAGCTTCTCAACAAGAATTGCGGTGGTCTCCGGAGTATCTTCTCCAGGCCAGAACGTGTTGAAGATGAGAACTGCAATGTCGAGGATGTCCTTGCCATAATTCTTGATGAGCTCCACGCGAGATGACAAGCTGACCAACAGGTCCTCCATGTCATAGGGAATCTCTTCACCGTCAGGAGCAGTGGGGGTACCCCTTTCTCGGCGGAAGTCTGTAACTGCTGCGCTCGCAATAGCAGTGCCCTCTGGAAATTTGCCTGAAAACAAGGCAAAGGAAGAAGGTAAAGAAAAGACAAATGAAGTAACCCGGAGAAGTATGTCGGATAAGGGAAGGAACTTATGTGATATATGGCTAAGGATCCGGGTCAGCTCCCTGGTATAGTCATCACGCCTTTTGCGAAGCTGCGCAAGCTCAGCATTCACCGACCCAAGCTGGATGTCAGACTCCTTGAGCAGATCCCGGTCCTTGGCGATCTGGAGAGTGAGGCGCTCGCGCTCTTCTCTGAAATCCTGGCCAACCTTTTTGAGCTCAGACTAGTGCTGGACTCTCATTTTCTCCATCTCGGCCTTGAGCCTAGCGATCTCATCGTCCTTGGTCTGGAGAAGGGCGAGCTCATCATCTTTTTTCTTAAGCTCGGCTTGGTGCTGCCCTGCTTGTTCGAGAAAATGCAGCATCATATCAGGCACGGGCACACTATCTTCAAGAGATGCTGAAATAGTGTGTTAACCCGGCAGAGCCGAGGTATGAATGTTTGTCGAGCTAAGGAGAAAAAGAGATGGAGAGCACGGTAAGGTCGGACAAAAACGACTTACCCTTGATCTGCTCCAGGTTCTTCCGCATAATCTTGTTCTCAGCCTCCACCCCAGCTGCGGAAACCGAATGATGAAATTAGTTTGGCAGAGGAAGATGAAGAAAAACGGAGCAGCACCAAGGGAGAAATTTACCCCTTTTCTCGTATTCCGCAAGAAGTGCAGTTTGCTTCGCGCGTAGCATCTTGTGAGTATCCAGGAGACGCTGGAATTCAGCACTCTGGCGATTGGTGGTCAACTGAAAAGAGTGCAAAAACATAAATTAGCTTGGTGCAAGTTCTAAGTGTACAAGATCCGGGCCAAGTGGAACTTAACCCGGCTCTAGGTGTGTGCATATTCGAAGTGTACAAGATCCGGGCCAAGTGGAACTTAACCCGGCTCTAGGTGTGTGCATATTCGAAGTGTACAAGATCCGGGCCAAGTGGAACTTAACCCGGCTCTAGGTGTGTGCATATTCGAAGTGTACAAGATCCGGGCCAAGTGGAACTTAACCCGGCTCTAGGTGTGTGCATATTCGAAGTGTACAAGATCCGGGACAAGTGGAACTTAACACGGCTCTAGGTGTGTGCAGATTCGAAGTTATCTCGGAGCTACGTTGGTTTTCTTAGGAGCATCCGGCCGAGTAACAAGTTACTCCCCCGGAGGCTCGGGGACTAATGGTAATATCATCATTATCTACAGCATGTAAAGGGGAAGCGAGGTACCTGCATCATCCGACCCGCGAGGTTGATTGCCTTAGCGGCTGTGTTCATTTGGACGGAAAATTCGACGGGGCCAAACATCTCCGGGAGATCGTCGTCATGGACGAACTCCGCCTTGTTCCAGTTGTTGACGAATTCAATCAACGTCAGAGGGTACCGCTCGCCGGTAGGCATATGGGGCGCCACCAAGCCCTTTGCATGCGCCTCCTTCCTCTCAACCAAGGCAAGGGCTGGGCTGGTGTGCAAAACCATTTGTTGTGCGTCAGTTGGCTCGGCAGGGGCGTCCTTCGCAGCTGGAGTTTTCTTGGGAAGCATGGATGCGAGGGTACGTTTCCCAGCTTCGACGAATGCTGCCTTAGTAGCGTCAGGAGCCTTTTTTCCCTTTGGCCACTGGGAAGAGGAAGTGGTTGCAGCGGATTTTCCCTTAGGAGCTGCCGGAGTGTTTCCTCGCCAAGATTGAGAAGACTCGGATGAGGCGGAGGAGCTTGGCGCTGTGCTCTGGTTGCTGGAGTTGGTGTCGTCGCTGAGGTTCTTGCCACCGGAGTTGGTGCTGGTGCCGGGGTTGGTGTTGGTGCTGGTTTGGTTGCTGGTACTGGAGCTGGTGCTGGTGCCGAGGTAGTCTCAGTAGCTGCTGGTTGCGGTGAAGCAGAAGTTGTGGATGTCGTCGCCTCGGCTGGGCCGGTCTCCCCTGCTCCAGGGTTACCCCCCTCTAGATGAGGTGGAATAGAACCCGGAGCAGCCGCAGGACCCTCTGGAATAGGGCTCAGCGGGCGTGACTCGTCGTCACGAAGAGGAGAAGGGCTAGGTCGGAGCGGCGAAGAGATGCTAGATCCACTCTGAGGGACCTCCACCGCAGCCTTGTCGAATCAAATAGTGTCAGGAAAGAGACTACAACAATGCAATGAAGAACAAGTTGCAGAAGGAAAAAAGACTTATGCATCCGAGGTTTGGGGCTCCTTGGGTTTCCGAGCCCTTCGTGATGGGGCCTTGCCTGCTGGCTTGGAGGTAGTCTTATCTCCGGACTTCTTTCGCCTTTTGGCAGGCTGAGAAGGTCCGGAGGAGGAACTTGATGCAGCTCCACGCTTCTTCTTCGGTGCTACCGGAACAGGTTCGCTCGTAGCAAGGGGAGGGTCCTCGTGGATATGCCCATCAGGGTGAACTAATGCCGGAAAAGCATAAGAAAGGGGGACAGCGTCAACAGGTTCCATCAGCTCGACATCCGAGTCATCTTCATCATCGGGCCAATCTCTAATAGAAGAGAGTTTATCGGTGGGTCATTTCGTGGCGTCGGTCATCGGGAGGAACATCTCCTGGTCCGGCTCTTCCTCGTCCGAAGTCTCCCGGTCGGGTGCCCACTTAAGGGTCGGATCGGTGCCGTCCTCGAGGGTCTGCTGAAGGAATAGCTGAGGAAAGGAACGAACAACAGAGTCAAAAATGCAACAATGACCAACATGAAATTAAATCCAGAGTAAGTTTACGCCACCAGGCTTACCGCAGGAGGAAGCCTATCACGGCAATAATGCTCAATTCCCCACGTCCACTCAGCGGAGAAGTCCTTGTGGGTGGTGAAGAGAGCCTTGACCCGACGATAAATCTCCGTGTTGCTCGACTCGAAGGATGAGGTCCGGTTGGGGTCACGGCCGAAGCTCATGTGACACACCTTGTGAGTGCGCTTCTGGAGGGGGGAGATCTGGTTGCGCACGAACGTGATCATGGCGTCCTCGTTGCGCAACCCGAGCTTCTTCAGCTCCGCGAACCTCTTGTTGACCTGGTTGGCTAAGGCCGTGGGCTTCTTGGGGACGACATCCCACAATTCCGGGTTAGGTGGACCCGAAGCATAGGGAAGCAGTCGGATCAAGTCTTTGGTGCCCGTATTCCGGACATAAAAGAAAGTCCGGGCCCATCCTTTGCAGGAGTCCAGCCCAGTGACCCGGGGGAAAACGGAAAACCTCCGAGGTGAGATGGACGCAGCTCCGAATTGAGTGAGCTGCTTGTCCTCCGGATCGAGTTGGATGTTCGGGATGACATTACGACGAAGGCCAAAAAACCGGATCCATAGATCCTCCGTGGGCCATAGTCCGGCATAGCCTTCGATCGTAGAAGCGAAAGCGGAAAGAGAAGTAATAGCGTTGGCAGGAAGGTGGTGCGGCTGGAGTTCGTAGGAGTTTAGCCAATCCCAGAAGAAATCGCTGACCGACAAACCAAAGCCCCGCTGGAAGCGGGACAAGAACACAACATACTCACCCGGATTGGGTGAGGGGGCTAATTCGGCGGAGGCGAGACGCGCAGCGACGCCGGCGGGAATGCGTCTGGTGCGGTAGAGCCAGTCCAGGTCGTCTTGGCAGACCCAGGACCCGGCCCACGCACCACGGTCCACCGTCGCAGCGTCCTCCTCCATTTCCTGCTCGGCGATGACAAGCTCCTCCTCCGTCATCTGGTGTTCGCTGCCCTCGCTGGCGCTAGCGGCGGCGGGGGGCAAAGGCCTAGATTGGCAGCGACCCGTGGTGGAGGAGGCGTGTAGCGGTGGCGACGATGTAGAGGTGTGGGGGAAAAGGTGCGGCGGCGGCGCTGCTACTTGGAAGCACTGGCGGCGGCGCTGTCGCGGGGAAGACGAAGAAGAGGAAGAGCTAGGGGCAGAGGGGCGCGGAAGGGGAAAAATCCTAAGGGGTGCGCCCTCCCCTATTTAACCACTCCCACGAGGGGAAAGTGGGATCGTATCCTGCTGGCACGCCGCACGCTGTGGTCGTGTATTTCCGCATCGACCAATCAGCAAGGAGCCACACGGAGGGCCACAGAGTGGAGTTGATCCCAGAACATGACGCGTTGATGCGGTAAACGAGGAGGCAGGCGTGACGTGACCCGCGCGCAGTGATAACTGACAATTACTGCGGCGGTTACTGTAGCTGGCCCTTAAAATAAGGCAACCTAATGATTAGCCTCCACGTGGGTTGGCGTACGAGAGAAGGAAGGAAGACCCGGATGGAACCGTGGTAACCTGGCCAGCAAGTGAACACTTGGAATGTGCAGAGGGAAAGTAAAACCATGAGGTCCGAGTCGAAGTGGTAACCCGGCTGGCAAGTGAAAACTTGGAATGTACGAAGGGAACGTAAATCCATATAATCCGAGATAAGGAGGTAACTCGGAAATAGCGTCCAAAGCACAAATATAATTGAACCTGATGTGGCCTTAGCAGCCAAGGCAGCTGAGACCGCACCAGCTTCGGGGACTAATGTTGGGGGATACCCCCGGGTAGGGTCACGTCGGGGTATAAAGGCTGAGTTAGCCGAGGTTCGGCAAGGCCAAAGCAGATGCTAGCCGAGTCACCTCAAGGCAGGCCGAATCATAGGGTAACCCGGACCAGGGGGCGTCCGCCTAACTAAGTCCCATCCGACTTAAGCAGTAAGTCGTAAATGCCTATCTAACTTGTACGCAGGAACGGGTGTGGCCGGATCAACTATGATCCGGGTCACATCTAGCTTCTAGGAGAAGGAAGGAATCTCGCTGGTCAAAAGAAGCCCCGGTACGCACTGCATGAGCGAAGCGGACAAGAGGAGGACCACCGAGGCGTGGCCGACAAGGGTGACGACGCTCATGTCGGCTGACGCAGGCGCCGCAGAGGCTCACGTAGCCTCTACATGTGTGACGCGGGGGAAAAGCAACCCGGTCGGTTTACTACTTTGGGAGAAGGCATATTCTCAGGAATATGCCTCCACGTATGCCCTAAGTGGAGACCTAGCCACCCCTATATAAGGAGGGCTAGGGCCTCTATAGAAGGGGTTCCGCTATTCTGATTTGGTTGAGGGTTTTAGGGGTGAACAGTGTGTGAGAGTAAGAGAGCTTCTTCTTCCTCCTCTCGCCAATACAGCTCTAGGAGCACTTGTAATCTTGGAAGCAAAGCAAATACAAACTTCTGTGTGAGGAATCACCTCATTATCCCTCCCTGGATTCCCCTAGCGTGTATTAGTCCCCCCCTTTAGCCTATCCATGGCATCTGCCGTGACACCACCACGACATAAAAGGAGTGTGAGTTTTATTTTACACTATACGTTTTCTCAACTCTGAAGAGGCAACAGACAAATAGCAAAACGCATCGATGAGTACATAGCTGCATCAACTACTCTAGAAAAAACAAGCATGTGGATCATAAGAAACTAGAAAGCTGAAATTCAACTGATACATGCGTGTGGCTAATGTCTGCCAATTGACGAGAGCACGCGCCGGGCTTGCAATCGACGAAGGCCAGGACGAAAACGACAAGAGGAAGGACGGAGGAGAGGGGAGAAGGATGCTCTGCTCACCCTAAAGCCGATGGTGTCCGTGGATGGCGTCGGGTAGGCCAGGGACAACGGCAGCGGGCGGTTCTTCTCGGCCTCGATGAGGTCGCTGACGGGGAACAAGCTCCAACACGTCTGGATCCTTCTACGGGGCACGGTCGATGCAGACAAGGGTGGCGAAGATGGTGCCGGTCTTTGCAACTGCTTGAGGTTGCTACTTCGTCGGCGGGAAGCGGCACGAGCCCGCGGTCATAGCAGAGAGGTGGGGATCTAGAGGGGAAAAAGAGGGGCGCCAGGGATGGAAGGAACTCGATCCCATCCAGGGTTTATGTGGACAGGAGTAGATGAGGTGGGTGACGCGATCAGAGGTGATGGTGGTCGCGGGGTGCACGCCTCGTGTGTGTGCCTCGCTGTAGAAAAAATGCCTAGGAGGAGAGCGGCTCCCTAGCTCAAACAGGCAAGGAGGCCATCGATCAGGGCCTTGGTCCAGGTGTGCTCTAGCTGAGACACAAGGAAGGTATGTGGGCTGGGCTTAGGTAACGATTTTTAACTGGACCAAACTGCTCCTTCTCGATTTAACTGAAGCTCTACTGTAACATCTAGAAAACTAAACAAAAACTTCCTAGTTTTGTCCACATATTGAAAATAAAGGTTCAGTTTCAACGAACATGGGCGCAAATCACACATATAGAGATTAAGAAGTTAAGGACCAGCAGATAATCCAGAGTTGTCAGATTTGGCATAGAAAAGAAGGAATGGAGAAGATTTGGAGGAAGAGCACCATATGAATTCTAGCAAAAACATTTTGAATTGTTTTTGAATCTTTTGCAGGGATTTGAACAGAGATTTTGTAGCAATTTAAATAGACACAAGGAAGGAACAATAATATTAGCAAGAGGATGCCACATAGGTCAAATTGGCATTTTTACAAGAATAAAGAAATAGAGCCAACAAAATAGAGAGGGAATGTTATTCCAAAATAATTGTAGTTGAAATAGGGGTACCTTCTATTAACCAAGAAGGAACCTCATGTTAGAAATAAAAAAGGAGATGGGGCAGGAGGGAAGACAAAACATATATTGGTGATAGCAAATATGATAAAACTAGACAAGATCATTGGAGCTAGAAACAACAATGCATTGCAAACAAGATGAACCATGCAAAGTGATATGATGTTCATGATGATGCAGAAAAATAAAATAACAAGCAATTTCGAATTAGAGATTTCTGGGTTCCTACAATTCGACACCACTAACAAGGGATCTCGCCCTCGAGAGCCGCCTCATGGTCCGGGGAACAAGGCTGATGATCGGATTCTTCTTGCTTCGTGTAGATCCTTGCGACACCACTAACAAAGACTCTTGCCCCATCTTGAAATCAGTGACACCACCAACAAGAGGGCATTGTTCACGGTCGTCAAGAGAACACTCCGGAGAAACAAAGGCGAAGAGAGAGGTCATAAGGCTACCTCTAACTTCATTGGAAGGAGTAAAATTGTTTGATCCACCGATTCAATGTACAAGAGCGAATGATAAGAGTAGTGGTATGGTAGCTACTCCATCCCACACCCAAACCATTACTCCGTACCTGAACAGAGAATCATGCAACAAACTCTCAGAATCCAGACTGAAGATCTTGACAAACGGTATTTGGAAAACAAAGGAGTGATGCAGGCTCTTCATCGGATGTGACGCGGATGATGTCATCGTCTTGGAAAACACCGGAAGATACAAATAAAACATTTAGTGACTATTGGGTAATTTGAAAGGTACACGGATGAAAGATTCATCAGATGGCACGAAGACCTGGCGCCGAACACCGTTGCAAGAGGAAGGAACCGAAACCATGAAGGTACAACAGACACCCAACCACGAGAAAACCTAGACTTGAGAAGAAGATAAGAGAGAAGAATCAAAACACGCTAAGGTAAGAGGAGAATAGCATAGAGGTAAGGAGTAAAAGCAGAACTAATCAGATCTATCCAGCCGATCTTTGCAAAATAGTTTTGACACTCTACATCAGCTGTTATCTAGGTTATCCTACAGGCTAGACCAGTGGGGTATCGCAACTTCTAGGCTCTGATACCACTTTGTAACACCCTCGAATTGGCCCTACGCAAGTTTCAGCATTCCCGCCAAACCCGCATAGAAACGATTCAAAGATGTCCACCAGGCACTTGCGTGCGGGTGGAAAATGAACTAATAACATTACACAGTAGTCCATGATGGAACCCACAGAACATATATATACAACAACGAAATCCATGAGTCAAGAATACAGATATATGATACAAAGATCCAAATCACCTTGAAAACGATACAACATCCGAGTACGGATAAGATGCAAATGGGGTTAAGAGCCCTGAAGAATTACCAATGGCGTCCATAACCCTGCCCAGGACAAGCCGGAAGGGTAACCCTACTAATGACGTCGAACTCATACCTGCTAAACAACAGGGGTGTCGACAAAGGGCAAAGGAAAAAAGAGAGTGGTCAGTACTGAGGCCAGTACACTGCGAGTCTAGAATTCGGCGGCTCTCGCCTACATAGGTATAGTGGACTAAAGCAGCAGCGAAGCATGCACTAACAACCTATAGAGACTCGATACAACATTCGTCTATTAGAGAGAGATAAGAAAGACCTATTCGGAACCAACCTGAAACTAACACCAATCATACCCATCCTGGTATTCCCCCTCGAGACCAAACGAGGAAGTCAAACTGAGGAACTCACACAATTCGCAGTTTTATTCATTCCATTATAGTTGCAGCATTTACTAGTCATATATAGCTAGCATGAGTCATCCTGATAGCATAAGTAGTGGGCATTTTTAGTTAATCGTTCAGTTATAGTTGCAATACTTACTAGGCAGGTATAACATGACATGATACACCCTAATTCCACCAACTGTTGGCACTTTATTATCCATTCCATTATAGTGAAGCTAATAACTAGTCATATATTAAATCAAATTCACAACACTACTTTAGTTATAGTGGTCTATGATCGAGATACTATGCTCTAAGTCGTCCATAACCGCGGACACGGCTTTCAGAGAGATTTACCCTGTAGGGGTGCACAAATAGCAACACACGCACAATCAACCTCGAAAAAACCAAATAAAAACCCAACGAGGCTTTCACGACAAAGAAATCACATGATTCATAAATTATTTTAGGAGGCCATCCCACTAAGCTACCCGCAACGAAGTTGGCCGGCTCCGAGACGGACCCAGGGTTTGTGTAGACGGCGGTAAACGACTGGGAACCCAAAAGTGTGACTGGGCTTGTCGATACAGCGAAAACGTGTCACGATCCAAAACAGTACAGGTGCTCCACACACAATCGTAAATAAAGGAGTAAAGCATGACATAAGTACATGATAGTAATAAAGCCCCAAACTAGTTTAGAAATGAATCAAGCTCTGGCTAAGGGGATTCATGGTCCCACATGCGAATAATGCGATATTCAAGGAACATGTATCAAGTACTCGGGGCCTACGGGACACAAGTGAGCGGTTAAAAACCAAATATTATCTATTGCCCACCGGTGCCTCTACATTAGTTATATCTATTCCCAGCATTTCAATTATCAAGTTGTAATTAAAACTCATGATCATCTCCACCATTAAGCATGTGCCAACCTTCCATCAACGGTGGAACGACAACGACACGAGCAACGCCTGTGCAAGCAACTACGACGCGCAAGGCCGACATTCTATCACACAATAGGCAATAGGATGTGTTCAAGGCAATAGAGAGGCTGCAAGGAATATAAATGGTGCACGAAAACTAGAGCATCGCAACACGGATAGCAAGAGATCAACAGGAGGAAATAAAGACTATAAAAGAAAAATAGGTACAAAGGGGGAGAATGCTCTCCTGGAAACATAGCCGAAGGTTCATTGAAGATCGGGACGAAGCTCGCATCAACTCAACGACCTAATCCGTGAAGAAACAAAGCACTAAAAGAAACACTGGAAGCACTATTTAATACTACGACAGAAGATCCGGCATGATTATGATATGATGCATGGCATGAAAAAGGTGCGGTGCAAAACATATTGAAAAGATGTCATTAGCATAGTGTATTGATGGTACATCATTGGTGAGGCTTTTCCACATTAAACGAAATAAAGCACAATTTTGTTTGGCATGTTTTATTCCCATAAACCTTAATGGTTATTATAAAAAGGAATGGTGACTGATGTAATTGATGATATGGATGTCATGTTTGGAATAATCGCATTTTTCTAAGCAAGATAGATATATTACATGCGAGAATTGGATTTATAATTTAAAAGTTATGGATGAAACAATTCTAAATTACTTGCATAACTCCAATTTAAAGTTGGTCAAATTTTATAACGATCAGGAGGTGAAATGAGTTGCAGATTTGGAGCTCCCATTTTTTTCTAGGCAAAAATTGTATTATATTTGTTTTATTTGGAGTACTAGCCCAATAGTTATGGAAAATTTATGTGAATCATTTGATAAAAAAACATTTGTTTAATGCACAAGTTTAGTGTGTTCAAAATAGATGATCATATGACATTTATGAAGTCCTTCTGTTATAACACTACCAAACATAAGTCACTTGTTTAAAAACATAAGTCACTTATTTAAAAAGATCTGAACTGACCCGAATTTAGTTGATTTAAAAGGAGTGTGCATTTTTATTTTACAGTATACGTTTTCTGAACTCTAAAGAGGCAACAGACAACAGTTTACATGCGACGGAAGATAACATTCAGAACGCATCGATGAGTATATAGCTGCATCAAATACTCTAGAAAAAACAAGCAGGTGGATCATAAGAAACTAGCTAGCTGAAATCAACTGATACATGCGTGTGGCTGATGTCTGCCAATTGACGAGAGCATGCGCATGGCTTACAATCGACGATGGACAAGATGAAAACGACAAGGGGAAGGACGGAGGAGAGGGGAGAAGGATGCTCTGATCACCCCGAAACAGATGGTGTCCTTGGATGGCGTCGGGCAGGCTAGGGACAACGACAGCGGGCAGTTCTTCGCGGCTCCGATGAGGTCGCTGACGGGGAACAAGCTCCAACACGTCCGGATCCTTCTCTGGGGTGCGGTCGACGCAGACGAGGGTGGTGAAGCTGCTGCCGGTATTGGCAGCTGCTTGAGATGGCTACCTCGTCGGCGGGAGGTGGCACGAGCCCGCGGCCATGGCAGAGAGGTGTGGATCCAGAGGGGAAACAGAGGGGCGCTAGGGATGGAAGGAACTCGATCCCACCAGGGTTTGTGTGGACAAGAATAGATGAGGTGGGTGACGCGAGCAGAGGCGATGGTGGTCGCGGGGTGCACGCCTCGTGCGTGTGCCTCGCTGCAGAAAAACGCCCAGGAGGAGAGCGCCTCCCTAGCTCGAACAGGTAAGGAGGCCACCGATGAGGGCCTTGGTCCAAGTGTGCTCCAGCTGAGACAGAAGGAAGGTATGTGGGCTGGGCTTAGGTAACGATTTTTAACTGGACCGAACTACTCCTTCTCGATTTAACTGAAGCTCTATTGTAACATCTAGAAAACTAAACAAAAACTTTCGAGTTTTGTCCAGATAATTAAAATAAAGGTTTAGTTAGAACGAACATGGGCGCAAATCACACATATAGAGATTTAGAAGTTAAGGACCAGCAGATAATCCAAAGTTGTCAGATTTGGCATAGAAAAAAAGGAATGGAGAAGATTTGGAGGAAGAGCACCATATGAATTCTAGCAAAAACATTTTGAATTGTTTTTCAATCTTTTATAGGGATTTGAACAGAGATTTGGTAGCAATTTCAATAGAGACAAGGAAGGAACAATAATATTAGCAAGAGGATACCATATAGGTCAAATTGGCATTTTTATAAGAATCAAGAAACAGAGCCAACAAAATAGACGGGGCATGTTATTCCAAAACAATTGTAGTTGAAATAGGGGTACCTTCTACTACCTCCGTCCCAAGGCTTAAGGCGTATAATTTTTTTCAAAAGTCAAACCAATTTAAGTTTGACCAAGTTTTTAGAGAAAAATATTAATATTTACACTACGTAATCCATACCCTTTCATATATCATGAAACATATTTTCACATGGTATCTATATAATATAATACTTCTTGATATTTTTTTCTAAAAGTTTGGTCAAAGTTTACATGACTTGACTTTTCAAAAAAATTATATGCCTTAAGCCTTGGGATGGAGGGAGTATTAACCAAGAAGGAACCTCATGTTAGAAAAAAAATAAGGAGATGGGGCAGGAGGGAAGACAAAACATATATTGGTGATAGCAAATATGATACAACTAGACAAGATCATTGGAGCAAGAAACAACAATGCGTTGCAAACAAGATGAACCATCCAAAGTGATATGATGTTCATGATGATGCAGAAAAATAAAATAACACGCAATTTATAATTAGCGATTTCTGGGTTGCTACACATGTGGTTTAGGAAAAGAACACATGCAATGACTCTAGGGGATCCATGTGTCAAACCATGGTCACAGAGGCCAAAAACAAAAATGAAAGCAGCTTCCACATTGCATGTTGCACTAGTGTGGCAGAAGTTGCATCACCAAATCCACTAGAGTTTGTGTGGTCATATGGATGATGTGGTTTAGGAAAAGAACACATGCATTAAGACTAATGGATCAACATGGTTTAGGAAAAGAATACATGCAAGGACTATAGGGGATCCATGTGTCAAACTATGGTCATAGATACCAAAACACATACGAAAGTGGTTACACATTGCATGTTGCACCAGTGTGGCAGAAGTTGCATCATAGAATCCACTGGACCGTGTTGGGTCTTGTGGATAAATGTGGTTTAGGAAAAGAACACATGCAATGACACTAGTGGATCAATGTGGTTTAGGAAAAGAACACATGCAATGACTCTAGGGGATCCATTTGTCAAACCATGGTTAGAGAGAGCAAAAACACATAGGAAAACATCGTCCACATTGCATCTTACACTAGTGTGGCAAAAGTTGTATCACAGAATCCAGTGGAGTGTGTGTGGTCATGTGGATCAGTGTGGTTTAGGAAAAGAACGCATGCAATGACACTAGTGGATCAATGTGGTTTATGAAAAGAACACATGCAATGACTCTAGGGGATCCATGTGTCAAACCATGGTCACATAGACCAAAAACACATAGGAAAGCAGCTTCCACATTGCATGTTGCACCGGTGTGGCATAAGTTGCATCACATAATCCACTGGACTATGTGTGGTATTGTGGATCAATGTGGTTTAAGAAAATAACGCATGCAATGCTACTAGTGGATCAATGTGGTTTAGGAAAAGAACACATGCAATGACTCTAGTGTATCCATGTGTCAAATCATGGTAACGAAGACCAAAAACACATAGGAAAGCAGCTTCCACATTGCATGTTGCACTAGTGTGGCGGAAATTGCATCATAGAATCCAGCGGAGTTTGTGTGGTCATGTGGATCAATTTGGTTTAGGAGAAGAACACATTCAATGACACTAGTGGATCAATGTGGTTTAGGAAAATAAACACATGCAATGACTCTAGAGGATCCATGTGTCAAACCATGTCAGAGCGACCAAAAACACATAGGAAAGAAGCTTCCACGTTGCATGTTTCACTAGTGTGGCAGAATTTGCATCATAGAATCCAGTGGAGTGTGTGTGGTCATGTGGATCAAAGTGGTTTAGGCAAAGAACACATGCAATGACACTAGTGGATCAATGTGGTTTAGGAAAAGAACACATGCAATGACTGTAGGGGATCCATGTGTCAAACCATGGTCACAGAGAACAAAAACACATAGGAATGCAGCTTCCACATTGCATGTTGCACCAATGTGGCAGAAGTTGCATCACAGAATCCACTAGAGTGTGTGTGGTCATGTGGATCAGTGTGGTTTAGGAAAAGAACACATGCAATGACTCTAGGGGATCCATGTGTCAAACCATGGTCATAGAGACCAAAAACACATAGCAAAGCAGCTTCCACATTGCATGTTGTACCAGTGTGGCAGAAGTAGCATCATAGAATCCACTTGAGTGTGTGTAATCATGTGGATCAATGTGGTTTAGGAAAAGAACACATGCAATGAAACTAGTGGATCAATGTGGGTTAGGAAAAGAACACAAGCAATGACTTTAGGGATCCGTGTGTCAAACCATTGTCACAGAGACCAAAAACACATAAGAAAGCAGCTTCCACAATGCATGTTGCACCAATGTGGTAAAGGTTGCGTCATAGAATCCTCTTGAGTGTGTGTGGTCATGTCTATCAATGTTGTTAAGGAAAAGAACACATACAATGACAGTAATGGATCAATGTTGTTTAGGAAAAGAACACATGCAATGACTCTCGGGGATCCATGTGTCAAATCATGGTCACAGAGACCAAAAGCACATAGGAAAGCAGCTTCCACATTGCATGTTGCACCAATGTACCAGAAGTTGCATCAAATAATCCACTGGAGTTTCTGTGGTCATGTGGATAAATGTGGTTTAGGAAAAGAACACATGCAATGACACTTGTGGATCAATGTGCTATAGGAAAAGAACACATGCAATGACTCTAGGGGATCCATTTGTCAAACCATGGTTAGAGAGACCAAAAACACAAAGGAAAGTAGCTTCCACATTGCAAGTTACACTAGTGTGGCAAAAGTTGTATCATAGAATCCAGTGCAATGTGTGGTCATGTGGATCAATGTGGTTTATGAAAAGAACACATGCAATGACAATAGTGGATCAATGTGGTTTAGGAAAAGAACACATGCAATGATTCTAGGCGATCCATCTGTCAAACCATGGTCACAGAGACCAAAAACACATACGAAAGCAGCTTCCACATTGCATGTTGCACCAGTGTGGCATACGTTGCATCACATAATCCAGTGGACTGTGTGTGGTATTGTGGATCAGTGTGGTTTAAGAAAATAACGCATGCAATGCTACTAGTGGATCAATGTGGTATAGGAAAAGAACACATGCAGTTACTCTAGGGGATTCATGTGTCAAACCATGGTAACAGAGACCAAAAACACTTAGGAAAGCAGAATCCGCATTGCATGTTGCACCAGTGTGGCAGAAGTTGCATCACAGAATCTACCGGAGTTTGTGTGGTCATGTGGATCAATGTTGTTTAGGAAAATATCACATGCAATGACACTAGTGGATCAATGTGGTTTAGGAAAATAACACATGCAATGAATCTAGGGGATCCATATGTCAAACCATGGTCAGAGAGATCAAAAACACATAGGACAAAAGCTTCCACATTGCATGTTCCACTAGTGTGGGAGAAGTTGCATCACAGAATCCCCTAGAGTGTGTGTAGTCATGTGGATCAATGTGCTTTAGGAAAAGAACACATGCGATGACTCTAGGGGATCCATGTGTCAAACCATGGTCATAGAGACCAAAAACACATAGGAAAGCAGCTTTCACATTGCATGTTGCACCAAAGTGGTAGAAGTTGCATCACAGAATCCACTAGAGTGCGTGTGGTCATGTGGATCAATGTGGTTTAGGAAAACAACACATGCAATGAAACTAGTGGATCAATGTGGTTTAGGAAAAGAACAAAAACAATGACTCTAGGGATCCATGTGTCAAACCATTGTCATAGAGACGAAAAACACATAGGAAAGCAGCTTCCACATGACATCTTACACTAGTGTGGCAAAAGTTGTATCACAGAAATCTAGTGGTGTGTGTGGTCATGTGGATAAATGTGGTTTAGGAAAAAGAACACATGCAATGACACTAGTGGATCAATGTGGTTTAGGAAAAGAACACATGCAATGACTCTAGGGGATCCATGAGTCAAACCATGGTAACCGAGACCAAAAACACATAGGAAAGCAGCTTCCACATTGCATGTTGCACTAGTGTGGCATAAATTGCATCACAGAATCCACCGGAGTTTGAGTGGTCATGTGGATCAATTTGGTTTAGGAAAAGAACACATTCAATGACACTACTAGATCAATGTGGTTTAGGAAAATAAACACATGCAATGACTCTAGAGGATCATGTGTCAAACCATGGTCAGCGCGACCAAAAACACATAGGAAAGAAGCTTCCACATTGCAAGTTTCACTAGTGTGGCAGAAGTTGCATCATAGAATCTAGTGGAGTGTGTGTGGTCATGTGGATCAAAGTGGTTTAGGCAAAGAACACATGCAATGAAACTAATGGCTCAATGTAGTTTAGGAAAAGAACACATGCAATGAATATAGGGGATCCATGTGTCAAACGATGGTCATAGAGAACAAAAACATATAGGAATGCAGCTTCCACAGTGCATGTTGCACCAATTTGGCAGAAGTTGCATCACAGAATCCACTAGAGTGTGTGTGGTCATGTGGATCAATGTGGTTTAGGAAAAGAACACATGCTATGACTCTAGGGGATCCAGGTGTCAAACCATGGTCATAGAGACCAAAAACACATAGCAAAGCAGCTTCCACATTGCATGGTGTACTAGTGTGGCAGAAGTAGCATTACAGAATCCACTTGAGTGTGTGTAGTCATGTGGATCAATGTGGTTTAGGAAAAGAAGACATGCAATGAAACTAGTGGATAAGTGTGGATTAGGAAAAGAACACAAGCAATGACTTTAGGGATCCATGTGTCAAACCATTGTCATAGAGACCAAAAACACATAAGAAATTAGCTTCCATAATGCATGTTGCACTAGTGTGGCAAAGGTTGCCTCATAGAATCCACTTGAGTGTGTGTGGTCATGTCGATCAATGTTGTTAAGGAAAAGAACACATGCAATGACACTAATGGATCAATCTGGTTTAGGAAAAGAACACATGCAATGACTCTAGGGGATCCATGTGTCAAATCATGGTCACAGAGACCAAAAGCACATAGGAAAGCAGCTTCCACATTGCATGTTGCACCAATGTACTAGAAGTTGCCTCAAAGAATCCACTGGAGTTTCTGTGGTCATGTGGATAAATGTGGTTTAGAAAAAGAACACATGCAATGACACTTGTGGATTAATGTGGTATAGGAAAAGAACACATGCAATGACTCTAGGGGATCCATTTGTCAAACCATGGTTAGAGAGACCAAAAACACAAAGGAAAGCAGCTTCCACATTGCATCTTACACTAGTGTGGCAAAAGTTGTATCATAGAATCCAGTGCAGTGTGTGGTCATGTGGATCAATGTGGTTTAGGAAAAGAACACATGCAATGACAATAGTGGATCAATGTGGTTTAGGAAAAGAACACATGCAATGATTCTAGGCGATCCATGTGTCAAACCATGGTCACAGAGACCAAAAATACATAGGAAAGCAGCTTCCACATTGCATGTTGCACCAGTGTGGCATACGTTGCATCACATAATCCAGTGGACTGTGTGTGGTATTGTGGATCAATGTGGTTTAGGAAAATAACACATGCAATGCTACTAGTGGATCAATGTGGTATAGGAAAAGAACACATGCAATTACTCTAGGGGATTCATGTGTCAAACCATGGTAATAGAGACCAAAAACGTTTAGGAAAGCAGCATCCGCATTGCATGTTTCACCAATGTGGCAGAAGTTGCATCACAGAATCCACCAGTGTTTGTGTGGTCATGTGGCTCAATGAGGTTTAGGAAAAGATCACATGCAATGACACTAGTGGATCAATGTGGTTTAGGAAAATAACACATGCAATGAATCTAGGGGATCCATATGTCAAACCATGGTCAGAGAGACCAAAAACACATAGGACAAAAGCTTCCACATTGCATGTTGCACTAGTGTGGCAGAAGTTGCATCACAGAATCCCCTAGAGTGTGTGTGGTCATGTGGATCAATGTGCTTTAGGAAAAGAACACATGCGATGACTCTAGGGGATCCATGTGTCAAACCATGGTCATAGAGACCAAAAACACATAGGAAAGCAGCTTTCACATTGCATGCTTCACTAGTGTGGCAGAAGTTGCATCACAGAATCCACTAGAGTTTGTGTGGTCATGTGGATCAATGTGGTTTAGGAAAATAAACACATGCAATGACTCTAGAGGATCCATGTGTCAAACCATGTCAGAGCGACCAAAAACACATAGGAAAGAAGCTTCCACGTTGCATGTTTCACTAGTGTGGCAGAATTTGCATCATAGAATCCAGTGGAGTGTGTGTGGTCATGTGGAGCAAAGTGGTTTAGGAAAAGAACACATGCAATGACACTAGCGGATCAATGTGGTTTAGGAAAAGAACAAAAACAATGACTCTAGGGATCCATGTGTCAAACCATTGTGACAGAGACGAAAAACACATAGGAAAGCAGCTTCCACATGACATATTACACTAATGTGGTAAAAGTTGTATCACAGAAATCCAATGGTGTGTGTGTGGTCATGTGGATCAATGTGGTTTAGGAAAAGAACACATTCAATGACACTAGTGGATCAATGTGGTTTAGGAAAAGAACACATGCAATGACTCTAGGGGATCCATGTGTCAAACCATGGTAACCGAGACCAAAGACACATAGGAAAGCAGCTTCCACATTGCATGTTGCACCAGTGTTGCATAAGTTGCATCACAGAATCCACCGGAGTTTGTGTGGTCATGTGGATCAATGAGGTTTAGTAAATTAACATATGCAATGATACTAGTGGATCAATGTGGTTTAGGAAAATAACACATGCAATGAATCTAGGGGATCCATGTGTCAAACCATGGTCAGAGAGACCAAAAACATATAGGAAAGAAGCTTCCACATTGCATGTTGCACTAGTGTGGCAGAAGTTGCATCACAGAATCCAGTGGAGTGTGTGAGGTCGTGTGGATTAATGTGGTTTAGGAAAAGAACACATGCAATGACACTAGTGGATCAATGTGGTTTAGGAAAAGAACACTAGCAATGACTCTAGGGGATCCATGTCACAAACCATGGTCACAGAGACCAAAAACACATAGGAAAGCAGCTTTCACATTGCATGTTGCACCAGTGTGGTAGAAGTTGCATCACAGAATCCACTAGAGTTTGTGTGGTCATGTGGATCAATGTGGCTTAGGAAAAGAACACATGCAATTGCACTAGTGGATCAATGTGGTTTAAGAAAAGAACACATGCAATGACTCTAGGGGATCCATGTGTCAAACCATGGTCAGAGAGACCAAAAACACATAGGAAAGCAGCTTCCAGATTCATGTTTCACTAGTGTGGCAAAGTTGCATCACAGAATCTAGTGGAGTGTGTGTGGTCATATGCATCAAACTGGTTTAGTCAAAGAACACATGTAATGACACTAGTGAATCAATGTGGTTCAGGAAAATAACACATGCAATGATTATAGGGGATCCATGTGTCAAACCATGGTCATAGAGACCAAAATCATATAGGAAAGCAGCTTCCACATTGCATGTTGCACCAATGTTGCAGAAGTAGCATCACAGAATCCACTAGAGTGTGTGTGGTCATGTGGATCAATGTGGTTTAGAAAAATAACGCATGCGATGACTCTAGGGGATCCATGTGTCAAACCATGGTCATAGAGACCAAAAACACATCGGAAAGCAGCTTTCACATTGCATGTTGCACCAGTGTGGAAGAAGTTGCATCACAGAATCCACTAGCGTGTGTGTAGTCATCTGGATCAATGTGGTTTAGGAAAAGAACACATGCAATGAAACTAGTGGATTAATGTGGTTTAGGAAAAGAACAAAAACAATGACTCTAGGGATCCATGTGCGAAACCATTGTCACGGAGACGAAAAGCACATAGGAAAGCAACTTCCACATGACATCTTACACTAGTGTGGCAAAAGTTGTATCACTGAAATCCACTGGTGTGTGTGTGGTCATGTGGATCAATGTGGTTTAGGAAAAGAACACATGCAATGACACTAGTGGATCAATGTGGTTTAGGAAAAGAACACATGCAATGACTCTAGGGGATCCAGGTGTCAAACCATCGTAACAGAGACCAAAAACACATAGGAAAGAAGCTTCCACATTGTATGTTGCACCAGTTTGGCATAAGTTACATCACAGAATCCACCAGAGTTTGTGTGGTCATGTAGATCAATGAGGTTTAGTAAAAGAACATATGTACTGACACTAGTGGATCAATGTGGTTTGGGAAAATAACACATGCAATGAATCTAGGGGATCCATGTGGAAACCATGGTCAGAGAGACCAAAAACACATACGAAAGAACCTTCCACATTGCATGTTGCACTAGTGTGGCAGAAGTTGCATCACAGAATCCAGTGGAGTGTGTGTGGTCGTGTGGATCAATGTGGTTTAGGAAAAGAACACATGCAATGACACTAGTGGATCAATGTGGTTTAGGAAAAGAACACCGGCAATGACTCTAGGGGATCCATGTGACAAACCATGGTCATAGAGACCTAAAACACATTGGAAAGCAGCTTTCACATTGCATGTTGCACAAGTGTGGCAGAAGTTGCATCACAGAATCCACTAGAGTTTGTGTGGTCATGTGGATCAATGTGGCTTAGGAAAAGAACACATGCAATTGCACTAGTGGATCAATGTGGTTTAAGAAAAGAACACATTCAATGACTCTAGGGGATCCATGTGTCAAACCATGGTTAGAGAGACCAAAAACACATAGGAAAGCAGCTTCCAGATTCATGTTTCACTAGTGTGGCAGAAGTTGCATCATAGAATCAAGTGGAGTATGTGTGGTCATGTGGATCAAACTGGTTTAGGCAAAGAATACATGTAATGACACTAGTGAATCATTGTGGTTTATTAAAAGAACATATGCAATGATTATAGGGGATCCACATGTCAAACCATGGTCATAGAGACCAAAATAATATAGGAAAGCAGCTTCCACATTGCATGTTGCACCAGTGTGGCAGAAGTAGCATCACACAATCCACTAGAGTGTGTGTGGTCATGTGGATCAATGTGGTTTAGGAAAAGAACACATGCGATGACTCTGGGGGATCCATGTGTCAAACCATGGTCGTAGAGACCAAAAACACATAGGAAAGCAGCTTTCACATTGCCTGTTGCACCAGTATGGCCGAAGTTGCATCATAGAATCCACTGGAGTTTGTGTGGTCATGTGGATCAATGTGGATTAGGAAAAGAACACATCCAATGAAACTAGTGGATCAATGTGGTTTAGGAAAAGAAAAAAGCAATGGTTCTAGGGATCCATGTGTCAAACCATTGTCACAGACAGCAAAAACACATAGGAAAGCAGCTTCCACATTGCATGTTGCGCCAGTGTGGCAAAGGTTGCATCATAGAATCATGCAATTGCACTAGTTGATCAATGTGGTTTAAGAAAATAACACATGCAATGACTCTAGGGGATCCATGTGTCAAACCATGGTTAGAGAGACGAAAAACACATAGGAAAGCAGCTTCCAGATTCATGTTTCACTAGTGTGGCAGAAGTTGCATCATAGAATCTAGTGGAGTGTGTGTGGTCATGTGGATCAAACTGGTTTAGGAAAAGAAAACATGTAATGACACTAGTGAATCAATGTGGTTCAGGAAAATAACACATGCAATGATTATAGGGGATCCATGTGTCAAACCATGGTCATAGAGACCAAAATCATATAAGAAAGCAGCTTCCACATTGCATGTTGCACCAATGTTGCAGAAGTAGCATCACAGAATCCACTAGAGTGTGTGTGGTCATCTAGATCAATGTGGTTTACGAAAAGAACGCATGCGATGAATCTAGGGGATCCATGTGTCAAACCATGGTCATAGAGACCAAAAACACATAGGAAAGCAGCTTTCACATTGCATGTTTCACTAGTGTGGCAGAAGTTGCATCATAGAATCCCGTGGAGTGTGTGTGGTCATGTGGATCAAAGTGGTTTAGGCAAAGAACACATGCAAGGACACTAATGGATCAATGTGGTTTAGGAAAAGAACACATGCAATGACTATAGGGGATCCATGTGTCAAACCATGGTCATAGAGAACAAAAACATATAGGAATGCAGCTTCCACATTACATGTTGCACCAATGTGGCAGAAGTTACATCACAGAATCCACTAGAGTGTGTGTGGTCATGTGGATCAATGTGGTTTAGGAAAAGAACACATGCTATGACTCTAGGGGATCCATGTGTCAAACCATGGTCATAGAGACCAAAAACACATAGCAAAGCAGCTTCCACATTGCATGTTGCACCACTGTGGCAGAAGTAGCATCACAGAATCCACTAGAGTGTGTGTGGTTATGTGGATGAATGTGGTTTAGGAAAAGAACACATGCGATGAATCTAGGGGATCCATGTGTCAAACCATGGTCGTAGAGACCAAAAACACATAGGAAATCAGCTTTCACATTGCATGTTGCACTAGTGTGGCAGAAGTTGCATCATAGAATCCACTGGAGTTTGTGTGGTCATGTGGATCAATGTGGATTAGGAAAAGAACACATGCAATTGCACTAGTGGATCAATATGGTTTAAGAAGAGAACACATGTAATGACTTTAGGGGATCCATGTGTCAAACCATGGTAACGGAGACAAAAAAACACATAGGAAAGCAGCTTCCACATTGCATGTTGCACCAGTGTGGCATAAGTTGCATCACAGAATCCACCGGAGTTTGTGTGGTCATGTGGATCAATGAGGTTTAGTAAAAGAACATATGCAATGACACTACTAGATCAATGTGGTTTAGGAAAATAACACATGCAATGAATCTAGGGGATCCATGTGTCAAACCATGGTCAGAGAGACCAAAAACAAATAGGAAAGAAGCTTCCACATTGCATGTTGCACTAGTGTGGCAGAAGTTGCATCACAGAATCCAGTGGAGTGTGTGTGGTCGTGTGGATCAATGTGGTTTAGGAAAAGAACACATGCAATGACACTAGTGGATCAATGTGGTTTAGGAAAAGAACATTGGCAATGACTCTAGGGGATCCGTGTGACAAACCATGGTCACAGAGACCAAAAAAACATTGGAAAGCAGCTTTCACATTGCATGTTGCACAAGTGTGGTAGAAGTTGCATAACAGAATCCACTAGAGTTTGTGTGGTCATGTGGATCAATGTGGCTTAGGAAAAGAACACATGCAATTGCACTAGTGGATCAATGTGGTTTAAGAAAAGAACACGTTCAACGACTCTAGGGGATCCATGTGTCAAACCATGGTCAGAGAAACCAAAAACACATAGGAAAGCAGCTTCCAGATTCATGTTTCACTAGTGTGGCAGAAGTTGCATCATAGAATCCAGTGGAGTGTGTGTGGTCATGTGGATCAAACTGGTTTAGGCAAAGAATACATGTAATGACACTAGTGAATCATTGTGGTTTATTAAAAGAACACATGCAATGATTATAGGGGATCCACGTGTCAAACCATGGTCATAGAGACCAAAATCATATAGGAAAGCAGCTTCCACATTGCATGTTGCACCAGTGTGGCAGAAGTAGCATCACAGAATCCACTAGAGTGTGTGTGGTCATGTGGATCAATGTGGTTTAGGAAAAGAACACATGCGATGACTCTAGGGGATCCATGTGTCAAACCATGGTCGTAGAGACCAAAAACACATAGGAAAGCAGCTTTCACATTGCATGTTGCACTAGTGTGGCAGAAGTTGCATCACAGAATCCACTTAAGTGTGTGTAGTCATCTGGATCAATATGGTTTAGGAAAAGAACACATCCAATGAAACTAGTGGATCAATGTGGTTTAGGAAAAGAAAAAAGCAATGGTTCTAGGGATCCATGTGTCAAACCATTGTCACAGAAAGCAAAAACACATAGGAAAGCAGCTTCCACATTGCATGTTGCACCACTGTGGCAGAAGTAGCATCACAGAATCCACTAGAGTGTGTGTGGTTATGTGGATGAATGTGGTTTAGGAAAAGAACACATGCAATGATAGTAGTGGATCAACGTGGTTTAGGAAAAGAACACATGCAATGACTCTAGGGGATCCATTTTTCAAATCATGGTCGCAAAGACCAAAACACAAAGGAAAGCATCTTCCTCATTGCATGTTGCACCAGTGTGGCTTAAGTTGCATCACATATTCCACTAGACTGTGTGTGGTATTGTGGTTCAATGTGGTTTAGGAAAATAACACATGCAATGCTACTAGTGGATCAATGTGGTTTAAGAAAAGAACACATGCAATGACTCTAGGGGATCCATGTGTAAAACCATGGTCACAGAGACCAGAAACACATAGTAAAAAAGCTTCCACATTGGATTTTGCACTAGTGTGGCAGAAGCTGCATGATAGAATCCAGTGGAGTATGTGTGGTCATGTGGATCAATGTGGTTTAGGAAAAGAACACATAAAATGACACTAGTGGAACAATGTGGTTTAGGAAAAGAACACATGCAATGACTCTAGGGGATCCATGTGTCAAACAATGGTCACTTAGACCAAAAAACACATAGGAAAGCAGCTTCAACAGTGCACCTTGCACCAATGTGGTCGAAGTTGCATCACAGAATCCACTAGAGTGTGTGTGGTCATGTAGATCAATGTGGTTTAGCAAAAAACACATGCGATGACTCTAGGGGGTCCATGTGCCAAACCATGGCCACAGAGACCAAAAACATATAGGAATGCAGGTTCCACATTGCATGTTGCACCAGTGTGGCAGAAATTGCATCACAGTATCCACTTGAGTGGATCAATGTGGTTTAGGAAAAGAACACATGCACTAAAACTAGTGGATCAATGTGGTTTATGAAAAGAACACAAGAAATGACTCTAGGGGATCCATGTGTCAAACCATTGTCATAGAGACCAAAAACAGATAGCAAAGCAGCTTCCACATTGCATGTTGCACTAGTGTGGTAAAGGGTGCATCATAGAATACACAAGAGTGTGTGTTCTCATATGGATCAACGTGGTTTAGGAATAGAACACATGCAATGACACTAGTGATCATTGTGGTTTTGGAAAAGAACTCATGTAGTGACTCTAGGGGATCCATGTGTTAAACCATGGTCATAGAGACCAAAAACACATAGGAAATCAGCTTTCACATTGCATGTTGCACTAGTGTGGCAGAAGTTGCATCAGAGAATCCACTGGAGTTTGTGTGGTCATGTGGATCAATGTGGATTAGGAAAAGAACAGATGCAATTGCACTAGTGGATCAATATGGTTTAAGAAGAGAACACATGCAATGACTTTAGGGGATCCATGTGTCAAACCATGGTAACAGAGACAAAAAACACATAGGAAAGCAGCGTCCACATTGCATGTTGTACCAGTGTGGCATAAGTTGCATCACAGAATCCACCGGAGTTTGTGTGGTCATGTGGATCAATGAGGTTTAGTAAAAGAACATATGCAATGACACTAGTAGATCAATGTGGTTTAGGAAAATAACACATGCAATGAATCTAGGGGATCCATGTGTCAAACCATGGTCAGAGAGACCAAAAACAAATAGGAAAGAAGCTTCCACATTGCATGTTGCACTAGTGTGGCAGAAGTTGCATCACAGAATCCAGTGGAGTGTGTGTGGTCGTGTGGATCAATGTGGTTTAGGAAAATAACACATGCAATGACACTAGTGGATCAATGTGGTTTAGGAAAAGAACACTGCAATGACTCTAGGGGATCCGTGTGACAAACCATGGTCACAGAGACCAAAAACACATTGGAAAGCAGTTTTCACATTGCATGTTGCACAAGTGTGGTAGAAGTTGCATAACAGAATCCACTAGAGTTTGTGTGGTCATGTGGATCAATGTGGCTTAGGAAAAGAACACATGCAATTGCACTAGTGGATCAATGTGGTTTAAGAAAAGAACACATTCAATGACTCTAGGGGATCCATGTGTCAAACCATGGTTAGAGAAACCAAAAACACATAGGAAAGCAGCTTCCAGATTCATGTTTCACTAGTGTGGCAGAAGTTGCATCATAGAATCAAGTGGAGTATGTGTGGTCATGTGGATCAAACTGGTTTAGGCAAAGAATACATGTAATGACACTAGTGAATCATTGTGGTTTATTAAAAGAACATATGCAATGATTATAGGGGATCCACATGTCAAACCATGGTCATAGAGACCAAAATCATATAGGAAAGCAGCTTCCACATTGCATGTTGCACCAGTGTGGCAGAAGTAGCATCACACAATCCACTAGAGTGTGTGTGGTCATGTGGATCAATGTGGTTTAGGAAAAGAACACATGCGATGACTCTGGGGGATCCATGTGTCAAACCATGGTCGTAGAGACCAAAAACACATAGGAAAGCAGCTTTCACATTGCATGTTGCACCAGTATGGCAGAAGTTGCATCATAGAATCCACTGGAGTTTGTGTGGTCATGTGGATCAATGTGGATTAGGAAAAGAACACATGCAATTGCACTAGTGGATCAATGTGGTTTAATAAAAGAACACATGCAATGACTTTAGGGGATCCATGTGTCAAACCATGGTAATAGAGACAAAAACACATAGGAAAGCAGCTTCCACACTGCATGTTGCACCAATGTGGCATAAGTTGCATCACAGAATCCACCGGAGTTTGTGTGGTCATGTGGATCAATGAGGTTTAGTAAAAGAACAAATGCAATGACACTAGTGGATCAATGTGGTTTAGGAAAATAACACATGCAATGAATCTAGGGGATCTATGTGTCAAACTATGGTCAGAGACACCAAAAACACATAGGAAAGAAGCTTCCACATTGCATGTTGCACTAGTGTGGCAGAAGTTGCATCACAGAATCTAGTTGAGTGTGTGCCGTCGTGTGGATCAATGTGGTTTAGGAAAAGAACACATGCCATGACACTAGTGGATCAATGTGGTTTAGGAAAAGAACATTGGCAATGACTCTAGGGGATCCATGTGACAAACCATGGTCACAGAGACCAAAAACATATAGGAAAGCAGCTTTCACATTGCATGTTGCACCACTGGAGTGTGGCAGAAGTTGCATCATAGAATCCACTGGAGTTTGTGTGGTCAGGTGGATCAATGTGGCTTAGGAAAAGAAAACATGCAATTGCACTAGTTGATCAATGTGGTTTAAGAAAATAACACATGCAATGACTCTAGGGGATCCATGTGTCAAACCATGGTTAGAGAGACGAAAAACACATAGGAAAGCAGCTTCCAGATTCATGTTTCACTAGTGTGGCAGAAGTTGCATCATAGAATCTAGTGGAGTGTGTGTGGTCATGTGGATCAAACTGGTTTAGGAAAAGAAAACATGTAATGACACTAGTGAATCAATGTGGTTCAGGAAAATAACACATGCAATGATTATAGGGGATCCATGTGTCAAACCATGGTCATAGAGACCAAAATCATATAAGAAAGCAGCTTCCACATTGCATGTTGCACCAATGTTGCAGAAGTAGCACCACAGAATCCACTAGAGTGTGTGTGGTCATCTAGATCAATGTGGTTTACGAAAAGAACGCATGCGATGAATCTAGGGGATCCATGTGTCAAACCATGGTCATAGAGACCAAAAACACATAGGAAAGCAGCTTTCACATTGCATGTTTCACTAGTGTGGCAGAAGTTGCATCATAGAATCCCGTGGAGTGTGTGTGGTCATGTGGATCAAAGTGGTTTAGGCAAAGAACACATGCAAGGACACTAATGGATCAATGTGGTTTAGGAAAAGAACACATGCAATGACTATAGGGGATCCATGTGTCAAACCATGGTCATAGAGAACAAAAACATATAGGAATGCAGCTTCCACATTACATGTTGCACCAATGTGGCAGAAGTTACATCACAGAATCCACTAGAGTGTGTGTGGTCATGTGGATCAATGTGGTTTAGGAAAAGAACACATGCTATGACTCTAGGGGATCCATGTGTCAAACCATGGTCATGGAGACCAAAAACACATAGCAAAGCAGCTTCCACATTGCATGTTGCACCACTGTGGCAGAAGTAGCATCACAGAATCCACTAGAGTGTGTGTGGTTATGTGGATGAATGTGGTTTAGGAAAAGAACACATGCGATGAATCTAGGGAACCATGTGTCAAACCATGGTCGTAGAGACCAAAAACACATAGGAAATCAGCTTTCACATTGCATGTTGCACTAGTGTGGCAGAAGTTGCATCATAGAATCCACTGGAGTTTGTGTGGTCATGTGGATCAATGTGGATTAGGAAAAGAACACATGCAATTGCACTAGTGGATCAATATGGTTTAAGAAGAGAACACATGTAATGACTTTAGGGGATCCATGTGTCAAACCATGGTAACGGAGACAAAAAAACACATAGGAAAGCAGCTTCCACATTGCATGTTGCACCAGTGTGGCATAAGTTGCATCACAAAATCCACCGGAGTTTGTGTGGTCATGTGGATCAATGAGGTTTAGTAAAAGAACATATGCAATGACACTACTAGATCAATGTGGTTTAGGAAAATAACACATGCAATGAATCTAGGGGATCCATGTGTCAAACCATGGTCAGAGAGACCAAAAACAAATAGGAAAGAAGCTTCCACATTGCATGTTGCACTAGTGTGGCAGAAGTTGCATCACAGAATCCAGTGGAGTGTGTGTGGTCGTGTGGATCAATGTGGTTTAGGAAAAGAACACATGCAATGACACTAGTGGTCAATGTGGTTTAGGAAAAGAACATTGGCAATGACTCTAGGGGATCCGTGTGACAAACCATGGTCACAGAGACCAAAAAAACATTGGAAAGCAGCTTTCACATTGCATGTTGCACAAGTGTGGTAGAAGTTGCATAACAGAATCCACTAGAGTTTGTGTGGTCATGTGGATCAATGTGGCTTAGGAAAAGAACACATGCAATTGCACTAGTGGATCAATGTAGTTTAAGAAAAGAACACATTCAACGACTCTAGGGGATCCATGTGTCAAACCATGGTCAGAGAAACCAAAAACACATAGGAAAGCAGCTTCCAGATTCATGTTTCACTAGTGTGGCAGAAGTTGCATCATAGAATCCAGTGGAATGTGTGTGGTCATGTGGATCAAACTGGTTTAGGCAAAGAATACATGTAATGACACTAGTGAATCATTGTGGTTTATTAAAAGAACACATGCAATGATTATAGGGGATCCACGTGTCAAACCATGGTCATAGAGACCAAAATCATATAGGAAAGCAACTTCCACATTGCATGTTGCACCAGTGTGGCAGAAGTAGCATCACAGAATCCACTAGAGTGTGTGTGGTCATGTGGATCAATGTGGTTTAGGAAAAGAACACATGCGATGACTCTAGGGGATCCATGTGTCAAACCATGGTCGTAGAGACCAAAAACACATAGGAAAGCAGCTTTCACATTGCATGTTGCACTAGTGTGGCAGAAGTTGCATCACAGAATCCACTTGAGTGTGTGTAGTCACCTGGATCAATATGGTTTAGGAAAAGAACACATCCAATGAAACTAGTGGGTCAATGTGGTTTAGGAAAAGAAAAAAGCAATGGTTCTAGGGATCCATGTGTCAAACCATTGTCACAGACAGCAAAAACACATAGGAAAGCAGCTTCCACATTGCATGTTGCGCCAGTGTGGCAAAGGTTGCATCATAGAATCCAATGGAGTGTGTGTGGTCATGTGGATCAATGTCGTTTAGGAAAAGAACACACACAATGACAGTAGTGGATCAACGTGGTTTAGGAAAAGAACACATGCAATGACTCTAGGGGATCCATTTTTCAAATCATGGTCGCAAAGACCAAAACACAAAGGAAAGCATCTTCCTCATTGCATGTTGCACCAGTGTGGCTTAAGTTGCATCACATATTCCACTAGACTGTGTGTGGTATTGTGGTTCAATGTGGTTTAGGAAAATAACACATGCAATGCTACTAGTGGATCAATGTGGTTTAAGAAAAGAACACATGCAATGACTCTAGGGGATCCATGTGTAAAACCATGGTCACAGAGACCAGAAACACATAGTAAAAAAGCTTCCACATTGGATTTTGCACTAGTGTGGCAGAAGCTGCATGATAGAATCCAGTGGAGTATGTGTGGTCATGTGGATCAATGTGGTTTAGGAAAAGAACACATAAAATGACACTAGTGGAACAATGTGGTTTAGGAAAAGAACACATGCAATGACTCTAGGGGATCCATGTGTCAAACAATGGTCACTTAGACCAAAAAACACATAGGAAAGCAGCTTCAACAGTGCACCTTGCACCAATGTGGTCGAAGTTGCATCACAGAATCCACTAGAGTGTGTGTGGTCATGTAGATCAATGTGGTTTAGCAAAAAACACATGCGATGACTCTAGGGGGTCCATGTGCCAAACCATGGCCACAGAGACCAAAAACATATAGGAATGCAGGTTCCACATTGCATGTTGCACCAGTGTGGCAGAAATTGCATCACAGTATCCACTTGAGTGGATCAATGTGGTTTAGGAAAAGAACACATGCACTAAAACTAGTGGATCAATGTGGTTTATGAAAAGAACACAAGAAATGACTCTAGGGGATCCATGTGTCAAACCATTGTCATAGAGACCAAAAACAGATAGCAAAGCAGCTTCCACATTGCATGTTGCACTAGTGTGGTAAAGGGTGCATCATAGAATACACAAGAGTGTGTGTTCTCATATGGATCAACGTGGTTTAGGAATAGAACACATGCAATGACACTAGTGATCATTGTGGTTTTGGAAAAGAACTCATGTAGTGACTCTAGGGGATCCATGTGTTAAACCATGGTCATAGAGACCAAAAACACATAGGAAATCAGCTTTCACATTGCATGTTGCACTAGTGTGGCAGAAGTTGCATCAGAGAATCCACTGGAGTTTGTGTGGTCATGTGGATCAATGTGGATTAGGAAAAGAACAGATGCAATTGCACTAGTGGATCAATATGGTTTAAGAAGAGAACACATGCAATGACTTTAGGGGATCCATGTGTCAAACCATGGTAACAGAGACAAAAAACACATAGGAAAGCAGCGTCCACATTGCATGTTGCACCAGTGTGGCATAAGTTGCATCACAGAATCCACCGGAGTTTGTGTGGTCATGTGGATCAATGAGGTTTAGTAAAAGAACATATGCAATGACACTAGTAGATCAATGTGGTTTAGGAAAATAACACATGCAATGAATCTAGGGGATCCATGTGTCAAACCATGGTCAGAGAGACCAAAAACAAATAGGAAAGAAGCTTCCACATTGCATGTTGCACTAGTGTGGCAGAAGTTGCATCACAGAATCCAGTGGAGTGTGTGTGGTCGTGTGGACCAATGTGGTTTAGGAAAAGAACACATGCAATGACACTAGTGGTCAATGTGGTTTAGGAAAAGAACATTGGCAATGACTCTAGGGGATCCGTGTGACAAACCATGGTCACAGAGACCAAAAAAACATTGGAAAGCAGCTTTCACATTGCATGTTGCACAAGTGTGGTAGAAGTTGCATAACAGAATCCACTAGAGTTTGTGTGGTCATGTGGATCAATGTGGCTTAGGAAAAGAACACATGCAATTGCACTAGTGGATCAATGTAGTTTAAGAAAAGAACACATTCAACGACTCTAGGGGATCCATGTGTGAAACCATGGTCAGAGAAACCAAAAACACATAGGAAAGCAGCTTCCAGATTCATGTTTCACTAGTGTGGCAGAAGTTGCATCATAGAATCCAGTGGAATGTGTGTGGTCATGTGGATCAAACTGGTTTAGGCAAAGAATACATGTAATGACACTAGTGAATCATTGTGGTTTATTAAAAGAACACATGCAATGATTATAGGGGATCCACGTGTCAAACCATGGTCATAGAGACCAAAATCATATAGGAAAGCAACTTCCACATTGCATGTTGCACCAGTGTGGCAGAAGTAGCATCACAGAATCCACTAGAGTGTGTGTGGTCATGTGGATCAATGTGGTTTAGGAAAAGAACACATGCGATGACTCTAGGGGATCCATGTGTCAAACCATGGTCGTAGAGACCAAAAACACATAGGAAAGCAGCTTTCACATTGCATGTTGCACTAGTGTGGCAGAAGTTGCATCACAGAATCCACTTGAGTGTGTGTAGTCATCTGGATCAATATGGTTTAGGAAAAGAACACATCCAATGAAACTAGTGGGTCAATGTGGTTTAGGAAAAGAAAAAAGCAATGGTTCTAGGGATCCATGTGTCAAACCATTGTCACAGACAGCAAAAACACATAGGAAAGCAGCTTCCACATTGCATGTTGCGCCAGTGTGGCAAAGGTTGCATCATAGAATCCAATGGAGTGTGTGTGGTCATGTGGATCAATGTCGTTTAGGAAAAGAACACACACAATGACAGTAGTGGATCAACGTGGTTTAGGAAAAGAACACATGCAATGACTCTAGGGGATCCATTTTTCAAATCATGGTCGCAAAGACCAAAACACAAAGGAAAGCATCTTCCTCATTGCATGTTGCACCAGTGTGGCTTAAGTTGCATCACATATTCCACTAGACTGTGTGTGGTATTGTGGTTCAATGTGGTTTAGGAAAATAACACATGCAATGCTACTAGTGGATCAATGTGGTTTAAGAAAAGAACACATGCAATGACTCTAGGGGATCCATGTGTAAAACCATGGTCACAGAGACCAGAAACACATAGTAAAAAAGCTTCCACATTGGATTTTGCACTAGTGTGGCAGAAGCTGCATGATAGAATCCAGTGGAGTATGTGTGGTCATGTGGATCAATGTGGTTTAGGAAAAGAACACATAAAATGACACTAGTGGAACAATGTGGTTTAGGAAAAGAACACATGCAATGACTCTAGGGGATCCATGTGTCAAACAATGGTCACTTAGACCAAAAAACACATAGGAAAGCAGCTTCAACAGTGCACCTTGCACCAATGTGGTCGAAGTTGCATCACAGAATCCACTAGAGTGTGTGTGGTCATGTAGATCAATGTGGTTTAGCAAAAAACACATGCGATGACTCTAGGGGGTCCATGTGCCAAACCATGGCCACAGAGACCAAAAACATATAGGAATGCAGGTTCCACATTGCATGTTGCACCAGTGTGGCAGAAATTGCATCACAGTATCCACTTGAGTGGATCAATGTGGTTTAGGAAAAGAACACATGCACTAAAACTAGTGGATCAATGTGGTTTATGAAAAGAACACAAGAAATGACTCTAGGGGATCCATGTGTCAAACCATTGTCATAGAGACCAAAAACAGATAGCAAAGCAGCTTCCACATTGCATGTTGCACTAGTGTGGTAAAGGGTGCATCATAGAATACACAAGAGTGTGTGTTCTCATATGGATCAACGTGGTTTAGGAATAGAACACATGCAATGACACTAGTGATCATTGTGGTTTTGGAAAAGAACTCATGTAGTGACTCTAGGGGATCCATGTGTTAAACCATGGTCATAGAGACCAAAAACACATAGGAAATCAGCTTTCACATTGCATGTTGCACTAGTGTGGCAGAAGTTGCATCAGAGAATCCACTGGAGTTTGTGTGGTCATGTGGATCAATGTGGATTAGGAAAAGAACAGATGCAATTGCACTAGTGGATCAATATGGTTTAAGAAGAGAACACATGCAATGACTTTAGGGGATCCATGTGTCAAACCATGGTAACAGAGACAAAAAACACATAGGAAAGCAGCGTCCACATTGCATGTTGCACCAGTGTGGCATAAGTTGCATCACAGAATCCACCGGAGTTTGTGTGGTCATGTGGATCAATGAGGTTTAGTAAAAGAACATATGCAATGACACTAGTAGATCAATGTGGTTTAGGAAAATAACACATGCAATGAATCTAGGGGATCCATGTGTCAAACCATGGTCAGAGAGACCAAAAACAAATAGGAAAGAAGCTTCCACATTGCATGTTGCACTAGTGTGGCAGAAGTTGCATCACAGAATCCAGTGGAGTGTGTGTGGTCGTGTGGATCAATGTGGTTTAGGAAAAGAACACATGCAATGACACTAGTGGATCAATGTGGTTTAGGAAAAGAACACTGGCAATGACTCTAGGGGATCCGTGAGACAAACCATGGTCACAGAGACCAAAAACACATTGGAAAGCAGTTTTCACATTGCATGTTGCACAAGTGTGGTAGAAGTTGCATAACAGAATCCACTAGAGTTTGTGTGGTCATGTGGATCAATGTGGCTTAGGAAAAGAACACATGCAATTGCACTAGTGGATCAATGTGGTTTAAGAAAAGAACACATTCAATGACTCTAGGGGATCCATGTGTCAAACCATGGTTAGAGAAACCAAAAACACATAGGAAAGCAGCTTCCAGATTCATGTTTCACTAGTGTGGCAGAAGTTGCATCATAGAATTAAGTGGAGTATGTGTGGTCATGTGGATCAAACTGGTTTAGGCAAAGAATACATGTAATGACACTAGTGAATCATTGTGGTTTATTAAAATAACACATGCAATGATTATAGGGGATCCACGTGTCAAATCATGGTCATAGAGACCATAATCATATAGGAAAGCAGCTTCCACATTGCATGTTGCACCAGTGTGGCAGAAGTAGCATCACACAATCCACTAGAGTGTGTGTGGTCATGTGGATCAATGTGGTTTAGGAAAAGAACACATGCGATGACTCTAGGGTATCCATGTGTCAAACCATGGTCGTAGAGACCAAAAACACATAGGAAAGCAGCTTTCACATTGCATGTTGCACTAGTGTGGCAGAAGTTGCATCACAGAATCCACTTGAGTGTGTGTAGTCATCTGGATCAATATGGTTTAGGAAAAGAACACATCCAATGAAACTAGTGGATCAATGTGGTTTAGGAAAAGAAAATAAGCAATGGTTCTAGGGATCCATGTGTCAAACCATTGTCACAGACAGCAAAAACACATAGGAAAGCAGCTTCCACATTGCATGTTGCGCCAGTGTGGCAAAGGTTGCATCATAGAATCCAATGGAGTGTGTGTGGTCATGTGGATCAATGTAGTTTAGGAAAAGAACACACACAATGACAGTAGTGGATCAATGTGGTTTAGGAAAAGAACACATGCAATGACTCTAGGGGATCCATTTGTCAAACCATTGTCACAGACAGCAAAAACACATAGGAAAGCAGCTTCCACATTGCATGTTGCGCCAGTGTGGCAAAGGTTGCATCATAGAATCCAATGGAGTGTGTGTGGTCATGTGGATCAATGTCGTTTAGGAAAAGAACACACACAATGACAGTAGTGGATCAACGTGGTTTAGGAAAAGAACACATGCAATGACTCTAGGGGATCCATTTGTCAAATCATGGTCGCAAAGACCAAAACACAAAGGAAAGCATCTTCCTCATTGCATGTTGCACCAGTGTGGCTTAAGTTGCATCACATATTCCACTAGACTGTGTGTGGTATTGTGGTTCAATGTGGTTTAGGAAAATAACACATGCAATGCTACTAGTGGATCAATGTGGTTTAAGAAAAGAACACATGCAATGACTCTAGGGGATCCATGTGTAAAACCATGGTCACAGAGACCAGAAACACATAGTAAAAAAGCTTCCACATTGGATTTTGCACTAGTGTGGCAGAAGCTGCATGATAGAATCCAGTGGAGTATGTGTGGTCATGTGGATCAATGTGGTTTAGGAAAAGAACACATAAAATGACACTAGTGGAACAATGTGGTTTAGGAAAACAACACATGCAATGACTCTAGGGGATCCATGTGTCAAACAATGGTCAGTTAGACCAAAAACCACATAGGAAAGCAGCTTCAACAGTGCACCTTGCACCAATGTGGTCGAAGTTGCATCACAGAATCCACTAGAGTGTGTGTGGTCATGTAGATCAATGTGGTTGAGCAAAAAACACATGCGATGACTCTAGGGGGTCCATGTGCCAAACCATGGCCACAGAGACCAAAAACATATAGGAATGCAGGTTCCACATTGCATGTTGCACCAGTGTGGCAGAAATTGCATCACAGTATCCACTTGAGTGGATCAATGTGGTTTAGGAAAAGAACACATGCACTAAAACTAGTGGATCAATGTGGTTTATGAAAAGAACACAAGAAATGACTCTAGGGGATCCATGTGTCAAACCATTGTCATAGAGACCAAAAACAGATAGCAAAGCAGCTTCCACATTGCATGTTGCACTAGTGTGGTAAAGGGTGCATCATAGAATACACAAGAGTGTGTGTTCTCATATGGATCAACGTGGTTTAGGAATAGAACACATGCAATGACACTAGTGATCATTGTGGTTTTGGAAAAGAACTCATGTAGTGACTCTAGGGGATCCATGTGTTAAACCATGGTCATAGAGACCAAAAACACATAGGAAATCAGCTTTCACATTGCATGTTGCACTAGTGTGGCAGAAGTTGCATCAGAGAATCCACTGGAGTTTGTGTGGTCATGTGGATCAATGTGGATTAGGAAAAGAACAGATGCAATTGCACTAGTGGATCAATATGGTTTAAGAAGAGAACACATGCAATGACTTTAGGGGATCCATGTGTCAAACCATGGTAACAGAGACAAAAAACACATAGGAAAGCAGCGTCCACATTGCATGTTGCACCAGTGTGGCATAAGTTGCATCACAGAATCCACCGGAGTTTGTGTGGTCATGTGGATCAATGAGGTTTAGTAAAAGAACATATGCAATGACACTAGTAGATCAATGTGGTTTAGGAAAATAACACATGCAATGAATCTAGGGGATCCATGTGTCAAACCATGGTCAGAGAGACCAAAAACAAATAGGAAAGAAGCTTCCACATTGCATGTTGCACTAGTGTGGCAGAAGTTGCATCACAGAATCCAGTGGAGTGTGTGTGGTCGTGTGGATCAATGTGGTTTAGGAAAAGAACACATGCAATGACACTAGTGGATCAATGTGGTTTAGGAAAAGAACACTGGCAATGACTCTAGGGGATCCGTGTGACAAACCATGGTCACAGAGACCAAAAACACATTGGAAAGCAGTTTTCACATTGCATGTTGCACAAGTGTGGTAGAAGTTGCATAACAGAATCCACTAGAGTTTGTGTGGTCATGTGGATCAATGTGGCTTAGGAAAAGAACACATGCAATTGCACTAGTGGATCAATGTGGTTTAAGAAAAGAACACATTCAATGACTCTAGGGGATCCATGTGTCAAACCATGGTTAGAGAAACCAAAAACACATAGGAAAGCAGCTTCCAGATTCATGTTTCACTAGTGTGGCAGAAGTTGCATCATAGAATCAAGTGGAGTATGTGTGGTCATGTGGATCAAACTGGTTTAGGCAAAGAATACATGTAATGACACTAGTGAATCATTGTGGTTTATTAAAATAACACATGCAATGATTATAGGGGATCCACGTGTCAAACCATGGTCATAGAGACCATAATCATATAGGAAAGCAGCTTCCACATTGCATGTTGCACCAGTGTGGCAGAAGTAGCATCACACAATCCACTAGAGTGTGTGTGGTCATGTGGATCAATGTGGTTTAGGAAAAGAACACATGCGATGACTCTAGGGGATCCATGTGTCATACCATGGTCGTAGAGACCAAAAACACATAGGAAAGCAGCTTTCACATTGCATGTTGCACTAGTGTGGCAGAAGTTGCATCACAGAATCCACTTGAGTGTGTGTAGTCATCTGGATCAATATGGTTTAGGAAAAGAACACATCCAATGAAACTAGTGGATCAATGTGGTTTAGGAAAAGAAAATAAGCAATGGTTCTAGGGATCCGTGTGTCAAACCATTGTCACAGACAGCAAAAACACATAGGAAAGCAGCTTCCACATTGCATGTTGCGCCAGTGTGGCAAAGGTTGCATCAAAGAATCCAATGGAGTGTGTGTGGTCATGTGGATCAATGTAGTTTAGGAAAAGAACACACACAATGACAGTAGTGGATCAATGTGGTTTAGGAAAAGAACACATGCAATGACTCTAGGGGATCCATTTGTCAAACCATTGTCACAGACAGCAAAAACACATAGGAAAGCAGCTTCCACATTGCATGTTGCGCCAGTGTGGCAAAGGTTGCATCATAGAATCCAATGGAGTGTGTGTGGTCATGTGGATCAATGTCGTTTAGGAAAAGAACACACACAATGACAGTAGTGGATCAACGTGGTTTAGGAAAAGAACACATGCAATGACTCTAGGGGATCCATTTGTCAAATCATGGTCGCAAAGACCAAAACACAAAGGAAAGCATCTTCCTCATTGCATGTTGCACCAGTGTGGCTTAAGTTGCATCACATATTCCACTAGACTGTGTGTGGTATTGTGGTTCAATGTGGTTTAGGAAAATAACACATGCAATGCTACTAGTGGATCAATGTGGTTTAAGAAAAGAACACATGCAATGACTCTAGGGGATCCATGTGTAAAACCATGGTCACAGAGACCAGAAACACATAGTAAAAAAGCTTCCACATTGGATTTTGCACTAGTGTGGCAGAAGCTGCATGATAGAATCCAGTGGAGTATGTGTGGTCATGTGGATCAATGTGGTTTAGGAAAAGAACCCATAAAATGACACTAGTGGAACAATGTGGTTTAGGAAAAGAACACATGCAATGACTCTAGGGGATCCATGTGTCAAACAATGGTCACTTAGACCAAAAAACACATAGGAAAGCAGCTTCAACAGTGCATGTTGCACCAATGTGGTCGAAGTTGCATCACAGAATCCACTAGAGTGTGTGTGGTCATGTAGATCAATGTGGTTTAGCAAAAGAACACATGCGATGACTCTAGGGGGTCCATGTGCCAAACCATGGCCACAGAGACCAAAAACATATAGTAATGCAGGTTCCACATTGCATGTTGCACCAGTGTGGCAGAAATTGCATCACAATATCCACTTGAGTGGATCAATGTGGTTTAGGAAAAGAACACATGCACTAAAACTAGTGGATCAATGTGGTTTATGAAAAGAACACAAGAAATGACTCTAGGGGATCCATGTGTCAAACCATTGTCATAGAGACCAAAAACAGATAGCAAAGCAGCTTCCACATTGCATGTTGCACTAGTGTGGTAAAGGGTGCATCATAGAATACACAAGAGTGTGTGTTCTCATATGGATCAACGTGGTTTAGGAATAGAACACATGCAATGACACTAGTGATCATTGTGGTTTTGGAAAAGAACTCATGTAGTGACTCTAGGGGATCCATGTGTTAAACCATGGTCATAGAGACCAAAAACACATAGGAAATCAGCTTTCACATTGCATGTTGCACTAGTGTGGCAGAAGTTGCATCAGAGAATCCACTGGAGTTTGTGTGGTCATGTGGATCAATGTGGATTAGGAAAAGGACAGATGCAATTGCACTAGTGGATCAATATGGTTTAAGAAGAGAACACATGCAATGACTTTAGGGGATCCATGTGTCAAACCATGGTAACAGAGACAAAAACACATAGGAAAGCAGCGTCCACATTGCATGTTGCATCACAGAATCCACTTGAGTGTGTGTAGTCATCTGGATCAATATGGTTTAGGAAAAGAACACATCCAATGAAACTAGTGGATCAATGTGGTTTACGAAAAGAAAATAAGCAATGGTTCTAGGGATCCGTGTGTCAAACCATTGTCACAGACAGCAAAAACACATAGGAAAGCAGCTTCCACATTGCATGTTGCGCCAGTGTGGCAAAGGTTGCATCATAGAATCCAATGGAGTGTGTGTGGTCATGTGGATCAATGTAGTTTAGGAAAAGAACACACACAATGACAGTAGTGGATCAATGTGGTTTAGGAAAAGAACACATGCAATGACTCTAGGGGATCCATTTGTCAAATCATGGTCGCAAAGACCAAAACACATAGGAAAGCATCTTCCTCATTGCATGTTGCACCAGTGTGGCTTAAGTTGCATCACATATTCCACTAGATTGTGTGTGGTATTGTGGTTTAGGAAAATTACACATGCAATGCTACTAGTGGATCAATGTGGTTTAAGAAAAGAACACATGCAATGACTCTAGGGGATCCATGTGTAAAACCATGGTCGCAAAGACTAGAAACACATAGTAAAAAAGCTTCCACATTGGATTTTGCACTAGTGTCGCAGAAGCTGCATGATAGAATCCAGTGGATTGTGTGTGGTCATGTGGATCAATGTGGTTTAGGAAAAGAACACATAAAATGACACTAGTGGAACAATGTGGTTTAGGAAAAGAACACATGCAATGACTCTAGGGGATCCATGTGTCAAACAATGGTCACTTAGACCAAAAAACACATAGGAAAGCAGCTTCAACAGTGCATGTTGCACCAATGTGGTCGAAGTTGCATCATAGTATCCACTAGAGTGTGTGTGGTCATGTAGATCAATGTGGTTTAGCAAAAGAACACATGCGATGACTCTAGGGGGTCCATGTGCCAAACCATGGCCACAGAGACCAAAAACATATAGGAATGCAGGTTCCAGATTGCATGTTGCACCAGTGTGGCAGAAATTGCATCAAAGTATCCACTTGAGTGGATCAATGTGGTTTAGGAAATGAACACATGGACTAAAACTAGTGGATCAATGTTGTTTAGGAAAAGAACACAAGAAATGACTCTAGGGGATCCATGTGTCAAACCATTGTCATAGAGACCAAAAACACATAGCAAAGCAGCTTCCACATTGCATGTTGCACTAGTGTGGTAAAGGTTGCATCATAGAACCCACAAGAGTGTGTGTTCTCATATGGATCAACGTGGTTTAGGAATAGAACACATGCAATGACACTTGTGATCATTGTGGTTTTGGAAAAGAACTCATGTAGTGACTCTAGGGGATCCATATGTTAAACCATGGTCATAGAGACCAAAAACACATAGGAAATCAGCTTCCATATTGCATGTTCCACCAGTGTGGCAGAAGTTGCATCACTGAATCCACTAGAGTGTTTGTGGTCATTTGGATCAATAAGGTTTAGGTAAATAACACATGCAATAATACTAGTGGATCAATGTGGTTTAGTAAAAAAACATGGAATGGCTCTAGGGGATCCATGTGTCAAACCATGGTCACAGAGAAAAAAAACACATAGGAAAGCAGCTTCCACATTGCATGTTGCACCAGTTTGGCAGAAGTTGCATCACAAAATCCATAGGAGTGTATGTGGTCATGTGGAGAAATGTGGTTTAGGAAAAGAACACATGCAATGGCTCTAGGGGATCCATGTGTCAAACCATGGTAACAGAGACCAAAAACACATAGGAAAGTAGCTTCCACATTGCATGTTGCACTAGTGTGGCATAAGTTGCATCACAGAATCCACCGGAGTTTGTGTGGTCATGTGGATCAATGAGGTTTAGTAAAAGAACATATGCAATGACACTAGTGGATCAATGTGGTTTAGGAAAATAACACATGCAATGAATCTAGGGGATCCATGTGTCAAACCATGGTCAGAGAGACAAAAAACACATAGGAAAGAAGCTTCCACATTGCATGTTGCACTAGTGTGGCAGAAGTTGCATCAAAGAATCTAGTGGAGTGTGTGTCGTCGTGTGGATCAATGTGGTTTAGGAAAAGAACACATGCAATGACACTAGTGGATCAATGTGGTTTAGTAAAAGAACATTGGCAATGACTCTAGGGGATCCATGTGACAAACCATGGTCACAGAGACCAAAAACACATAGGAAAGCAGCTTTCACATTGCATGTTGCACCAGTGTGGTAGAAGTTGCATCACAGACTCCACTGGAGTTTGTGTGGTCAGGTGGATCAATGTGGCTTAGGAAAAGAAAACATGCAATTGCACTAGTTGATCAATGTGGTTTAAGAAAATAACACATGCAATGACTCTAGGGGATCCATGTGTCAAACTATGGTTAGAGAGACGAAAAACACATAGGAAAGCAGCTTCCAGATTCATGTTTCACTAGTGTGGCAGAAGTTGCATCATAGAATCTAGTGGAGTGTGTGTGCTCATGTGGATCAAACTGGTTTAGGCAAAGAACACATGTAATGACACTAGTGAATCAATCTGGTTCAGGAAAATAACACATGCAATGATTATAGGGGATCCATGTGTCAAACCATGGTCATAGAGACCAAAATCATATAGGAAAGCAGCTTCCACATTGCATGTTGAACCAATGTTGCAGAAGTAGCATCACAGAATCCACTAGAGTGTGTGTGGTCATGTGGATCAATGTGGTTTAGGAAAATAACGCATGCGATGAATCTAGGGGATCCATGTGTCAAACCATGGTCATAGAGACCAAAAACACATAGGAAAGCAGCTTTCACATTGCATGTTTCACTAGTGTGGCAGAAGTTGCATCATAGAATCCAGTGGAGTGTCTGTGGTCATGTGGATCAAAGTGGTTTAGGCAAAGAACACATGCAATGACACTAATGGATCAATGTGGTTTAGGAAAAGAACACATGCAATGACTATAGGGGATCCATGTGTCAAACCATGGTCATAGAGAACGAAAACATATAGGAATGCAGCTTCCACATTACATGTTGCACCAATGTGGCAGAAGTTACATCACAGAATCCACTAGAGTGTGTGTGGTCATGCGGATCATTGTGGTTTATTAAAAGAACACATGCAATGATTATAGGGGATCCACTTGTCAAACCATGGTCATAGAGACCAAAACCATATAAGAAAGCAGCTTCCACATTGCATGTTGCACAAGTGTGGCAGAAGTAGCATCACAGAATCCACTAGAGTGTGTGTGGTCATGTGGATCAATGTGGTTTAGGAAACGAACACATGCGATGACTCTAGGGGATCCATGTGTCAAACCATGGTCGTAGAGACCAAAAACACATAGGAAAGCAGCTTTCACATTGCATGTTGCACTAGTGTGGCAGAAGTTGCATCATAGAATCCACTGGAGTTTGTGTGGTCATGTGGATCAATGTGGATTAGGAAAAGAACACATGCAATTGCACTAGTAGATCAATGTGGTTTAAGAAAAGAACACATGCAATGACTTTAGGGGATCGATGTGTCCAACCATGGTAACAGAGACAAAAACACATAGGAAAGCAACTTCCACACTGCATGTTGCACCAGTGTGGCATAAGTTGCATCACAGAATCCACCGGAGTTTGTGTGGTCATGTGGATCAATGAGGTTTAGTAAAAGAACATATGCAATGACATTAGTGGATCAATGTGGTTTAGGAAAATAACACATGCAATGAATCTAGGGGATCCATGTGTCAAACCATGGTCAAAAAGACCAAAAACACATAGGAAACAAGCTTCCACATTGCATGTTGCACTAGTGTGGTAGAAGTTGCATCACAGAATCCAGTGGAGTGTGTGTGGTCGTGTGGATCAATGTGGTTTAGGAAAAGAACACATCCAATGACACTAGTGGATCAATGTGGTTTAGGAAAAGAACATTGGCAATGACTCTAGGGGATCCATGTGATAAACCATGGTCACAGAGACCAAAAACACATAGGAAAGCAGCTTTCACATTGCATGTTGCACCAGTGTGGTAGAAGTTGCATCACAGAATCCACTGGAGTTTGTGTGGTCATGTGGATCAATGTGGCTTAGGAAAATAAAAGATGCAATTGCACTAGTTGATCAATGTGGTTTAAGAAAATAACACATGCAATGACTCTAGGGGATCCATGTGTCAAACCATGGTTAGAGAGACCAAAAACACATAGGAAAGCAGCTTCCAGATTCATGTTTCACTAGTGTGGCAAAAGTTGCATCATAGAATCTAGTGGAGTGTGTGTGGTCATGTGGATCAAACTGGTTTAGGCAAAGAACACATGTAATGACACTAGTGAATCAATGTGGTTCAAGAAAATAACACATGCAATGATTATAGGGGATCCATGTGTCAAACGATGGTCATAGAGACCAAAATCATATAGGAAAGCAGCTTCCACATTGCATGTTGCACCAATGTTGCAGAAGTAGCATCACAGAATCCACTAGAGTGTGTGTGGTCATGTGGATCAATGTGGTTTAGGAAAAGAACGCATGCGATGAATCTAGGGGATCCATGTGTCAAACCATGGTCATAGAGACCAAAAACACATAGGAAAGCAGCTTTGACATTGCATGTTGCACCAGTGTGGAAGAAGTTGCATCACAGAATCCTCTAGCGTGTGTGTAGTCATCTGGATCAATGTGGTTTAGGAAAAGAACACATGCAATGAAACTAGTGGATTAATGTGGTTTAGGAAAAGAACAAAAACAATGACTCTAGGGATCCATGTGTCAAACCGTTGTCACACAGACGAAAAACACATAGGAAAGCAACTTCCACACGACATCTTACACTAGTGTGGCAAAAGTTGTATCACAGAAATCCAGTGGTGTGTGTGTGTGGTTATGTGGATCAATGTGGTTTAGGGAAGGAACACATGCAATGACACTAGTGGATCAATGTGGTTTAGGAAAAGAACACATGCAATGACTCTAGGGGATCCATGTGTCAAACCATGGTCAGAGAGACCAATAACACATAGGAAAGAACCTTCCACATTGCTTGTTGCACTAGTCTGGCAGAAGTTGCATCACAGAATCCAATGGAGTGTGTGTGGTCGTGTGGATCAATGTGGTTTACGAAAAGAACACATGCAATGACACTAGTGGATCAATGTGGTTTAGGAAAAGAACACCACTAATGACTCTAGGGGATCCATGTGACAAACCATGGTCATAGAGACCTAAAACACATAGGAAAGCAGCTTTGACATTGCATGTTGCACAAGTGTGGTACAAGTTGCATAACAGATTCCGCTGGAGTTTGTGTGGTCATGTGGATCAATGTGGCTTAGGAAAAGAACACATGCAATTGCACTAGTGGATCAATGTGGTTTAAGAAAAGAACACATTCAATGACTCTAGGGGATCCATGTGTCAAACCATGGTCACAAAGACCAAAAACACATAGGAAAGCAGCTTCCACATTGCATGTTGCACCAGTGTGGCAGAAGTTTCATCAGAAAATCCATTAGAGTGTGTGTAGTCATGTGGGTAAATGTGGTTTACGAAAAGAACACATGAAATGACACTAGTGAATCAATGTGGTTTATTAAAAGAACACATGCAATGATTATAGGGGATCCATGTGCCAAACCATGGTCACAGAGACCAAAATCATATAGGAAAGCAGCTTCCACATTGCATGTAGCACCAGTGTGGCAGAAGTAGCATCACAGAATCCACTAGAGTGTGTGTGGTCATGTGGATCAATGCGGTTTAGGAAAAGAACACATGCGATGACTCTAGGGGATCCATTTGTCAAACCATGGTCGTAGAGACCAAAAACACATAGGAAAGCAGCTTTCACATTGCATGTTGCACCAGTGTGGAAGAAGTTGCATCACAGAATCCACTAGAGCGTGTGTAGTCATCTGGATCAATATGGTTTAGGAAAAGAACACATCCAATGAAACTAGTGGATCAATGTGGTTTAGGAAAAGAAAATAAGAAATGCTTCTAGGGATCCATGTGTCAAACCATTGTCACAGACAGCAAAAACACATAGGAAAGCAGCTTCCACATTGCATGTTGCGCCAGTGTGGCAAAGGTTGCATTATAGAATCCAATGGAGTGTGTGTGGTCATGTGGATCAATGTCGTTTAGGAAAAGAACACACACAATGACAGTAGTGGATCAATGTGGTTTAGGAAAAGAACACATGCAATGACTCTAGGGGATCCATTTGTCAAATCATGGTCGCAAAGACCAAAACACATAGGAAAGCATCTTCCTCATTGCATGTTGCACTAGTGTGGCTTAAGTTGCATCACATATTCCACTAGACTCTGTGTGGTATTGTGGTTCAATGTGGTTTAGGAAAATAACACATGCAATGCTCCTAGTGGATCAATGTGGTTTAAGAAAAGAACACATGCAATGACTCTAGGGGATCCATGTGTAAAACCATGGTCACAGAGACCAGAAACACATAGTAAAATAGCTTCCACATTGGATTTTGCACTAGTGTGGCAGAAGCTGCATGATAGAATCTAGTGGAGTGTGTGTGGTCATGTGGATCAATGTGGTTTAGGAAAAGAACACATAAAATGACACTTGTGGAACAATGTGGTTTAGGAAAAGAGCACATGCGATGACTCTAGGGGATCCATGTGTCAAACAATGGTCACTTAGACCAAAAAACACATAGGAAAGCAGCTTCAACAGTGCATGTTGCACCAATGTGGTAAAAGTTGCATCACAGAATCCACTAGAGTGTGTGTGGTCATGTAGATCAATGTGGTTTAGCAAAAGAACACATGCGATGACTCTAGGGGGTCCATGTGCCAAACCATGGCCACAGAGACCAAAAACATATAGATATGCAGGTTCCACATTGCATGTTGCACCAGTGTGGCAGAAATTGCATCACAGTATCCACTTGAGTGGATCAATGTGGTTTAGGAAAATAACACATGCACTAAAACTAGTGGATCAATGTGGTTTAGGAAAAGAACACAAGAAATGACTCTAGGGGATCCATGTGTCAAACCATTGTCATAGAGACCAAAAACACATAGCAAAGCAGCTTCCACATTGCATGTTGCACTAGTGTGGTAAAGGTTGCATCATAGAATCCACAAGAGTGTGTGTTCTCATATGGATCAACGTGGTTTAGGAATAGAACACATGCAATGACACTAGTGATCATTGTGGTTTTGCAAAATAACTCATGTAGTGACTCTAGGGGATCCATGTGTTAAACCATGGTCACAGAGACCAAAAACACATAGGAAAGCAGCTTCCATATTGCATGTTGCACCAGTGTGGCAGAAGTTGCATCACAGAATCCACTGGAGTGTTTGTGCTCATTTGGATCAATAAGGTTTAGATAAATAACACATGCAATGATACTAGTGGATCAATGTGGTTTAGTAAAAAAACATGCAATGGCTCTAGGGGATCCATGTGTCAAACCATGGTCATAGAGTAAAAAAACACATAGGAAAGCAGCTTCCACATTGCATGTTGCACCAGTTTGGCAGAAGTTGCATCACTAAATCCAAAGGAGTGTATGTGGTCATGTGGAGAAATGTGGTTTAGGAAAAGAACACATGCAATGACACTAGTTGATAAATGTGGTTTAGGAAAAGAACACATGCTATGACTCCAGGGGATCCATGTGTCAAACAATGGTGACAAAGACTAAAAACACATAGGAAAGTAGCTTCCACATTGCACGTTGCACCAATGTGGTAGAAGTTGCGTCATAGAATCCCGCTAGAGTGTGCGTGGTCATGTGGATCAACTTGGTTTAGGAAAAGAACACATGCAATGACACTAGTTGTTCGATGTGGTTTAGGTAAAGAACACATGCAATGACTCTAGGGGATCCATGTTTCTAACCATGGTCACAGAGACAAAAAACACATAGGAAAGTAGCTTTCCCATTGCATGTTGCACAAGTGTGGTAGAAGTTGCATCACAGAATCCACTGGAGTGTGTGTGGTCATGTGGATCAATGTGGTTTAGGAAAAGAACACACGAAATGACACTAGTGGATCAATGTGGTTTAGGAAAAGAGCACATGCGATGACTCTAGGGGATCCATGTGTTAAACCATGGTCATAGAGACCAAAAACACATAGGAAAGCAGCTTCCACATTGCATGTTGCACTAGTGTGGAAGAAGTTGCATCACAAAATCCACTTGAGTGTGTGTGGTCATGTGGATCAATGTGGTTTCAGAAAAGAACATATGCAATGACACTAGTGGATCAATTGGTTTTGGAAAATAACACATGTAATGACTCTAGGGGATCCATCTGTCAAACCATGGTTACAGAGACCAAAAACACATAGGAAAGCAGCTTCCACATTTCATGTTACACCATTGTGGCAAAGTTGCATCATAGAATCCACTAGAGTGTGTGTGGTCATGTGGATCAATGTGATTTAGGAAAAGAACACATGAAATGACACTAGTGGGTCAATCTGGTTTAGGAAAAGAACACCGGCAATGACTCTAGGGGATCCATGTGACAAACCATGGTCACAGACACCAAAAACACATAGGAAAGAAGCTTTCACATTGCATGTTGCACCAGTGTGGCAGAATTTGCATCACAGAATCCACTAGAGTGTGTGTGGTCATGTGGATCAATGTGGTTTAGTAATAGAACACATGCAATGATACTAGTGGATCAATGTAGTTTAGGAAAAGAACACATGCAATGACTCTAGTGTTGGGAATATTTCCTAGAGGCAATCATGTATGATGTAATTCCCAATGTATTCATAAAGTAATAAAGTTGTCCTTGTATGAACATCAGATATGTATCATTGAATATGTGATTCAGTTGTGGAACTATATATTCATTTTTATTCATACTTCATGTCCTTGGTCAAAGAGGGTGTGCTGGACACACAACTTAGACCAATGTGCAAGTCGGTTGATGATACAGTTCCACTTGTCATGGGCATGGTGATACTATTGTGACTTACGGCTAAAGAGTTTAGCGAGTCGGACTGACCCACAATTGAGATGCAATAAGCATGTTGTCATTTGTAGTCTCAAGCAATGGAATCCTTCGACCTAAGGTGATCACATGATCCAATGTAGCATCCCAATTGTCTAACAATGGTAATGCTACTTGGTCTAGTAATATAATGGCTACTTCCTATATAAAATTGTTGCATCATAATTATATCATGCTCATGTCATCATGCCACCTTGCATTTGAGCATCATATAAAACCCTTTTTCTTTGGTTCTTCTCTCATATGCATTATTAATTGTATTTGCCTCTTGCTATTGTATTTGGTTATTGATATATTGTTTAATGCCCAAGTTGAGTTGGGGGCATATCTTTTATTCAACTCCATCACCTTTCTTTTCACCACCTTATAATTCCACCATCCTAATTACCCATGGGCTTGTATTTTTTTCCTTTGATATTTATTCTAGCTCATGTGGGTGGGATGGATCAAAATATATTTTCTTTAGTTTGGCTCTACTCCATATTTTGGGGAATGCATGTAGATAATGCCATGTTGTATTAGTATAGATTTCACAAATTAACACATGGCATTTATTGCAGATGCATGGGCCATGCAAGCACCACCACATTCTATTCTTTTGGATTTGACTTGGATCTTTGGGTGGTTTATCTCTTTTGAGCTTCTCTTTTCTCTCAAACTTTTCCACCTTGTTGGGTTGATCTTGCCATGTGCCCATCAAGCCTCTCTCACATGTGGAATGCCATGCATGATCATGTGATGTATCTTCCTCACCTTTTCTCCTTTACACATGATCTTGCCACATTAAAGAAAACCCTACACCACCTCTCCTCTCTTCTCAATCTCCATGCCTCCCTCTTCTTCCACCCCCTCTCCCAAAACCCTAATATGAAACTAAACCCTAACCCCTTTTTCTAACATCTCTCTCTAAACCTAGCTCTAGTCTAAAACCTACTTTATCCTAACACTCACCTCTCTCTCTTTCTCCCTCTCTCTACCATGCTGGCCCCACCCCACTAGCTCTCTCTCTCTTCCTTGCCGAGGCTACTCCTCCATGCCATCCTAAAACCCTAACCCGAGCCTCCCTCTCTCTTTTCCTTTCTCTTTCCCTGCCGTGCTGGCCCCAGCCGCGCCTATCCCTCCTTGTCCTCGCGCTGGCCCACCTGTCCACCCCTGCCCTGCCCTGGCTGCCCGCGGCAAGCACGTGAGTGAGGAGGAGGAAAAGTGGCCGAAGCTACTTTATCTCTACCCCGAGCCCCACGGCCTCTCCTTCCTCCCTCTCGCTTTTGCCTCCTTTCTCATGCTTCCTGGCCTCGCCCAGATCCACCCTAGGGATCTGCCCTCTCGCTTCTCCTTCTTCACCGATGCCGTCTCCTCTCTCGCCGGTTACCGCCAGTACCACCGCCGCTTCCTCGTTCCAGCCGGCGTGGGTAACATGGAGGTGGTCGAGGAGGCCGAGGAGGTTCCTCTGCTTCGCCCCGTACACGCCAGCGAGGAGGAGGAGCCCCACTTCTGCCACAGTACCGCGATGCCGCCGAAACCCTAACTCCAGCCGGCCGCCTGCTACGTCGACGATCGACCGCTCCTCTGCCCGAACCACCACCGCCAGCAGCTTTGCGGTAAGCCAAACTCCCTCCCAAACATCCTCGCCGTCGTCGCTGTTGCCTGGTCGCGCCATGCGTTCCGTCGGGCACTCTCGGTGCGTCGCCGAGCGCGGGCGTCTGCACGCCTCCGCGACGTGAACCACTCATCTAGCCGCGTTCCCCCGACCTGTCAGCAATCCCCGCCTACCACAGTGGCCACCGCCCCCAGCGCGAGCCCTAGGTCCCCGGATCGATCCCCGCCCCGCCACGGCCGCGCGCGGATCTGGTCGCTAGACCCTGGAGAAGATCCACAGTACGCGGCCCCCTTTTTTGCATTTACCCCCCTCTTTCTTTCGTCGCCTCAACCCGCGGTACGCGCGAGCCCACCTGCCAGCCGCTGTGTAAATTTTACAAAAACGCCCCCGCAGTTTTGTACACTCAACCCGTGCTCCAGCATGCCCCCACCTGTCAGCCCCTGCGGTTTTCCGCTACTAGCACGTGGGCCCCGAACCACCGGACCCACATGTCACCCGCAGTGGCTAGGTAGCGCCGCGGTGAGAAAAACCTTTTCGGCGCGCGTGTGCCCTAGTCAACAGTGGCCCACCCGTCAGTGGCTTGGGTCAAACTCATCTGGGTGTGAAAAAGTTTCCTGGTTATTTGATTTAACAAAACAAATTCAAAACTGTTTAAATTCAAATTCAAATCAGATTTTAAATAACTTTTAAATTATAAATCCAAATAATACAAATGATATATGTTTTTGAATCAGAAAAATGTGAGGAATTCAAATATGCCATCCAAAATATTATTTGAGCACTTTAAAATTTCGAGATGATTAAAATTACAATAAAATGCCCTTTTTCTTAATAAATTAATAACTTTAATTCTACAACTCCAAATTTGACAAATAATATGTCTAAATCGATCAGCACGACGAGCTCGTTCTATCTATGCACTCCTTGTTCTGAATTGTAGCATGCATCATGCCATGTTTAAAAATCAGAACTGTTTATGGCAATAAAACTTGGTTAAATAATTAATAAAATGCTTTATCCTTGTACCCACACCTCACCCTTGCCATGCTACTTTAATGCCATGTAATTTGTGCATCATTCATCATGGCGTGCTTGTTTGCTTGTCGCATTTAATTCATATGCTTGTGCACTTTATTTATGTTGGCCCTTGTTTGTTTGGTTCTTCTTCGAATAGACACCCAGCAGGAGAATTATCAGGAATCACAGGAGTACTACCCATATACATCTCTCGCTTCAACTGAACTACCAGGAAAGCACTACCACATGCTTGCATACATATAGTACCTATTGCCTCTATCTTATTCTTGCATCATTGAGTCGCGATTGCATTAAATTGAATCCCAAGTACTGCATAGCCTTTACTTTTAAGCCCCACCGAAGCTTGTTCCTCCATCCCATGAGCCATTTCTACAGGAGTTGTTTGAGCCATGCGAGTCGTAGAAAAGCATGTGTAGGGTATGTGAGTGTTTGATGAATAATGAGGTACCTAAACAACATAACGTGAGTAGTAATGGGATAACTAATGAAAGAGGCACCGGTGAGCAATATCTGCTATTTGGTTTTTCATGCTCACTTGTGTCCCGTAGGACCCCGAGTACTTGATTCCTGTTCCTTGACTATTCGCACTATCCACATCCAGGAGGCCTTATGGACCCCCCTGAGCTAGAGCTTGATTCATTCTTATTTCTTGGGGCCACAATTAGTTTGGGGCTTTACTACTATCCTGTACTTATGCCATGTTACTGCTTTATTTAATATTGTGCGAGGAGCACCTGTACTATTTTGGATCGCGCCACGTTTTCGCGGTATCGACAAGCCCAGTCACATTTTCGGGTTCCCAGTCGTTTAAAGCCGTCGTCGCAAACCCTGGGTCCGTCTCGGTGCCGGCCAACTTCGTTGCGGGTAGCTTATTGGGGTGGCCCCCGAAATATTTCTGAATCCTGTGATTGCTTTGTCGTGAATGCCTCGTTGGGTTTTGAGTTGGTTTTTCCGAGATTGATCGAGTGTGTGTTGCTATTCGTGCACCCCTGCAGGGTAAATCTTTCTGAAAGCCATGTCCGCGGTTATGGACGACTTGGAGCACAGTTTCTCGATCATAGACAAGTATAATTAAAGTACCGTTTTTAAATTGACTAAGTACCTGACTAGTAAATAGTGCAATACTCATGGAATGGTTAATAAAACTGCCAACAGGTGGGGGTTGTTCGTCCGCTTCCTCGTTGGTAAGCGAGGAGGATGATGGATCTGTTAATTATACTGTTATAACTATTGTTCTTAATTCACGGACATCCGTCTATCATTGGTTAGGCGGATGGTTAGCTAGTATCTATAGACTTGTTAGATATTATCTTTTGCTGCAATTGCGTCACCCCAGGTTGTGTCCCCTTTAGTGGCATAAATACTTGCTGAGTACCCCTAGGGTCTCACACGATAAATTGTTTGATTCAGATGAACAGGTGTACCCGCAAGGTGGATACTGGGTGGAGGAGACAGATGATGTTGGCAATGATCACTCGGTGTAGAGATTCCGGGAACGGGGATCCGTGAGATCTGTGGGCGGGATGTGTTTATTTATGTGGCATCTTATGCCGATTTGCTTCTTATCCGTACTCGGATCTTGTCTTTCGCTTCTGCTTGTTACTCTGATGTGTGACGTATGAGGAGCTATCATGAAATATTATCTCTATCTAGGATATTTGAATCTTGCCGTATGGCGTTGCAATATTTCTATTTCTTTTAGATGGAATGACTCTGAGGACTGTTGTATGTGGCTTGCATACATACTCACTTGTGTATGTATTTGATCCCTTCGCCTGCCGATTACGCCGCTCGTTCTTGTCCCGATGTTCTGAAAGTGGTTAGGACAACCGAAAGGTCTACCGTGAGTGCCCCCGGGCCCCACCGTACTATTTTAACCACTTTCGCTCATCCAGGCATGTAACTAAGAGCATAATTCACCGAGGTAGTTACATCCAAGTTGTGGATCGCTAGCTTAGGTTCTATCAAACGTTGTTCCGTAAATGGGCAGTTATAAAGGTAGAGTTTGGGCTGGTTGTGAAGCAAGCTGTGTGATGTGGACTATCAAGATGGGATTTGCCCGTCCGTAATGGAGAGATATTCTATGGGCCCTCTCATGTGAAATTATTCGCAAGCATGGCCATGCGTGACTTGGTTAAGTGTTAACTAAGGAGTCAGACAAAGTGTTAGTCCAGTGAGTCGTATATCATGGAACGAGAAGAGAGAGTCGAGCTATTAAAGGGATGGCAACTTCTCTCCTATAGCTTGACAAGGTATGTTATGAGGCAAAGGGACTTGGACAAAAGTCACATTGAGAAAGGTTTGTCTACTGACTTTACGGCACTTGGGAGTTGGCACGTCTTGCTAGCAGCCGCTACCAGCTATCGACTCGCAGTGGTGACTCATGTCGTGTCCAGGTGTATGTGAACCTATAGGATCGCACACTTAAGGGAAAGGAGACCGTATGGATTTGGTCCATGTGGAGATTTGGGCACAACCTAAATGGCCCTCAAGCGTTGAGCCCAGCTAGGAGTGTTGGGTCTGCAGCATAGAAAACAAAAAAATTCCTACGGTGTGAACTACACGCCAAGATCTATCTACTAGGTACAAAGCAACGGGTGGATATACATCCAACGAGAACTTACCCTCGAAGAGAACGAGTTTTGTTAACGAGTAGGAGCTGGTGGTTGATGTAGTCGTACACTTGCCGATCTCAAGATTGTGAGGAAGTCCGAGCGCCGCAACTCAGCAGCGCATCCACACTCACACACACTTTCAAGCCCCGAAAAACCTCCACCTCCTCGCTCCAGCGATCCAGCGGAAGCAGCAACTCCTTCATGAAATGCCACCGGGAACATGTATCTCGCTAATCCGAGACCATGGGGGAATAATTCTAGAGGGGGAGAGAGATCCTTCACAAGGAGGTGTGAGGATGAAGGAGGGAATGGGTGGCCTTTTATAGGAGGAGGGGGGGTTCCCCCTCTCTCCATGGCCGGTGCATGGGGGGTGACCCCTCACCTCCCCCATTCATGTGGTGGTAACCCCTCCACATTAAAATGCGTCTTCACATTCCCTTTTAAAGTCTCCACTTTAAATGCATTAAATTTCTCCAAATTTAATGATCTCTCATTTAATAAAACTATTTTTTAATAAATTTATTCAGAATTTTGTTAATTACTTTAATTAACAAAAATTCACATATAGCCCCTTGCAATATTTCAATATCACATGCAGAACCACTTTCTGCAATTTCACCCAAAACAATTTCCGGTTTCTATTGAAACAATTCCTGCGCTTTGCAATTCTTTCGTCTGAAACATATGTGCTCCAAAATGGTGTCTGGTAACTCTTAAGTGTGCCACCCTACGGTTCTCGAATAATGCAGACATGATCGAGACCCTTCTCCGATCAATAATCAGCAGCGGGACCTGGAGATCTGTACTGACTCCTACACATTCAACGATGACTTCTGTGATCGTGAGAACCTTTAACGCTTGTAACTAAATCCCTTTGTCTCTCGATATATTACATGTCCGAGATTCGATCATCGGTATCTCCATACCTAGTTTTATGTCGTTACCGACATGCACTCTTTTCTCGTTCCCGTGATATAACATTCTAGTGATCACATCACTTGCTTGCAAGCTATCTTAATGTGATATCACCGAGAGGGCCCAGAGTATATCTATCCATCATCTGGATTGACAAATTCCACTCTTGATCCATGAGCCTTAACATAAGACCTTCGTAGTACTGAACCCATCTTTATAGTCACCCTGTTACGGTGTGATGTTTGATGTTATCAAGATACTCTTCCAGTGTTAGCAATTAACATGATCTAATGGTCTAAGGATAAAGATTACTTCATATGATGTTATAGCAATATAAACATAATGACTTGATCGACATAACACTTAGCGACTTGCTCTTCTTCACCTCCGTATATAAGAAACATATCATTAGTTCTTCTCAAGTACTTGAGGATGTTCTTTACCGCTATCCAGTGTTCCGAACCTGGATCAGATTGGTACCTACTAGTCAAACTAATAGCATGTGCCACATCCGGTCTTGTACATAGCATGGCATACATAATAGAGCCTATGGCCGAGGCATAGGGGATCTTATCCATCATCTCTCTTTCTTCTGCCGTAGCCGGACTTTGAGTCTTACTCAATTTCTTGCCTTGCAACATAGGTAAGAACCCCTTCTTACTTTCATCCATATTAAACTTCTTTAATATCTTATCAAGGTATGTACTCTGCGATAGCCCAATTAGGCGCCTTGATCTATCTCTATAGATTTTAATGCCTAATATATATGATGCTTCACCAAGGTATTTCATCGAAAATTTGTTGTTTAGATAACTTTTAACACTGTTTAAAAGATCTATATCATTTCCAATCAATAATATGTCATCCACATATAATATCAGAAATGCCACATTGCTCCCACTCACTTTCTTGTAAATACAAGCCTCTCCATAAGTTTGGACAAATCCAAACTCTTTGATCACCTCATCAAAGTGGAGATTCCAACTCTGGGATGCTTGCTTCAGTCCATAGATGGATCTTTGAAGTTTGCATACCTTATTAGAATCCTTAGGATCGAAAAAACCCTTAGGTTGTATCATATACAACTCTTCTTCAATATTACCATTGAGGAACGCAGTTTTGACATCCATCTGCCATATTTCATAATCGAAATATGCAACAATTGCTAAAATAATCCTAACCGACTTAAGCATCGCTACAGGAGAGAATGTCTCATCGTAGTCAACTCCTTGAATTTTTCGAAACCCCTTTGCGACAAGTCGAGCCTTATAGATGGTCACATTACCATCGCATCAGTTTTTCTTTTGAAAATCCATTTATTCTCAACGACCTTTCGGTTGTGAGGTAAGTCCACCAAGTTCCAAACTTGGTTCTTGTACATGGATTCCATCTTGGATTTCATGGATTCTAGCCATTTGTTGGAATCCGGGCTCATCATCGCTTCTTCATACATCGTAGGGTCATTCATTTCATCAACCATGAAATTCACAACAGAATTGTCGTACAGTTCAGGAGCTGCACGTGTCCTGCTTGACCTGCGAGGTTCGGTAGTGTTCTCTTTCGGAGTTTCATGATCATTATCATTAGCTCTCTCTTCATCAGGTGAAGTCAACTCCGAAACAACTTCCGGTGCTACGCCACTCGCCATTCCATGAAGAGAAGGTTCAATAACCTCTTCGAGTTCTACCTTCCGACTACTCACACCTTTCGCGAGAAACTCCTTCTCAAGAAAGGATCCATTCTTGGCAACAAAAACCTTGCCCTCGGATCCGTGATAGAAGGTATACCCAATTGTTTCCTTAGGGTATCCTATGAAGACGCATTTTTCCGCTTTGGGTTCGAGTTTATCCGGTTGAAGTTTCTTCACATAAACATCGCATCCCCAAACTTTAAGAAATGACAGCTTAGGTTTGCTTCTAAACCATAATTCATACGGTGTCATTTCAACAGATTTAGATGATGCCCGATTTAAAGTGAATGCAGCTATTTCCAGTGCATAACCCCAAAATGACAGTGGCAAGTCAGTCAGAGACATCATAGATCGAACCATATCCAATAAGGTACGATTACGACGTTCCGACACACCCTTACGTTGTGGTGTTCCGGCAGGCGTGAGTTGTGAAACTATCCCACACTCTTTCATGTGTGTGCTAAACTCGTAACTTAGATACTCTCCTCCACGGTCAGACCGTAGAAATTTGATCTTTCTATTATGATGATTTTCCACTTCATTCTAAAATTCCTTGAGCTTTTCAAAAGTTTCAGACTTGTGTTTCATCAAATAGATATACCCATATCTACTCAAATCATCCGTGAAAGTAACAAAATAACGATATCCACCTCGCGCTGACACACTCATTGGTCCACAAACATCAGTATGTATGATTTCCAATAGATCTGTCGCCCGTTCCATTGAACCGGAAAACGGCGTTCTATTCATCTTGCCCATAAGGCATGGCTCACATGTATCAAATGATTCAAAATCAAGTGATTCCAAAAGTCCATCAGAATGGAGTTTCTTCATGCGTTTAACACCAATATGACCTAGACGGCAGTGCCACATATATGTAGACATATCATCATCAAGTTTAATCTTTTTAGCATTAACATTATGAATGTGTGTAATATTACTATCGAGATCCAACAGAAATAAACCATTCAACATAGGTGCATGACCATAAAAGATATCATTCTTATAAATCGAACAACCATTGTTTTCAGATTTAAAGGAATGACCACTTTGCATCAAACATGATCCAGATACAATGTTCATGCTCAGTGCAGGCACTAAATAACAATTATTTAGGTTTATAACTAATCCTGATGGCAAATGGAGAGGTAGCGTCCCGAGGGCGATCACATCAACTTTTGATCCATTGCCGACCCGCATTCTGACCTCATCCCTTGCTAGTTGTCGCTTGTTCCGTAGCCCCTGAACCGAGTTACATATATTAGCAACCGATCCTGTATCAAATACCCAGGTGCTACTGCGAGTACTAGTCAAGTACACATCAATAACATGTATATCACATATACCTTTGTTTGCCTTGCCAGACTTCTTGTCCGCCAAATACTTGGGGCAGTTGCGCTTCCAATGGCCAGTCCCCTTACAATAGTAGCACTCGGTGTCAGACTTAGGGCCAGCTCGGGGTTTCTTTTTAGGCGTGGCAACAGACTTGCCACCCTTCTTTCCCTTGTGCTTGCCTTTCTTGTCTTTCTTGAAACCGGTGGTCCTATTGATCATCAACACTTGATGTTCTTTCCTAATCTCCACTTCTGCAGTCTTAAGCATTGACAGAAGCTCAGGAAGAGACTTCTTCATGCCCTGCATATTATAGTTCATCACGAAGCTCTTGTAGCTAGGTGGCAGAGATTGGAGAACACGATGTATGCCTAAGTCAATGGGAATCGTTATTCCCAAGGACAAAAGCTTATCGGCGTATCCAGACATTTTGAGTACGTTCTCATTAACGGAGCTGTTTTCCTCCATCATGCAGCTAAAGAACTTTTCTGTAGCATTATAACTCTCTACGGCAGCATGGGTATCGAAAATCATTTTCAATTCTCCCATGGTATCAAAGGCATTGCCATTTTCGAAACGCTTTCGAAGTTCTGGCTCTAGTCCATAGAGTATGCTGCAACAAACTAAGTTGTGGTCCTCCCGATGAGTCACATAGACATTCTTTTCCTCGTCAGGGGCATCAGGAGATGGTGGGGGGCCTAGCGGCGCATCTAGCACATATTGATTTTCTACAGCAGTGAGGAGAATCCTCAAATTCATAGCCCAGTTGGTGAAGTTGCTACCATTCGCAGCAAGTTTCTCTTTCTCCATGAACACATTGAAATTAAAAGCAGGTGGTGCCATCTACAACAGAATTTGTAAAGTTTATTTAGACTAAGTTTATGATAGATTGAGTTCAACTAATCCAAATTACTAATGAACTCCCACTCAAAAACGACATCCCTCATGTCTTTTTGGTGATTACATGAACCAAATCCACTACACCAAGTCCGATCATCACGTGAGTTGATGTAGCTTCAAAGGCGAGCATCTATATGGGCATCATATCAACTATATGACTCATGCTTAACCTTTCGGTCCGTGTTCCGTGGCCATGTCTGTACATGCTAGGCTCGCCAAGTAAGAACCTTAGTATTCACGTGTGTAAAACTGTCTTACACCCGTTCCTATGAAAGCGTAGATTCGAGTACACCCGATCATCAAGTGATGTCTCGAAACACGATCCACAGAACGGTGCATACTTTAAGGAAGAACACATTTTTATCTTGATATCTAAATGAGGGATCATCTTATAATGCTACCAAAAGCGCCAAACTAGCAGTATAAGATGCTAACATCTAATGTGTAAAGTGAGATGATATGGTCCATGCATTTGATCTCTATCACTTGCATCGTGGTATGATCTCTATCATTCCTTCGTGTGTAAGGCCAAGGTCTATGGAACTTACATGTTGAGTGTGTTGTAAGAGTATCTATCATACATCTACTTACAACAATACCATATCAATACACTAGCCCAGCAACGATCTAAACTAGACGCCTCTAATTTATCAATTGCAAGTTTTACGTGGCTTAGGGCTTTCGGAGATAGAACCGTTCTCACCTACAAACATGAACCACAACGAGGATAACTAAGTTATTAGCAACTCGTTGTAAATTAGATATTGACTATAGTAGGAGAGACATACATCTGCCAGCCACTTATGCAAAACAAGTTGCATGTCAGTCGTGGAACCGGTCTCATGTCCGATGACACGTAAGGTTGGTCTGGGCCGCTTCATCCCACTATGCCACCAATATCCAAAATACATAGAAGATGCAATAACATGATCATCATCGCCCACATATAAACACATGTGTACTACCCGTGCAAAGCACCTACGCATAGATCAGGCTCTGATACCACTGTTGGGTCCGCGGCATAGAAAACAAAAAAATTCCTACGGTGTGAACTACATGCCAAGATCTATCTACTAGGTACAAAGCAACGGGTGGACATACATCCAACGAGAACTTACCCTCGAAGACAACGAGATTTGTTAAGGAGTAGGAACTCGTGGTTGATGTAGTCGTACACTTACCGATCTCAAGATCGTGAGGAAGTCCGAGCGCCGCAACTCAGCAGCGCATCCGCACTCGCACACACGTTCAAGCCACCGGATAACCTCCACATCCTCGCTCCAGCGATCCAGCGGAAGCAGCAACTCCTTCCAGACGAAATGCCACCGGGAACATGTATCTCGCTAATCCGAGACCATGGGGGAATAATTCTAGAGGGGGAGAGAGATCCTTCACAAGGAGGTGTGAGGATGAAGGAGGGAATGGGTGGCCTTTTATAGGAGGAGGGGGGGTGCCCCCTCTCTCCATGGCCGGCGCATGGGGGGGGTGACCCCTCACCTCCCCCATTCATGTGGTGGTAACCCCTCCACATTAAAATGCGTCTTCACATTCCCTTTTAAAGTCTCCACTTTAAATGCATTAAATTTCTCCAAATTTAATGCTCTCTCATTTAATAAAACTATTTTTTATTAAATTTATTCAGAATTTTGTTAATTACTTTAATTAACAAACATTCACATATAGCCCCTTGCAATATTTCAATATCACATGCAGAACCACGTTCTGCAATTTCACCCGAAACAATTTCCGGTTTCTATTGAAACAATTCCTGCGCTTTGCAATTCTTTCGTCTGAAACATATGTGCTCCAAAATGGTGTCCGGTAACTCTTAAGTGTGCCACCCTACGGTTATCGAATAATGCAGACATGATCGAGACCCTTCTCCGATCAATAATCAGCAGCGGGACCTGGAGATCCGTACTGACTCCTACACATTCAACGATGACTTCTGTGATCGTGAGAACCTTTAACGCTTGTAACTAAATCCCTTTGTCTCTCGATATATTACATGTTCGAGATTCGATCATCGGTATCTCCATACCTAGTTTGATGTCGTTACCGACATGCACTCTTTTCTCGTTCCCGTGATATAACATTCTAGTGATCACATCACTTGCTTGCAAGCTATCTTAATGTGATATCACCGAGAGGGCCCAGAGTATATCTATCCGTCATCTGGATTGACAAATTCCACTCTTCATCCATGAGCCTCAACATAACACCTTCGTAGTACTCAACCCATCTTTATAGTCACCCTGTTACGGTGTGATGTTTAATGTTATCAAGATACTCTTCCGGTGTTAGCAATTAACATGATCTAATGGTCTAAGGATAAAGATTACTTCGTATGATGTTATAGCAATATAAACATAATGACTTGATCGTAATGCTATACTTCGGATGAATGTTCATCACATCATTCCACCAATGGTGTGACCTTGTTATTAACAACATCCAATGTCCATGATTAGGAAACCTTGATCATCTTGTTAATCAACAAGCTAGTCTATAAGAGAGGCATAACTAGGAACCCTTTTTTTTTATTAAACACACATGTATTGATGTTTCCGATCAATACAATTCTAGCATGTAAAATAAACATCTATCATATATAAGGAATATATAATAACAACTTTATTATTGCCTCTCAGGGCATATTTCCTTCAAGAAGTGTATATAAGTGGAGTGACAAGGGATAATCCTTGACCTAGCCGTCACTTTCTCCACTCCCATTTCGGGCTAGACAGGATCTAGCAGTTCTCTGCCTGGAGCTCCTCCCTATATGTGTGGATACCAGTAGAGGCGTTGCACGTGCGGCGCTAGATAAGGAGGTTCGTGGGGATCCAGACGTGTTGTACGTGGGATCCAGATGTGTTTGTGGTCATTTGGATCAATAAGGTTTAGGTAAATAACACATGCAATGATGTTAGTGGATCAATGTGGTTTAGTAAAAAAACATGCAATGGCTCTAGGGGATCCATGTGTCAAACCAGGGTCATAGAGAAAAAAAACACATAGGAAAGCAACTTCCACATTGCATGTTGCACCAGTTTGGCAAAAGTTGCATCACAAAATCCACTCGAGTGTATGTGGTCATGTGGAGAAATGTGGTTTAGGAAAAGAACACATGCAATTACACTAGTGGATAAATGTGGTTTAGGAAAAGAACATAAGCTATGACTCCAGGGGATCCATGTGTCAAACAATGGTGACAGAGACTAAAAACACATAGGAAAGTAGCTTCCACATTGCACGTTGCACCAATGTGGTAGAAGTTGCGTCATAGAATCCGCTAGAGTGTGCGTGGTCATGTGGATCAACTTGGTTTAGGAAAAGAACACATGCAATGACACTAGTTGTTGGATGTGGTTTAGGTAAAGAACACATGAAATGACTCTAGGGGATCCATGTGTCTAACCATGGTCACAGAGACAAACAACACATAGGAAAGTAGCTTTCCCATTGCATGTTGCACAAGTGTGGTAGAAGTTGCATCACAGAATCCACTAGAGTGTGTGTGGTCATGTGGATCAATGTGGTTTAGGAAAAGAACACACGAAATGACACTAGTGGGTCAATGTGGTTTAGGAAAAGAGCACATGCGATGACTCTAGGGGATCCATGTGTCAAACCATGGTCATAGAGACCGAAAACACATAGGAACGCAACTTCCACATTGCATGTTGCACTAGTGTGGAAGAAGTTGCATCACAAAATCCACTTGAGTGTGTGTGGTCATGTGGATCAATGTGGTTTCAGAAAAGAACATATGCAATGACACTAGTGGATGAATTGGTTTAGGAAAATAACATATGTAATGACTCTAGGGGATCCATCTGTCAAACCATGGTTACAGAGACCAAAAACACATAGGAAAGCCGCTTCCACATTTCATGTTACACCATTGTGGCAGAAGTTGCATCATAGAATCCACTAGAGTGTGTGTGGTCATGTGGATCAATGTGATTTAGGAAAAGAACACATGAAATGACACTAGTGGGTCAATCTGGTTTAGGCAAACAACACCGGCAATGACTCTAGGGGATCGATGTGGCAAACCATGGTCACAGACACCAAAAACACATAGGAAAGAAGCTTTCACATTGCATGTTGCACCAGTGTGGCAGAAGTTGCATCACAGAATCCACTAGAGTGTGTGTGGTCATGTGGATCAATGTGGTTTAGTAAAAGAACACACGCAATGATACTAGTGGATCAATGTAGTTTAGGAACAGAACACATGGAATGACTCTAGTGTTGGGAATATTCCCTAGAGGCAATCATGTATGATGTAATTCCCAATGTGTTCGTAAAGTAATAAAGTTGTCCTTGTATGAACATCAGATATGTATCATTGATTATGTGATTCAGTTGTGGAACTATATATTCATTTTTATTCATACTTCATGTCCTTGGTCACTGAGGTTGTGCTAGACACACAACTTAGACCAATGTGCAAGTCGGTTGATGACACAGTTCCACTTGTCATGGGCATGGTGATGCTATTCTGGCTTACACGGATTCGGCTAAAGAGTTTAGCGAGTCAGACTGACCCACAATTGAGATGCAATAAGCATGTTGTCATTTGCAGTCTCAAGCAATGGAATCCTTCGACCTAAGGTGATCGCATGATCCAAGTTGTGGATCACTAGCTTAGGTTATGTCAAACGTTGTTCCGTAAATGGGTAGTTATAAAGGTAGAGTTTGGGCTAGTTGTGAAGCAAGCTGTATGATGTGGACTATCAAGAGGGGATTTGCCCCTCCGTAATGGAGAGATATTCTCTAGGCCCTCTGGTGTGATATGATTCAGAAGCATGGCCATGCACGACTTTGTTAAGTGTTAACCAAGGAGTCGTACTAAGTGTTAATCCAGTAAATCGTATATCATGGAACGACAAGAGAGATTCGAGCTATTAAAGGGATGGCAACTTCTCGCCTATAGCTTGACAAGGTATGTTATGAGGCAAAGGGACTTGGATGAAAGTCACATTGAGAAAGGTTTGTCTACTGAGTTTACGGCACTTGGGAGTTGGCATGTTTTGCTAGCAGCCGCTACCAGCTATCGACTCGGAGTGGTGACTCATGTCGTGTCCAGGTGTACGTGAACCTATAGGATCGCACACTTAAGGGAAAGGAGACCGTATGGATTCGGTCCATGTGGAGATTGGGGCACAACCTAAATGGGCCTCAAGTGTTGAGCCCAGCTAGGAGTGTTGGGTCCGCAGCATAGAAAACAAAAAATTTCCTACGGTGTGAACTACACGCCAAGATCTATCTACTAGGTACAAAGCAACGGGTGGAAATACATCCAATGAGAACTTACCCTCGAAGAGAACGAGTTTTGTTAACGAGTAGGAACTCGTGGTTGATGTAGTCGTACACTTGCCGATCTCAAGATCGTGAGGAAGTCCGACCGTCGCAAGTCAACAGCGCATCCGCACTCGCACACACGTTCAAGCCACCGGACAACCTCCACCTGCTCGCTCCAGCGATCCAGCGGAAGCAACAACTCCTTCCAGATGAAATGCCACCAGGAACATGTATCTCGCTAATCCGAGACCATGGGGGAATAATTCTAGAGGGGGAGAGAGATCCTTCACAAGGAGGTGTGTGGATGAAGGAGGGAATGGGTGGACTTTTATAGGAGGAGGGGGCGTGCCCCCTCTCTCCATGGCCGGCGCATGGGGGTGACCCCTCACCTCCCCCATTCATGTGGTGGTAACCCCTCCACATTAAAATGCGTCTTCACATTCCCTTTTAAAGTCTCCACTTTAAATGCTTTAAATTTCTCCAAATTTAATGATCTCTCATTTAATAAAACTATTTTTTATTAAATGTATTCATAATTTTGTTAATTACTTTAATTAACAAACATTCACATATAGCCCCTTGCAATATTTCAATATCACATGCAGAACCACGTTCTGCAATTTCACCCGAAACAATTTCCGGTTTCTATTGAAACAATTCCTGCGCTTTGCAATTCTTTCGTCTGAAACATATGTGCTCCAAAATGGTGTCCGGTAACTCTTAAGTGTGCCACCCTACGGTTCTCGAATAATGCAGACATGATCGAGACCCTTCTCCGATCAATAATCAGCAGCGGGACCTGGAGATCCGTACTGACTCCTACACATTCAACGATGACTTCTGTGATCGTGAGAACCTTTAACGCTTGTAACTAAATCCCTTTGTCTCTCGATATATTACATGTTCGAGATTCGATCATCGGTATCTCCATACCTAGTTTGATGTCGTTACCGACATGCACTCTTTTCTCGTTCCCGTGATATAACATTCTAGTGATCACATCACTTGCTTGCAAGCTATCTTAATGTGATATCACCGAGAGGGCCCAGAGTATATCTATCCGTCATCTGGATTGACAAATTCCACTCTTCATCCATGAGCCTCAACATAACACCTTCGTAGTACTCAACCCATCTTTATAGTCACCCTGTTACGGTGTGATGTTTAATGTTATCAAGATACTCTTCCGGTGTTAGCAATTAACATGATCTAATGGTCTAAGGATAAAGATTACTTCGTATGATGTTATAGCAATATAAACATAATGACTTGATCGTAATGCTATACTTCGGATGAATGTTCATCACATCATTCCACCAATGGTGTGACCTTGTTATTAACAACATCCAATGTCCATGATCAGGAAACCTTGATCATCTTGTTAATCAACACGCTAGTCTATAAGAGAGGCATAACTAGGAACCCTTTTTTTTTATTAAACACACATGTATTGATGTTTCCGATCAATACAATTCTAGCATGTAAAATAAACATCTATCATATATAAGGAATATATAATAACAACTTTATTATTGCCTCTCAGGGCATATTTCCTTCAAGGAGTGTATATAAGTGGAGTGACAAGGGATAATCCTTGACCTAGACGTCACTTTCTCCACTCCCATTTCGGGCTAGACAGGATCTAGCAGTCCTCTGCCTGGAGCTCCTCCCTGTACGTGTGGATACCAGTAGAGGCGTTGCACGTGCGGCGCTAGATAAGGAGGTTCGTGGGGATCCAGACGTGTTGTACATGGGATCGTTCGGCACGACATCAACTGGCGCGCTTCATTGATAATTTGCACCTACATGTCTAGTGGTAAATCTCATGGCCTATCACCTGAGCTAGATCTTGGGAGCACCACATAGGGGAAATGTTTTTGTTTATCTCTGCGTGGCCCAACAGTGGTGTCAGAGGGTTAGCTTCTGGTTTTAGGCTCGATATCTCGCATATGTGATATGCGGTTGGCATTAGATTGGATCTATTTGCTATTTTGGTGGTTGATCTATGAGATAAATTGCTTTTGTACAGGGTTGATTGGATCAACTAAACTTGGGGAATGGATGATCTGGTTTTCTTGATTATACTGCTAAGGTCGTGGAACGACATACCCCTACCGGTCGGCTTCCGCCATCGGGTAGACTGTGACACATAAATCTAGATGCAGTGATCGAAGATCAAAGGAGTTTGATCGAATCATAGGATGGATCGGATTTGGGTAAAATTGTTTTATCAGATGAAGGAAATCCATGTTCAGAATGTAGATGAGATCTGCGTTTTCGGAAAATCCATCACGCGTTACCCTTTCGATCCCGCCCACTATCTACCTAGCAGGACCGCCGACTTTGCCCTTTCATAGTGCCTTATATGTCGTTGCGAGTTTCACAATGTTGGTAGATATCGTATCTATGCATAACTTGTTTTTGTAGGATGATGTTGTGAATGGTATGGCTTATGTGCATGTGATGTGTGTAATCCATACATGATCTGCGTATCACGGTTTTTGTTAGCCGGCTAGAGCCTAGGTGTTGTCATTTTATTGGATACGACATGCGTGTCGGATTCTCTATGTAATTTTTTATTTACTAAGCTAGTGTTGCTTGTTGGAGAACCCGGATGGCATGTAAGTTGATGTACAAGTCGGCGACAAGGAGTAAGATGGCATGTGACAAGAGTTGGCATGGATCGACTTACAAGCTTCGTGGAGATAGAGATCACCATGAAGAGAGCCATACCATTTCACTATAATTACTTTATTTTGTGTTATGTTTATGTCTTTGTTTTACTTCTATTAGATAGTTGGTAGAAAGTAATCCCTCAAAGAAGGTCTAGTCGGTCTCCCTACCGGTGCTGCACCATCACAAGTCGGACATTCTTGGTAGTGGGCTCATAAAATTGAGGTGCTACTAATTCTTTTCGACTAGGTGGGTTCGAGTCAGACTCTTACATCGGAAGCACTTGGTAAGCTAGACGGGTCTATCACAACGGTTGTGGGACTCGGGGAGAAGTCGGTCGGGAACCAGGGCATGTGATACCACCCAACCAACATGTGTCGTATGAGATGCGATTGGCAAGGAGTTTCCTACCAAGATCACTTGATGGCTAGAGGTGATGCTGTTGGGGATATACTTTCCGGGTATCCTCACTGTGCCTCACTGAGCAGGGTGGCCCACTTCGGGATAGAGCTTTGCTTCATGGGCGGCCCAGTCAGGCAGAAGAGACGGAGTCCAGTCCGGCTACAGCAAGGAATAGAAGACTTACCGACATAGGCATGTTATGTTACTTGTAGTTCAATATGTACTATGTAATCGACTCTTAGTCGTAGCCGGATAGGTCTCTCCTGTAAACCCTAGGCCAGATATCTATATAAGCCATTCTAGGGTACGCCTTTAAGGCACCCCACACTAGTTTACAATCTCAACTTGCACAGGTGAAACCCTTGTAACCCATATTCCGGCTTTGCCGTATTACTAGATTGCTACCAGGAGTAGGATCCGTCCAAAGCCGCAGATTCGAACCTGGGTAAACTTGTGTCCTCACCGTCCTAGAACACCGTACATCTCACACCCCTCTATTCCGCACGCCACGAGGACCCCCTCACGGTGTACTTGTCATCAATCCGACGATAGTTGGCGCCCACTGTGGGGCAAGTGAGCTTTGGATCTGCGTTCCGAGCAGAATCTGCAAGAATTGGAATCAGCAAGACCATCGCCATCGGTCACATCCTCTACGCCAGCGACGTCCCTCTCATCGTTCTCGACGAAACCTGGATTCCAGCTAGGGAGGCCATGACTGCCTACACCATCATGTCTTTTGGCAAGATCGATATTTACAGCGGTTTCGCTGAACCTGCCCCACCCACCCAAGCGGTGATGATAGAGGCAAAAGAAGTTTCAGATCCACTTTGTTCGTGGAGGAGGCAGAGTTATGAATCTTGGAAAACCCTAATCCCACCCAGCCCGCACCTGTTGCGGAGATAGTGGAGAAAGCTGAGCCTAAATTAGATCTTGCGGTGCAAGTCGAACCTTGAGTGGATCTCCCTAGGGAGGCCGAATCCCAGATCGATCTACCTGCCGAGGTTGAAATCCAGGAGGAGCAAGACAACAACTTTGGTTCTAGATCTTCTAGTGCTAGAACAGACCAACCCTTCCTAAGGCATACGTTGATGCGCATGATGATGAAAGGCGCAAACTTGGACGAGGTTCTCGAGACCATCAAATTTTTTGAGGAAGCCCACGAAGAAAGCCGCAACTACCTCAGGGCGCACGCATGGCACTTTGTTGGATATGTTGGATCTGGATCCGGCTCTACCGATGCTGGAGACAACGAAGACTCGGTGGTGGAGGCGATCGGAACAAACACCGGCTTACCGACATCTTCGGATGATTCCATGACGTCTGCGGATTTCCGAAAGTTCTCCATGGAATATGAAGAGGAGTTCAACTCCAAAGCTGCAGAAGAAGGAGAAGCCATGGACGAAGGATCCGTAGAAAACTCTCCCAAAGTGGAGGATGACATGGATCTCGGAGATAACCACGACATCCAGATGTCCGAAAGTACCGATCAGAGCTTGACTCCAAGAAATGGACCCAAAGCCGTCTTTGCTACCGGCACTACCAAGAAGGCAAAGAAGAAAAACAAGAAGAACAAGAGTCCGGCGAAAGATCCTCCAGCAGAGGAAGTGGTTGCTGAGGATTACGAAGAGGACTCGGATGGATCTTTGATCCCAGACGAGCCCAAAGAAGGTTCGATCGATGGACACGTGGTTATTGCTGGTGCACATAAACTCATCGATGTTGTGTTAACTACGCCTATCTCTACAGCTGTAGAACTTACATCTACAGAATTGGAAGAAAGGGCTCAAGCCCTAGAAGTGCGTCGCCAAGTACTTTTGGATGAAGCCAACAACATCGAGGAAGAGAAGAAGCACATAGCTACTACAGAGAAGTTCATCTCTCTGCAGCATTAAAAGACCCGGAAAAGCCACATGAAGGCTGACAAATTTCCGAAAGTCCACAAGGTTCTCTTTGAGGGGGACCCAGGGATGCCTTGGCTCGACAACAAGGGAGATCTAGTGTACCTAACACCAGTATAGAACACTGTGGCAGCTTGAGATATCCTAGCGAATAATCCAGGCCCAGATCAGATCCGGTTGGGCATAAAGATGCTCACCAAGGGTCTGGAGCAACAAAAGGTCGCAAAATCCGGAAGCGGAAAACTGGTCTCCTAATCTGACCAATGTCGCACAGATCGGGCCTGGAATGACATTAGGCCCCAACGGGTTCCGGAACAGCATAACCGTTCCGACCGTCGGGAAGATAACTACTCAAGAATCGGATCCTCAGGGAAATGACATAGAACCGCACGTGACTGGAGCAATGTTGCTCTAGCCACAGAGCGAGACGCGGTTGCAGCACTGGCTCCGAGCACCCTCCCCCGCAAGAGTCGAACAATCGCAGGGAGGACAACAAAGAGAAACATCGGGAGGAGGACCGTCAAAGGATGCCACCTCCTAGACATGCAAGCCGTCCTGCTAAACCCCATCACGGTGAGAATGACGGGCGAAGGAACGACGAACACCGTGCCGAGTCAAGCCGGCAGGGGGCTTGTCGCAATGAAGACACTCCCCGGAATTGGAATAATCATGCTCCGGATTGGGGTTGACGATGAGCCGGAAATAATCCACCTGCACCACCCTCTCCACCAAGCATCCACCACAACAGCTCTCAAGCAGGGCGTCATGGCGGAGGAGGTGGTGGAAGAAGTAGAAGTCCGGCTCCAAGGCACCGCAGCTATAGCGAACAACCAAGACAGCGTTCCCTATCACCAAGTGAGGCGAGACACCGGATCAACTCTAACATAGAGGCGCAGCGCTATGAGTCGGATAACGTCTATGTGGGTCCAAAATACTTTGGACCACGCATTTGAGAAACAAGATTCCCGGAAGGATTCACCATCTCAAGACACATTCAACCCTACGATTGTGTAGCTCGGCTAGATACCTGGCTCCAGGATTTTTTCCAGGTCTGCTACATCGCCAAAGGCGCAAATAGCCTTGTCGCGGCCTGATATCTCCCACTTATGCTGCGGAAGACGGCACAATCGTGGCTCCGGATAACACCATCCACAACTGGTATGACATGCAAAGTGCGTTCTTTTGGAATTTCGGAGGCACATATCGAAGGTCTTGTTCGGTAGGAGACCTACAGCGTTGCACCCAGAAATCCGGAGAAACTTGCCGATATTACCTAGGACGATGGATTGACACCAAGAACTCCTGCGAAGAAGTAAATGATCAAACTGCGATTGAAGCTTTCATTGCAGGACTCCCAATTTGTTTACTACGTTACCGCTTGAAGTGCGACAAGCTTACTGATCTGGGAGAGAAGATAGAAATAGTGAGCAAGTATGCAGACACCAACGATGATGCAGAGGGATTACTGAACATCCTAGTTGTGCCATAGTCAGCAAAACAACCAAAGCAACAAGCTCAGAAGTGCAAGAACACCTCGAAAGAAAAACCCAACGCGGAAACAGCAGTGGTCACTGCTCCTTTCGGGTCTAGAGGACAAGGAAGGGGCGGCGGTGGCCGCGGACGCAATCGTGGGACATCAAGGGTCCAAGGTAGAGGAGACCAACAGCCTAACAAAACCTACTCTTGGGCCGACATTGCCAATAACCCATGTGTGCATCACTTAGATGCCAACGGGGGCTCGTCTAACACAAATGCCGAGTGTCATTTCAATGATGATATCAAGAAAGAAGATACCACTGGCTACAGGGCTAAGCGGAAGAAGGGAAAAAAGAATCCAGAAAAAGAGAAAGAGACCAAGGAAGATTCCGACATGGAGGAAGCAGAGCCTTCAAATCCCGAGCCGGATGGAAAGAAAAACTCCCCAACAAAAAAAGACACTTACGTCACTTTTCTTGGGTCTCAACCAGCTAAGGTCAAGAAAGCAGTACTGCATGAGCTCAATGCAACTATTTCGGCTGTCCCAAAATTCTTGGACTGGTCGGAAGTGGCAATCACCTTTGACCATGCTGACCATCCGCCTAAGTTGCACAGGCAAGGAAAATACGCCTTAATCGGCAATCCACTTATTGATGGCTATGGTTACTCCAAGACTCTCATGGACGGCGGCATCAACATCAATATTCTATATGTTGAAACGCTACTATGGATGCGGATCTCGTAGACACAACTGAATCACACTCTATGATCTTTCATGGAGTTGTCCCAAGAAGACAAGCAAATTCCCTGGAAGAGATCACTTTGGATGTTACCTTTGGAACTCCAAAAAACTATCAGACGTAAGCACTTTCCTTTGAAGTGGTCCCGTTCAAGAGCGCCTACCACGCTATATTCAGACAACCGGCTTACTAGGCTTTTATGGCTCGTCCGTGTTACATTTACAATATGATGAAATTCCAGGTCCCAAAGGCGTGATCACCATCAGGGGAGACCCGAAGAAGGCGCGAGAGTGCAAGGACGGAAATGTCACCTTTGCTGAAGCCATGTTGCACGCCCAGGAGTACCAGGAGATCAAGAAGACGATCGACCCATCCGAGATGCCCGTGACGAAGAAGGAGGTGACAAAGCCGACTCCGGAGTTCAAGGCATCGGAAGAGACGAAGACGATGCCATTTAAGGATAATGACCCCTCCAAGGTGACCCATATTGGTGTAGGTTTAGATAGCGCATAGGAAAGAGTGCTTGTCAAGTTCCTCCAAGCAAATCAAGATATCTTCGCATGGCAGATTTCTGACATGACCGGAGTACCTAGGGAACTTGTTGAGCACTCTCTAAATGTACACCCAAATGCTAAACCCGTCAAACAATCCTTACGATGTTTCGGCGATGAAAAGCAAAAAGCAATAGCTAAGGAACTAGCCTGGCTCGAGTCAGCCAGATTCATAGAAGAGGTCATCCACACTGAGTGGTCGGCCAATCCTGTAATGGTCCCTAAAAAGGACACCACTGATTTAAGGATGTGTGTTGATTATACTACCTTGAACAAGGCTTGTCCCAAAGATTCGTTTGCTCTGCCTAGAATTGATCAAGTTATTGATTCTACGGTAGGCTCAGAACTCCTATGTTTTCTCGACGCATATTCCGATTATCACCGAATTCGGATGAAGGAATCAGACAAAGTCAAAACTTTATTCATAACCCCCTTAGGAACCTTCTGTTTCGTTAGGATGCCCTTTGGGCTCAAGAACGTAGGAGCTACATACCAACGCACTATGCAGCGTTGCCTCCACGATCAAATTGGATGCAATGTACATGCATATGTGGAGGACATTGCAGTGATGTCCAAAAAGAAGGAAACCTTAATTTACGATTTGGAGGAAACGTTCGCCAATCTACGCAAATACAACATAATGCTTAACCCAAAGAAATGTTTCTTTGGAATACTAGCCGGAAAATTGTTGGGTTTCATCGTGTCTCAAAGAGGCATAGAGGTGAACCGAGACAAAATTAAGGCTATACTCAGTATTTCCAGGCCGACTCTCCTGAAGGACGTTCAACGACTAACTGGTTGCATTGCTGCAGTCAGTCGGTTTGTAAGTCGGCTCGGCGAAAGAGCCGCACCACTCTACAAGCTCCTGGAAAATACCAAAAAGTTCGTTTGGACTAACGAAGCTGAAGCTGCACTACAAGACCTGAAAGAAGTACTCTCATTTGCTCCTATCCTTGTAGCATCGGAACCTCAGGAACCGATGTTGCTCTATCTCGCTGCGAGAAACAGAGTTGTCAGTGTCGTCATGGTAGTGGAGAGACCAGAGGAAAAACAGGAACACCTGGTGCAGCGTCCGACTTACTACCTCAGTGAACTCCTCACTAAATCAAAGCAGTGGTATCTGCATTATCAAAAGATGGCTTACGGTGTGTTTTTGGCATCCCGGAAGTTATGGCATTATTTTCAAGAACATCCAATTATAGTGGTGAGCACATCTCCCATGAGAGATATAATCAAAAACAACAATGCTATAGGACGTGTCGCAAAATGGGGCATAGATCTTTCAGCTTTTGACATCGAGTACAAACCTCGTACAGCAATCAAATCCCAAATCCTCGCTCACTTTATCACTAATTGGACAGAGGCAACGGAGAATATGACCCTCCCAGAGTCGGAATACTGGACCTTACATTTTGACGGGTCTAAGGCGCTCGGGGGCTCGAGGCTGGCGTGGTGCTTAAGTCACCCCAAGGAGATAAACTTTTCTATGTTTTGCAGATCCACTTCATGGCGACGAATAACATTGCAAAATATGAAGCATTGCTGCATGGAATCTGGATTGCTAAGGATATCAGCATCCAACGATTAATGTGTTATGGAGATTTGGATCTTGTTGCCCAACAATTGTCAGATATTTGTAATGCAAATAAATACATGGCAACATATAGAGCTATCGTGGATGAACTATCTAAATCGTTCGAAGGGTTTGAGGTTCAACACATCCCTTGAACAGATAATGAGGAAGCAAATGCATCTCGAATAGGCTCTGCAAGGAAAAAGGTCCTGGATGGCGCATTTTTAGAGCATCTCAAAGTTCCCTCTATAAAAGGAGTAGATGAGGAATATCCGACCAAATCCTACTCACCTTTAGTGACAGTTCTGGCTGTAATTCCCAGCTGGACCCAACCCTACCTTGATTTCTTGGTAGATGGCAAACTACCTAAAGACGAGGTTCTAAGCCGGCAGATCATCCAACAAGCAAAAACCTATACTATTATAAGTGGGGAGCTCTATAAGCATAGTGTGTTCGGGGCCTTTCAGCGCTCTGTATCTCCGGAAGGAGTGGAAATCTTACGAGAAATCCACGAAGGAGAATGCGGCCATCATGCTACAGCCAAATCTTTAGTGGCAAAAGATTTCTGGCACGGATTTTTCTAGCTTACAGCCAGGGCAGATGCCGAACGGTTGGTCAAAACATGCAGAGGCTGCCAAAAGTACGCCAAACAAGCCCAAGTTCCGGCTGATCAGGTGCGAACAATACCTATAACATGGCCTTTTGCGGGCTAGGGGCTTGACATGGTAGGACCGTTTTAACAGGCTCCAAGTGGATTTACTCATCTCTTAGTGATGGTGGATAAATTCACAAAATGGATTGAGGCTAAACCCGTCACCAGTTGTGATGGAGCAACAACCAGAAGATTTGTCGAGGATGTCATAATTCGATACGGTTATCCACATAGCATTATCACGAACAATGGGAGTAACTTTCCTATGGGAGAGCTTGCTGAGTTCTGCGATGAGCAAAATATCCGGCTTGACATTGTGTCAGTTGCACATCCACATGCTAATGGACAAGTTGAAAGAGAAAATGGTTTAATCCTACAAGGCCTAAAACCAAGACTCAAAGCACCACTACGTCATGCTACGGGGGCTTGGGCAGAGGAATTACCTTCTGTGATATGGAGTTTACGAACAACTCCGAATAGGTCAACTAGATACATAACTTTATTCTTGGTCTATGGTGCAGAAGCAGTTCTTCCTAGTGATTTGATTCATACTTCTCCCCAAGTTGCTGCGTATATGGAAGAGGATGCCGAATTTCTCGACAAAATGATCTCGATTTAATCAAAGAAGTTTGCATCGTTGCTGAGATGAGATCAATAGCCTATCAGCAGAAGTTACGCAAGTATCATAGCCAGAGAGTCAGAAACCAGTCTTTCAATAAGGGCGATTTGGTTCTCCGGCTTGTGTAGAAAAGAAAGCACAAACTTTCCCCGATATGGGAAGGGCCCTTTTTAGTTAGCCGAGTATTGCAAAATGGTTCTTACTATCTAACTGATTTGCGGCCAGTCAAAGAAAGACCAGCTACTAAGAAAAGAAAGAGAGCTGGAGGCAGTACAGATCCGGAAGAATTAGACAAACCGTGGAATATTGCTCAGCTACGTCCCTTTTATTCTTAAATTTTCTTTCTCTATAATCATATATGTGTACATGTTCAAAGAGAAATAAAGTGTTGGTTGCCTCAAATTTTTCTGAGAAATTTTATATTGCCATCTTATTTCCGAATGATCATGTCACAGTCAAAAATCCCAGAATACTTGAAAGTTCTTTATGCTCATGTTTGTTCTACTTAAGATTTCTGATTCTAAAAATGCTACCTTAGGGTATAAATCTAAAATTTATAGTTTGTACTTTGGTTATTTATCTGATTGCCAGATGCGGGCATTTTTCGAGTAGTGAATTGTTGGTACTAAAAGCCGACACTGTTTCCGAGTTTAAACTGGTTTAGGAATTGAGCTCCATTGCTCGGCAGAGTTTCCGTGTGGAAGGTTAGCCGGCTCAAGAAAGGGACAAGGCAAAAAGCCAGATAAACGATAAGTATAGACAAAAACATAAAGTGCTCATTCTAGGCACACCAAAATAAAGCCAAAGGTGCTAAATAGAAGTAGCAAATCTTAGCACTAGTAAAAGTATTACACTACTTATTTACAATCCGATTGTTTCAGAATAACACATTGTTTTTTCTGATGCTCTATGATGCAAGAGAAGAGGTAGGAGTTGCCAGCTCACTAGAGACATCACCCTCGCCTTGATATCTTTCCGAGACATTCAAATCCGATACGGTTTGTTCATCGTCCGAAGCTTCACCAGTTTCTTCGGTAGGCGGAGGAGGCGTTTCCATGCAAGTGAAGAAAGGAGTTTCGTAGCTGGTCAGATCAGCTACATGACATCCATATTCGGCACAGGAGTCCATGATGGCCTTGATATCTTGCTCATGTCCGTCTTCATCCATAAGTGAGTATCCTTTGGTTACTTGCCAGGTTTCCATGCTTCCATGGTGGCTCATAACCATCGTGAGGGCGTTCTGTGCCATGGTCCGCGCATAGGACATGTTCTAGTCCTAGATGAGCTGGGGCATCTCCTTGGCCTTGTCTCGCACCTCAAAGACGGGCATTCTGTTCATGTTCGGAACCTTGAGTACTTCGCCAATATCCTCCAAGGATTGGCAGAAATCGTGAAGAAAATCACCGAGTTGTGTAAGCCGGATGGTGTGAGACTCGATGGGGGAAGAATCTAGTAAGTTCAGAGGACCTGAGCATATATTGCAAAGGTCAGTAAATATATCCAAACTCCTAGAGTCAGAAAAGCAAAAACTCAGAAAGTGGGAGACATACCAAAGATGACATCGTCAACTTTGGTCTTCTCTGCCATAAGGCTCTGGAGTTTAGCCCGGAGTGCCTCGGAGATGTCCTTCGCTCTGAATAATCCATCACTCATATCCGAGATTTTTTTGGTCCTGGGCCGCGATCCTTCGATCACGTTCTTCCGTGTCCATGGAGGAGGATTCGAGGACTTGTGCAATGCTACGCTCGTGATCCACCTTAAGCTTATTCAACTCTCGACGTAAGTCGGCGTTCTCCACCTCCAGGGTCTTAAGATTCTTGGCCTCTTCAATCATGGCACATGATTGTTTGACCAGTGCTATAAGCAAAAGAACAACAGTTGAATAAGTAATTCGACTATGAAAGCAAAAAAGAGCAAGGTTAAGGACTGAAATGATTACCTTCAGTCTCATCCTTGGACACCTTTAGTTGAGCATTTTCAAGCCGGAGAGCTCTGATCTCTCTCGGCTTGTTGCAGATATTCTTCAACAATTCCTGGTTATAGGAATTAACTTTTTGTAACTCAGAATAATACCCAGAGTCAGAAGTCTACTAAAGACTCAAGCTAATATTTTTACTAATGTCAGCATGAGCCTTGGGGGCTACACTAGTTCATTCTTTGGCATTGATGACCCACAAGTATAGGGGGTGTATCGCAGTATTTTCGATAAGTAAGAGTGCTGAACCCAACGAGGAGCAGAAGGTGCTGGTTAGTGGTATGGATCAGGAATTCTCTGCAAATACTTAGCAAACGGATTTTTAGGGGTTTTCGATAAAGCAAGTAAACAAAGTACGAGTAAATAAAAGACAGTAGGAATAAATGCAGCAAGTGGCCCAATCCTTTATGTAGCAAAGGACAAGCCGGTTGTATTTCTATAGATGACCAAACGTTCTCGAGGACACATGGGAAGACTGTCAAGTGCTTTCGCTTCATATAGTCGATTAATCTTCTCTAGCTTGCTAAGTGTTGTGTGGGTGAACCTGTGCTAATGTACCGCCCCATCCAAGACTAAATACATACTTTTGATTAAACCCCCTTGCAAACATCCGTAAGTACAAGAAAGTAATTAAGGTAGAAACCTAACCACAGCTTTAAACTCTAAGACCCTTACGTCCCTTGTGCAATGGTTTCCTAACGGGGGTTCAGGTTTCTGTCACTCCGGCAACCCCTACGATTAGTAGAAAAATACACAATGCATTCCCCTAGGCCCATATAGGTGAAGTGTCATGTAGTCGACGTTCACATGACACCACTAGAAGAAGTACACCACAACTTAAATAACAATCTATTGAATCTTTCTCAACTCAACTCCACTACTAACAACAAGACTTCTCCCATGTCCTCAAGAACAAAACAAACTACTCACAAGACATCATATGGATCATGATCATAGATGGAATAATGATGTATAACAATTTGAACATAAACAATAATTCAATGGTTCACTCAATAGCATCAACTACAAAGAGTAATCAACACCGGGAAAGTTTCCCCTATGAACTATAGCAAGATTCAACCAATTGTTACAGCAATATGGAGATGGTGATGAGGGTGATGATGATGGTGATGATGATCCCGATGAAGTCCAACTTGATGGTGGTGTTGATGGCGACGATCTTCCCTCTCCGGGAAGGAATTCCCTCGGCAGAAATCTGTCTGCCGGAGAGATCTTTCTCTCTTGGTGTTTTCCGCCCCGCAGAGGCGGCGGCATCTTTCTGTGGTCGCTCCCCGAGTCTTCGGGTTTCAGGAGGTTGATATACGCCAGAGGGGAGAGGCAGGAGTGGGCTAGGGCGGCCACACCACTCCCTAGCGCGGCCTAGGCCTGCCCGCGCCATGGGGTGGTGTGGGCCCCCTATGGCCCACCTCCACTCCATCTTCTGGCATCCTGAGTCTTCTGGAAAAATAGGATTTTCCGTATATTTTCCTGGATTTTCTGATCTTTGCGAATTTTGCCTCCAAACAACACCTTTTCCATCAGAATCCTGACTGCAGCAGTCCATGCTCGAAAAGTCATCAACCATGCAAAAATAGATGAAATAACATAAGTATCACCTCTCAATACGAAATATATCAATGAATAATAGTGAATTAAGACATAGAATAGTGATGCAAAATGGACGTATCAACTCCCCCCAAGCTTAGACTTCGCTTGTCCCCAAGAGAAACTGAGCTCAATAAACATGACCTCAGGTTTATGGAGTGAAGAGTCGATAAAAGGATACGGACAAGAAGCATCACATTCATCAAATACATAGATCATAATAGAAGACAACTCACTATTATATAACTCAACTTGTAATGAGTAAAGGAAACACAATAAAGATACATAAAGTGAATCATAATTGGTAATGGCAAACTTAGCTCTTGGTCGAAGAATAGTTGATAATTTGCTGGAGTTCACAAATAGCTGGTTTTCAAAGAAAGCTTTCAAAGTAGTAAACTTCAAGATAAGAGCAATGTTCAAAACAAGGAACACAAGAGACATGATTGAATAAATCATCATATGAATGAATGAAACACATCAACTCAAAATACTTGCTGAGATAGAAGGGAATAGGTTTACTGACTCAACTACAAAGTAAAAGAAAGGCCCTTCAAAGAGGGAAGCAGGGATTGCAAGTCTCATAAAGAGCTCCCAAAAATTATGATACTTAGTAGCTTTCAGCTCTCATTGCCCCTATCATAGGCATCTTTAGGTGATTAAGGTGAAAGTGAGGTCCAATCTGAGTTATATGCTTGACGTACTATAAACTGAAGATCCCAAGTCCCTTGAGTACGAGGGCCGCTCCTCATGCTACTCAACTTTAGTTACCGGTAAGTTCTTGTCATCGTAAGTATGTGCTTATCATTGAGAACCGCCAACGGGGTACCCCTTGCCCGATGATACGGAAGAATCCCCATATCAAAATGACAAGGCAAGCAGACAATGAGTATCTCAGCAATCTTCTTATTTACCATGGGAAAATGGTGCTTTTTTCTCTCTTTCCTCTTTTCATAGTGTCTCTTTTTTTCTTTTCTTTTTCTCAATAGCTATCTCTCTCTTTTTTTATAAGAATAATGCTTCATAGATATCATTATGGTTACGCTGCAGGTTTCCACCATGTCAGCATGGATTAGACCAGCGGCCTAGGCGTTTCTCTAACACACATACATAACTCCATGGACTTACAAGCTCCTCTTTTATTTCACACTGACGACATCCGCAAACAAAAGAGCAAGGTATCAACTAGGTATATATTTACAAGTGTTGAAAGCGTTCCCCGTGACAGCACGGTTCTGCTAATCCCCAGCCTATAATTTGCAAGCATATAACTTTCATGGAGAGTTCACAATGGTTCAGGTTTATTAAGTGCGGAAAATAAAGTGTGCCATCAAGTTCGTGAGAGCTTTAATCACTAATTTTTCACATAACAAGTTTAATTTGGGAGGTAGACAAAACAAGAATTTACTTGGAATAGCAATAATGCTACTAGGTAGGTATGGTGGACACAAATGGCAAAGGTTTTGGTTTAAAGGAGGTGGATGCACGAGAAGAATTCCCTCTCAGTACATGTTTTTGGCTAGCAAGGCTGGGTAGCAAGTACAAGAGTTGAAGGAAACAACCAAACATACAAATGATAAAAACAAATATGCAATCTTCCTTGGAAGCACACAAGATCTTAACTAGAGAATACTAGACTTATGAGCAAATCAAGAAAGAAAGATGATGAATTTTTTTCTCTTAGAGTACTACTATCTTTTTCTTCTCAACTCTCAAAAAGGTGTTGCTACTGACCGAGCCAGGTTTGCCAAAACCAACTAATTTAACTCAATGATCCCAAAGTGATACCAATACTAACAACAAGATCAATCATATAACCACGAATTGAAAACTAACATAAGCTATGCAAAAGGGTGAATGATAGAACTTCTCATTAATATTCCATAACGACAACTCACACCAAGGGATACATATCTAACAAGAGAAGGGACACTTCCATAATGCAAACCATCCTACATAATAACTCCTCTATTCATGATATGACTCTACTAATAAGGTAAAAAGATAGAAGATAGTGATATGATACCGCGACACTCCCCCAAGCTTGGAACAAACCAAGGGGATGCCAAACCTGATGACGAATTACTCCTTCGGTGGTGGTGGTATCCTCTCAATGAGCTTTCTGATAAGTTTCCCCAAGTCCTCAATCTCAAAGGTGAGATTACGAATAAGCTGTGAGTTTTGCTCAGTGCGGCTCATGATCATGTCATGTTGAGAATTCCAGCTCTTGCTATTCTTTCCCCACTCTTCCTCCTTGAAGTCTTCTTTTCTTGCATGGCTAGAACGAGGAAAATCCCAATTGGAGGGTAATTTCTCCCTGGGCATATTCTGGTATTGATGCTCATGGATAAGGGTATGGAAAGGATTCTTGGTGCGTGGAGAAGTTGTCCGTGGTGCCAAGCAGTGAGGCGAAGGCTTCCCTCCAGTTGACATCTGTGCAGTCCTTCTGATCCTGGCAAGGTTTGCCACCACTCCAATTCTTGCAACGGTAGCGCCGGTGTGCGGATGTTGGCCTTGCTCCTCTTCCCCTTCACTCTTGATCTCCTTCTCCTTCCCGGGGTCTTGGAGGTCTTCCTCCATAGGTTCCTTCCCTTTATCCTTGGCAGACACCATTGTGCTTCTAAACCTTCAAAGAGTATGTCCTGACAGAAACATGTCGAAACAAAAACACGACTAAAACACGATATACGAACCTCAGGGATCCGGGGGTTATATATTACAAAGTTTCATATCACAAGGAAGGTACTGGGAGAAAACGAGTCGGAGGTGGAGTCCGGAGTGGCCTCACCACCTGGTGGCGTGGCCAGGGGTGGGCCCACGCCATGGGACGGTGTGGGCCATCCTGGCTCCGTTTTCGTTTCTTTTTCGCTTCGTAGATTTCCTTATTGACTGAAAACTGCAAACATATAGTTGGATTGTATTTTCGTGGAACTTTTCTTACCAGAACTATTACCTAGTTGGAAACAGACTCTGCAGGTCTCTGAATTTGGTATATAGTGGATCCTTCCGGAGTCATCTCTTGAATAACATCAATATCTTCATCTTCATATACTTATTACTTGAGTCATAAAACCTTTCTCTTTCTTATTACACCATTATCTCCACTTCCTAGAAATTTCTTTCACAGAAAACTTCACACGGTTCTTATTAGCAACATTAGTATAAGTGAAGTGATAAAACCTTTTGAGTCCAACTTCAACTAAAAACCATCAAAACAAAAGCTACTATAGCAACTCCTTCCGAAAGCCCAAAAATAATTCAAAAAGGAAATCTAATAAAGAAGCAAATGCAAGATTGGCAAAATCTGTCAAAACAGACTAGCAGGTAAAGATTGATTTTTTCGAAAATCTTCTGTTGCTCAAATCAAAAACTGCAAAACTAACGAAAGTTAAATAACAACCTGGGGCAGAAGCACAAAAATTACAGCTCAATCCGACATACAGATATCTCTCACGATTTTTTACGGTGAAGCACAAAAATCTATTTCCGGACAACAATTTCCCCAAATCTTACTTCTCTCTCATTAGAAGCTGATCTTGACACAAAAACCAAACAAAATGGATAAGGAGCGGTTATTACTGAAGTAATAACTTCCAAGACTCAAAGAAACAAAAACAAACTAAAAGCAAAAACAAACTGGGTTGTCTCCCATAAAGCTCTTTCTTTATAGCCATTAAGATGTGCATGATAATTTGGAAGAAGCTCTCGTAGGGATATGAATTGAAGTGAAAGAGAGCATTAAGAAGCAAAAACACACACTCATTTAAGTCTAACCCACTTCCTATGCAAGGGGATTTTATAAACAAACAAGTTGTTGAAACCAAAGGCAACTTGCATAAGAAGGCAAAAGAAGTGCAGCATAGAAACTTTCAGCATAAAACGAGGAAACTTGATATTAATGAGATGCATAAGAACACTTTTCCCTCTCTCATAGTAACTTTCAGTATCATGCATAAACTTAACAATATAGCTATCACAAGGACCATCATAGCACTGATCACTTATTCTAACAGAAAACACAGGAATTCTAGCTCTCATAGCACTACTCTGTGAAACAATATTAGAGGTATCCTTACAAAGGATAGTGTGTCCCTCTTTTTCATACTTAGTGACAAAGTCTTTCACATTTGCTACAATAGGTTCATCAACCATTTGTTTATCAGGTTCAACAGCCTTATTCATACTTTCATTAACCATACTAGCTATCATAGAATGTTCCTTTACCTTAACTAGAAAAGGCATTTTCTCAATATAAGGTTCAGGTGAAACATGATTAGCAGTATAAACTTCAGTATTTCTTGCAGGAACACTCTTAGCAACATCTTTATAAGGTTCATGATACTTATTCCACTTCTTTTTAGGCACTTCAATGTAGGAAGCAAAAGCCTTAAAATAAGAAGTAATAGCTTGAGAGTCTAGACCATAAGAATTTTTAATATTTTGAAAGTCATCAGTTCCCATAAAAGATTCAATGCATTCATAATCATAATTTATACCTGACTTTCTACCTTTGTCATTCTCCCAAGCTTCAGCATTGTCTTGAATACGGTCCAGAAGATCCCATTTAACTTCTTCTTCCATGCGAGTGAATGATCCAGCACAAGAAGCATCCAATAAATCCTTGTCATGTAGAGGGAGCCTTGCATAAAAGTTATTGATAATAATATTGTTGGGGAGCTCATGAATGGGACATTTGAGCATTAGTAAATTCAATCTCCACCAAGCTTGGGCTGTACTCTCTCCATCAAGAGGCCAAAAGTTGTATATTTGATTCCGATCTTTATGAATCTCACTAGGAGGATAAAACTTTGAATAAAAGAGAGGCACTATTTCCTCCCATTCCAGAGCTTGACCATTCTTCAACAGCTTATACCATTCCTCATCTCTTCCTTTCAGTGATAATGAGAATAACTTCTTCTTAACTTGATCTGTAGTAATACCTGCACACTTGAACAACCCGCATAATTCGTGTATAAAGAGTAAATGATCACCGGGATGAACATTTCCATCCCCAACATAGTAGTTATCCATAACACGATCAATAAATCTTGTAGGTATTTTGAAAACATCTTTCTTAGCAGGTGGTAGCTTATCTACTACCTTAGAAGTGGTAGTAGCATTACCAAATAAGAAACTCAGCGAATTATCCATAACGAAAATAAAGCAACTAGCATAAGTAAACAATACTCACAGTAGAAGTTTCCTTTACCAGTTCCACTCTCCAATAGCGCTTCAGTCCCCGGCAACGGCGCCAGAAAATAGTCTTGATGACCCACAAGTATAGGGGGTGTATCGCAGTATTTTTGATAAGTAAGAGTGTCAAACCCAACGAGGAGCAGAAGGTACTAGCTAGTGGTATGGATCAGGAATTCTCTACAAATACTTAGCAAACACATTTTTAGGGGTTTTCGATAAAGCAAGTAAACAAAGTACGAGTAAATAAAAGACAGTAGGAATAAATGCAGCAAGTGGCCCAATCCTTTATGTAGCAAAGGACAAGCCGGTTGTATTTCTATAGATGACCAAACGTTCTCGAGGACACATGGGAAGACTGTCAAGTGCTTTCGCTTCATATAGTCGATTAATCTTCTCTAGCTTGCTAAGTGTTGTGTGGGTGAACCTGTGCTAATGTACCACCCCATCCAAGACTAAATACATACTTGTGATTCAACCCCCTTGCAAACATCCGTAAGTACAAGAAAGTAATTAAGGTAGAAACCTAACCACAACTTTAAACTCTAAGACCCTTACGTCCCTGGTGCAATGGTTTCCTAACGGGGGTTTAGGTTTCTGTCACTCCGGCAACCCCTACGATTAGTAGCCAAATACACAATGCATTCCCCTAGGCCCATATAGGTGAAGTGTCATGTAGTCGACGTTCACATGACACCACTAGAAGAAGTACACCACAACTTAAATAACAATCTATTGAATCTTTCTCAACTCAACTCCACTACTAACAACAAGACTTCTCCCATGTCCTCAAGAACAAAACGAACTACTCACAAGACATCATATGGATCATGATCAGAGATTGAATAATGATGTATAACAATTTGAACATAAACAATAATTCAATGGTTCACTCAATAGCATCAACTATAAAGAGTAATCAACACCGGGAAAGTTTCCCCTATGAACTATAGCAAGATTCAACCAATTGTTACAGCAATATGGAGATGGTGATGAGGGTGATGATGATGGTGATGATGATGATGATCCCGATGAAGTCCAACTTGATTGTGGTGTTGATGGCGATGATCTTCCCTCTCCGGGAAGGAATTCCCCCGGCAGAAATCTGTCTGCCGGAGAGATCTTTCTCTCTTGGTGTTTTCCGCCCCGTAGAGGCGGCGGAATCTTTCTGTGTTTGCTCCCCGAGTCTTAGGGTTTCGGGAGGTTGATATACGCTAGAGGGGAGAGGCTGGAGTGGGCCAGGGCGGCCACACCACTCCCTGGCGCGGCCTAGGCCTGCGCGCGCCATGGGGTGGTGTGGGCCCCCTATGGCCCACCTCCACTCCATCTTCTGGCATCCTGAGTCTTTTGGAAAAATAGGATTTTCCGTATATTTTCCCGGATTTTCTGATCTTCGCGAATTTTGCCTCCAAACAACACCTTTTCCATCAGAATCCTGACTGCAGCGGTCCATGCTCCAAAAGTCATCAACCATGCAAAAATAGATGAAATAACATAAGTATCACCTTTCAATACGAAATATATCAATGAATAATAGTGAATTAAGACATATAATAGTGATGCAAAATGGACGTATCAGTCATCCTCTGAAAGCATAAATCCGGATTGTCTATCCAACTTCATGCTTGGGGGCTAGAGGATATGATATGAAATAAAGAAAAAAGGTGAGTTGGAAATTCGAGTTAGTTGATGTTCATCAGTAAGCTTGCTTAAGCTCATGTTCACCTCAGTGCTAATCTTCTCGGCGAGGGTCAGTGGGATTACCGGTGGAGGAGGAACCACACCGGCTCTCAGCCTCTCGTCGCGAAGACGGATTTGCTCGAGAAGCTCAGAGTACTTGACGTCCTCTGCTTCTTGTGCCTCCTCCTAAGTAGTGATGTTTCGGCTTTACAAGCATTGTTGGGCTAGCCGTTGGATCTCCTCTGCAGATTTCTGAGTAATGCCAAGTTTGGCAAGACCTGGATTGCTGAGAAGGTTTTCGGCAAAAACCTCTGCCGAGGGATCATTACCCTTTGAGGGTTCACCCTTATCAACTGCCAAGTCACCCATGGTGACGTCGGTTTGCGAACCAAGGATTGCTGGCTCGGAATGAAGAGCCGGATCTTCTGCGATGGATGGAGATGGAGTGATCTTCGGCGCTGTAGAAGGCTGTGGGGAAGGAGTCAGAGGCACTGTGGTAGGATAAGTCATATTCAATTTTGATTGGTGCAGGGGCTTCGACAAGCCTCATTTCCCCTTGCCCTTGGTGAGCTGTTTAGCTCTAAGGAGGTAATAGAACAAAGATCGTTACACCTAAAAAAGAATTAAGAAATAAAGTACAAAGACCTTACGAAGAAAGTTACCTCTTCACAACGGGCACTTCCTTTGTGCCGATGGCAACTGTAGGAGCCTTACACTTTCGAGTAAGGTTTTTCGGCAGTGGGACCAGTTCTGCATAATCCTGAGAAATCTCAGGAGGATATCCCTCGAGAGGAGCAAGTTCCGACCCGGGGAGGTCAGCAAGCTAAAAAGAAGAAATATCTCAACATTGCAGAAAGAAGCAATAATGTATATATGAAAACATAATTTGAGTTATTGTTCAAAAATTTATTGGTATCACGGGATTGCCAGTCGTACGCATGTCCAAGGACAGATCTGGAATCTTCCTCTTGACCTGCTCCTTGATCAACCATTTGATATGGGACTCATAGTCCTTACCCGAATAGGAATTGGAGCAGATCCGGAGAGAGTATGTCTTGCTCTTGGTGATGGAGTGCATAAGAATATCACCATGATGTTGAAGAGTCTGAATCCGTCATGCCATCAGATATTCGATCCGCCTCTTTGCAAGAAGCAGATCGTCAGTGAGAGCCAGAGCATCTGCGTCCCAGGACTCTTGGGGTGTGGTGGCACCGTCAACAAAAGCCGGAAAAGCGATAGCTTTGCCGGGAGCCGGTTTGTCCTTATGGTAAAAGAACGTGGACTACCACTTTTTAACCGACTCGCTAGCCTTAATCCTAGGATAGACTCGTTCTCTCCTAACAAAAAAGCTGAGCATACCGATAATGTAAGTATTACCAGCGGTGATGGAATTTCTTCGGGTAAGGAGTAAAACCAGAAAATAAGAAGGCTCGGCCTAATGCCGAGATACCCCTCGCACAAGGAGGCGTAAGTGCTCATCTCTAAGAGAGAGTTCAGGGGGAGATGGTGGAGTTTCACTCTGTAATGATCTATCGCTTCAGAAAAGAAATTTGAAGGAGGAAAACTCAAAACCTCTATCGATCGAGGTGGGCGTCGAAATGCACCCTCTCGTCGGTGTTGGGGGTAGGGACGATTTGTCCATAGCCACTCCGCCAGTCGCCGGCACGGAGGAGCACTTCATTCTCGACAACGTGAAGCTTGGCATCATCAAGGACGTAAGGGATCTAGACCCCGCGAAAACTCTCCTTCTCTGTTGCCGATGCCGTCGCTGTTGTCACTGCCGTGGCGGAAGATGAGGCTTCAGCCATCATTTGGGCACCGGTGACCTAGGATGCGCGACGCTGGGGTATTTGGGGGAGGCAGAGGAGCTCTGTTCGTGGGAAGCGTCGGGAGGAAGGAAGAAGCACTAGTGTTGGTGAAGAGGAAAGGGAGAAATCTCAACCCCTTATATCCTTCATCTGTGCCAAGATTCGTGCAAAGTGAATAGTAACCATGCCACATGTCGTGGGAGGAGCTAGGTAACCCCCACGTGATGATTAAGCCACCTCGATCTCCGCGTACGCATTAAAACAATGCCTCGGTTCCGCGCGAAGAGGACCCACCAACGGTCGTGCTGATGGGAATGTCTGTTAGTGACGTGACTTGACTGGTCTCAGGTTACGTCAAAGGCTAAGTTCCGGCTTAGTTTGAATTTCAAGCTAGAAACTAGAATAACGTATTCATAGGTCCGACTCATTTTGAGACCCGGATCCTATCCTTTCTCTTTAAGTTTCAGGAACCCTTCAAGATTCTGCAAGCCGAAGATCAAGCTAGACGAGGATGAAATCAAACTCTGGATATTGGAAGCTTTCGGGGGCTACTGTTGGCGATATACTTTCCAGGTATCCTCACTATGCCTCACTGACTAGGGTGGCCCACTTCGGGTTAGAGCTTTGCTTCACGGGCGGCCCAGTCAGGGAGAAGAGACGGAGTCTAGTCTGGCTACGGGAAGGCCCAGAAGACTTACCGACATAGGCATGTTATGTTACTTGTAGGTCAAGATGTACTCTGTAACCGACTCTTAGTCATAGCCGTATAGGTCTCTCCTGTAAACCCTAGGCTGGATATCTATATAAGCCGTACTAGGGTATGCCTTTAGGACACCCACAATAGTCTACAATCTCAACTCGCATAGGCGAAACTCTTGTAACCAATATTCCAGCTCTATCGTATTACTGGATTGCTAGCAGGAGTAGGATCCGTCCAAAGCCGGCGGATTAGAACCTGGGTAAACTTGTGTGCTCACTGTCGCGAAACACCGTACATCTCACACCCCTGTCTTCCGCACGCCTAGAGGACCCCCTCATGGCATACTTGTCATCAATCCGACAACATATGCAAAAGCTCACTAGTCGGCTTGCTTACTTAGGATCCTGGATCAATTAGTAACCATTAGAGGGGTGTTGGTTCTAGTGGGAGCATAAGTATTAAAATGATTAATATGCTTGCTCTTGTATGGATACATGTCTTAAGTGTTTTGCATATTTTATGTTGTAGATCAATGGCACCTAGTAGCAGTCTCCCTTAGATATCTAGTTTTGCATTGAGATCGATCTTAGAGAATGATAAGCTTAATGGAACTAATTTCACCAACTGGCATCGTAATCTGAGAATTGTTCTCAAACAAGTAAAGAGGGGCCATGTTCTAGATAACCCGCTCTAGATGAGCCGAATGCGAATGTGAGTGTCGCAGCAACCAATGCCTACCGTAGGACATGTGATGAGTCTACGGAAATTAGTTGTCTTATGCTTACTCACATGGAACCGGACTTGCAACACCATTCGAGAATGTTGAGGCCTACGATATGATCGGAGGCCTCCAAAGTATGTTCCAGGATCAGGCAAAGACCGAGAGGATCAAGTCTCTCAAGCTTTGCTGAGTTGTAAGCTTAAGGATGGCAATCCACTTAGTCCGCATGTAATCAAGATGGTTGGTTATGTACAGTCTCTGGAAAGGCTTGGCTACCCCATTAGCGAAGAGTTCGCTACGGACATAATTCTGAACTCTCTTCCCAGTGCGTATGGTCAGTTCATATCGAACTACCACATGCATGGTATGGATAAGAAGCTCACTGAATTACATGGGATGATCAAGCAGGTGGAGGCTGATCTCAAGAAGGGTGCCAGTCAAGTGTTGATGGTACATAATAAGGCTAAGTTCAAGAAGAGTTCTTGTACTAAGAAGAAGAAGGCTAAGTCAGGAGGTAATGCTCAGGATTCGATCCTAAGCGTTTCCTCGGGGACTAAGCCATCTCCTTCAGCTGGATCCACCTGCTTCTATTGCAAGGCGGATGGCCACTGGAAGAGGAATTGCAGTAAGTATTTGGTTGACAAAGCCAAGAGTGGAGGTGTGACTTCCAACTCAGGTACGCTTGTATGCAATGTTATAGACATTTATCGTGCCAATGCACCTAATAGTTCTTGGGTATATGATACCGGATCAGTAATTCACATATGCAACTCGTTGTAGGGACTGGTAATAACTAGGAGCGTGTCAAGAGGAGAGGTTGGCATTCGAGTCGGCAACAAAGCGAGAGTCGCTGCATTGGAAGTCGGCACTATGCAACTTGATTTACCTTCGGGATTCTTAATGGAGCTAAATAATTTTTATTATGTTCTAGTGCTTAGTCGAAACATCATTTCTACCTCATGTTTGATGAGACAAGGCTATGAGTCGAATATTAAGAATAATGGTTGTTCTTTATATTTGAATGATATGTTTCACGGCTTTGCACCCATCTAGGACGGGTTATTTATTTTGAATCTTGATGGTGAATCAGTCTATAACATCAATGTAAAAAGGTTGAAACCAAATGATCTGAATATGACTTACTTTTGGCACTGCCTGCTTGGTCATATAAGTTGGAAACGCATGAAGAAGCTCCATGATGATGGACTCCTAACTTTGTTTGACTTGGAGTCATTCGAGACATGTGAATCCTGCCTTCTTAGCAACATGACCAATACACCTTTTGCAAAGAGTTGTGAAAGGGCGTCCGACTTATTGGGACTAGTAATAGTGATGTATGTGGCCCGATGAGCACGACAGCCAGAGGTATTTATGAGTACTTCGTTACCTTCACTAACTATTTGAGTAAATATGGATATATCTATTTGAAGAAACATAAGTCGGAAGCCTTTGAAAAGTTCAAGGAAATATAGAATGAGGTACAAAATCAACTTGGCTAGAAAACAAAGTTTCTTCGATCGGACCAAGGAGGCAAGTACATCAGCCACGAGTTTGATGACCATCTAAAGAGTTGTGGAATAGTACCTCAACTCACCCTGCCAGGAACGCCGCAGAGGAACGATGTGTTGGAAAGGCCGAATCGGACCTTGTTGGACATGGTACGATCAATGATGAGTCGTACATATCTACCTTTATCATTTTGGGGTTATTGTGTAGAAACTGCATTATTCACACTAAACAGAGTACCACCAAAATTGGTAGAGAAGACACCGATGAGATGTGGATGGGCAAAAGACCAAGTTTGTCCTTTCTTAAGATTTGGGGTTGTGAAGCATTTGTCAAGCGACTTCAGTCGGACAAGCTTACGGCCAAGTCAGATAAGTGTATTTTCATGGGGTATCCAAGGGAAACCTTGGGTTACTACTTCTACAACCGAGAAGAGGGCAAATTGTTTGTCACTCGGAACGGTGTCTTCCTTGAGAAAGAGTTTCTCAGTCGGAAAGTCAATGGGAGCACGGTGCAGCTTGAAGAAATTCGAGAGGAACTGGCTAGTAGCGAGTTGGCAAAAGCCTTGGAGGTTGAGCCGATCGTGGTGGCTGAGCCGACAACTTCACCGACACTGCGAAGATCGACCAGATTGCGAAGTGTTCATGATGTATTACTATTAGACAGTGATGAGCCGACAACTTATTTGGAAGCGATGGTGGGTTGTGATTCTAACTCGTGGCTTGGAGCCATGAGATCCAAGTAAAAGTCCATGGATTAAAATCAAGTTTGGAACTTGGTTGATCTTCTAGACGGTGCAAGACCCATCGGGTGCAAATGGATATTTAAGAAGAAAACTAATATGTATGGAAATATTTCCATCTATAAAGCACGACTTGTTGCAAAGGGGTTCTGACAGGTTCAAGGAGTTGACTATGATGAGACTTTCTCACCCGTAGAAATGCTTAAGTTAGTTCGGATCAAGTTAGCTATAGCATCCTATTTCGACTATGAGATATGGCAGATGGATGTCAAGACGGCTTTCCTTAATAGAAAATTAACCAAGGACGTGTATATGATACAGTCCAAGGGTTTTGTCGATCTGGCTAACGCTGATAAGGTATGCAAGCTTCATAAATCCATTTATGGGTTGAAGCAAGCATCTCGGAGTTGGAACATTCGCTTTGATGAGCTAGTCAAATTGTTTGGATTCATTAAGAGTGATCATGATTCTTGTTTATACAAGAAGTTTAGTTGGAGCAAAGTAAACTTTCTGATCTTATATGTGGATGACATATTACTGATTGGAAATGATGTCCATATGTTGCAAGAAATGATGGAGTCATTGGAAAGGAGTTTATCAATGAAGGACTTGGGTGAGGCAACTTACATACTAGGAATCAAGATATATGGAGATAGATCAAGGCGGCTCATTGGATTGAGTCAGAGTACATATTTGGACAAAGTGTTGAAGAAGTTCAACATGAAATCATCTAAGAAGGGGTTCTTACCAATGTCCCATGGTGTAAAACTAAGCAAGACTCAATGTCCTTCGACAACTGATTAGCAAAGTCGGATGAGTGCGATTCCCTATGCTTCTGCAGTCGGATCCATCATGTATGCCATGATTTGTACTAGGCCAGATGTTTCCAATGCTCTAAGTGTTGTGAGCAGATAATAGGCTGACCCTGGAGAAATCCACTGGGCAGTGGTTAAGAACCTCCTTAAGTACTTGAGAAGGACTAAAGATGTGTTCCTAGTTTATGGAGGTGAGGTTGAACTCGGTGTAAAGGGTTACACGGATGCGAGTTATATTATTGACTTAGATGATTCTCGTTCGCAATCTAGGGATGTGTTATTAATGAATGGAGGGGCTATGAGCTGGAAGAGTTCCAAGCAAGAGACCGTGTCTGCATCTACAATAGAGGTTGAGTATATTACTGCCTCAGAGGTGGCAAAGGAAGATGTTTGGATCAGGAACTTCCTGATGGATCTTGGTGTGGTTCAGGGCTCGACCAATCCGGTAGACGTGTATTGTGACAACAATGGTGCTATTGCACAAGCCAAGGAACCTAAACAACACCAGAAGAACAAACATATACTCATGTGGTACCACCTGATTCGCCTGTTTATGGATCAAAGGTGATATCAAGTTATGCAAGGTACACACGAATGCAAATGTTGCGGATCCGTTGACGAAGCCACTTCCACAGCCTAAGCATGAGGTGCACGTAAGAGCCATGGGCATTATATGCCTAGACATGTGATGTTGGGATGATTGATTCTAGTCCAAGTGGGAGATAGTTCTGAATATGCCCTAGAGGCAATCATGTATGATGTAATTCCCAATGTATTCACAAAGTAATAAAGTTGTCCTTGTATGAACATCAGATATATATAATTCAATATGTGATTCAATTGTGGAACTATATAATCATTTTTATTCATACTGCATGTCCTTGGTCATTGAGGTTGTGCTGGACACATAACTTAGACCATTGTGCAAGTCAGTTGATGACACAATTCCACTTGTCATGGGCGTAGTGATGCTATTGCGACTTACACGGATTCGGCTAAAGAGTTTAGCAAGTTGGACTAACCCACAGTTGAGATGCATTGAGCATGTTGTCATTTGCAGTCTCAAGCAATGGAATCCTTCGACCTAAGGTGATCGCATGATCTGAGTTGTGGATCGCTAGCTTAGGTTCTATCAAACGTTGTTTAGTAAATGGGCAGTTATAAAGGTAGAGTTCGGGATGGTTGTGAAGCAAGCTGCGTGACGTGGATTATCACGATGGGATTTGCCCCTCCGTAATGGAGAGATATTCTCTAGGCCCTCTGGTGTGATATGATTCAGAAGCATGGCCATGCACGACTTTGTTAAGTGTTAACCAAGGAGTCGTACTAAGTGTTAATCCAGTAAATCGTATATCATGGAACGACAAGAGAGATTCGAGCTATTAAAGGGATGGCAACTTCTCGCCTATAGCTTGACAAGGTATATCGTGAGGCAAAGGGACTTGAGCGAAAGTCACATTGAGAAAGGTTTGTCTATTGACTTTATGGCACTTGGGAGTTGGCACGTCTTGCTAGATGTCGTTACCAGCTCGACTTGGAGTGGTGACTTGTGTCGTGTCTTGGTGTATGTGAACCTAGAGTGTCGCACACTTAAGGGAAAGGATACCATATGGATTTGGTCCATGTGGAGATTGGGGCACAACCTAAATGGGCCTCAAGCGTTGACCCCAACTAGGAGTGCATATAAGTGGAGTGACAAGGGATAGTCCCTAACATAGCCGTCACTCCACTCCCATTTCGGGCTAGACAGGATCTAGCAGTCCTCTTCCTGGAGCTCCTCCCTCTACGTGTGGATACCAGTAGAGGCATAACAAGTGCGGCGCTAGACAAGGAGGTTCGTGGGGATCCAGGCATGTTATACGTGGGATCGTTTGGCACGGCATCAACTGGCGCGCTTCATCAATAAACCGCACCTACGCGTCTAGTGGTAAATCTCGTGGCCTATCACCTGAGCTAGATCTTGGGAGCACAGCGTAGGGCAAAAGTTTTTGTTTATCTCCGCATTGCCCAACATCTAGGGGATCCATGTGCCAAACCATGGTCATATAGACCAAAAATACATAAGAAAGTAGCTTCCACATTGCATGTTGCACCAGTGTGGTAGAAGTTGCATCATAGAATCCACTGGAGTGTGTGTCGTCATGTGGATCAATGTGGTTTAGGAAAAGAACACATGTAATGCCACTAGTGGATCAACGCGGTTTATAAAAATAACACATGCAATGACACTAGTGGATCAATGTGGTTTAGGAAAAGAACACATGCAATGACTCTAGGGGATCCATGTGTGAAACCATGGCCACTGAGACCAAAAACACATAGGAAATTAGCTTCCACATTGCATGTTGCACTAGTGTGGCAGAAGTTGCATCACAGAATCCACTAGTGTGTTTGTGGTCATGTGGATAAATGTGGTTTAGGAAAAGAACACATGAAATGACAATAGTGGATCAATGTGGTTTAGGAAAAGAACACAAGCAATGACTCTAGGGGATCCATGTGTCAAACCATGGTCACATAGGCCAAAAACACATAGGAAAGCAGCTTCCACATTGAATGTTGCACTAGTGTAGCAAAGGTTGCATGATAGAATCCACTTGAGTGTGTGTGGTCATGTAGATCAATGTGGTTTATGAAAAGAACACATGCAATGACACTAGTGGATCAATGTGGTTTAGGAAAATAACACATGCAATGACTCTAGGGGATCCATGTGTCAAACCATGGCACAAAGACCAAAAACACATAAGAAAGCAGCTTCCACATTGCATGTTGCACTAGTGTGTAAGATGTTGCAGCACAGAATCAACTGGAGTGTATGTGGTCATGTGGTCATATGGATCAATGTGGTTTAGGAAAAGAACACATGCAATGACACTAGTGGATCAATGTGGTTAAGGAAAAGAACACATGCAATGAGTCTAGGGGATCCATCTGTCAAACCATGGTCACAGAGACTAAAAACACATAGAAAAGCAGCTTCCACATTGCATGTTGCACCAGTGTGGCAGAAGTTGCATCATAGAATCTTCCGGAGTGTGTATGGTCATGTGGATCAACATGGTTTAGGAAAAGAACACATGCAATGACACTAGTCGATCAATGTGGTCTAGGAAAAGAACATGTGCAATGACTCTAGGGGATCCATGTGTTAAACCATGGTCAGAGAGACCAGAAACACGTAGTAAAACAGCTTCCACATTGCATGTTGTAGTAGGGTGGCAGAAGTTGCATCACAGAATCCAGGGGAGTGTGTGTGGTCATGTGGATCAATGTGGTTTAGGAAAATAACACATGAAATGACACTAGTGTAACAATGTGGTTTAGGAAAAGAACACATGCAATGACTCTAGGGAATCCATGTGTCAAACCATGGTCACAGAGACCAAAAACACATAGGAACACAGATTGCATGTTGCACTAGTTTGGCAGAAGTTGCATAAGAGAATCCACTAGGGTGTGTGTGATCATGTTGATAAATGTGGTTTAGGAAAAGAACATATGAAATGACACTAGTGGATCAATATGGTTTAGGAAAAGAACACAAACACTGACTCTAGGGGATCCATGTGTTAATCCATTGTCATGGAGACCAAAAACACATCGGAAAGTAGCTTCCACATTGCATGTTGCACCAGTGTGGCAAATGTTGCATCATAGAATCCACTGGAGTGTGTGTGGTCTTGTGGATCAATGTGGTTTAGGAAAAGAAGACATGTAATGACACTACTTGATCAATGTGGTTTAGGAAAATAACACATGCAATGACTCTAGGGGATCCATGTGTCAAACCATGGTCACCGAGACCAAAAACACATAGGAAAGCAGCTTCCACATTACATGTCGCACCAGTATGGCAAAAGTTTCATCACAAAATCCACTAGAGTGTATGTGGCCATGTGGATCAATGAGGTTTAGGAAAATAACACATGAAATGACACTAGTGGATCAATATAGTTTAGGAAAAGATCACATGCAATGAATCTAGGGGATCCATTTGTCAAACCATGGTCACAGAGACGAAAAACACATAGGAAAGCAACTTCCATACTGCATGTTGAACCAGTTTGGCAGAAGTTGCATCACAGAATCCACTGGAGTGTATGTGGTTTAGGAAAGGAACACATGCAATCACACTAGTGGATAAATGTGGTTTAGGAAAAGAACACATGCTATGAGTCTAGGGGATCCATGTGTGAAACCATGCTCACAAAGACTAAAAACACATGCGAAAGCTGCTTCAACATTGCATCTTGCACCCGTGTGCCAAAAGTTGCATCATAGAATCCACTAGAGTGTGTGTGATCATCTGGATCAACATGGTTTAGGAAAAGAAGACATGCAATGACACTAGTGGATCGATGTGGTTTAGGAAAATAACACATGCAATGACTCTAGGGGATCCATGTGTTAAACCATGGTCACCGAGACGAAAAACACATAGGAAAGCAGCTTCCACATTGCATCTTGCACAAGTGTGTAGAAGTTGCATCACAGAATCCAGTGGAGTGTGTGTGGTCATGTGGATCAATGTGGTTTAGGAAAATTACACAATAAATGACACTAGTGGATCAATGTGGTTTAGGAAAAGAACACATGCGATGACTCTAGGGGATCCATGTGTCAAACCATGGTCACAGATACGAAAAACACATAGGAAAGCAGCTTTCACATTACATGTTGCACCAGTGTGGCAGAAGTTGCATCACAGAACCCACTAGAGTGTGTGTGGTCATGTGGATCAATGTGGTTTAGGAAAAGAACACATGCAATGATACTAGTGGATCAATGGGGTTTAGGAAAAGAACACATGCAATGATACTAGTGGATCAACGTGGTTTAGGAAAAGAACACGTGCAATGACTCTAGGGGATACCTGTGCCAAACCATGGCCATAGATACCAAAAACACATACGAAAGCAGCTTCCACATTGCATGTTGCACCAGTGTGGTAGAAGTTGCATCATAGAATCCACTGGAGTGTGTGTGGTCATGTGGATCAATGTGGTTTACAAAAATAACACATACAATGACACTAGTGGATCAATGTGGTTTAGGAAAAGAACACATGCAATGACTCTAGGGGATCCAGGTGTCAAACCATGGTCACAAAGACCAAAAACACATAGGAAAGAAGCTTCCACATTGCATGTTGCACTAGTGTGGTAGAAGTTTCATCACAAAATCCATTAGAGTGTGTGTAGTCATGTGGGTAAATGTGGTTTACGAAAAGAACACATGAAATGACACTAGTGGATCAATGTGGTTTAGGAAAAGAACATAAGCAATGACTCTAGGGGATGTGTCGTTGTATTGCCGACGAGTACACCATTAAGGGGTCCTCACAGTGCGTGTTTAGAGACGTGTAGTAAGGCGGAGAGTTGGTGGGTACAAGGTAAGGCAGTTTACCCAGGTTCAAGTCCCACAACGGTGGTGGAACTCTACTCTTGCTATAAATCACTATAATGGAAATACGCCAAGTTACAGATATTGGTTCGCTGTGCGAGGTGTTGTGCGTTTTACGTTATGTATCGTGCTAAAGGCTCCCACAGGTCCGGTTTATAAAGGCACCAGAACCTAGGGTTACAGGGAAAGGACCGACAAGTTATAGAGTCCTGCACTAATACTAACTAGTCTTCGTGTCTTGTACTCCCTGGCTCCGAGTACGTCGGTGACTCCCACATAGCCTTCTTTTATCCGGCATGGGCCTCCCTTCTGGATTTGTCTAACATCGCCGCCCAGCAGGCCATAGGCCTTACTACCAACTATGGGCCACCTGGGTTAGCCAGATTAGAGACATGCTATTGTGGTGCCCATTTAGCATATCCCGAATAGTAGCCCCCGGAGGACTTTGAGATCTTGCACCGTCTTGCTCATTGATCTTGATGCTCTATCTATGTGATGTTGGTAATCCGTCAAGCAATATCTTGAAGGTCTCCCAAAGAACCCTGCAATCCTCTCTGGCTTCGCAATGTAGACGGAGATTCCTTCAGTCTTCATTTCCAGAGCCGTATACATTCCTCCTTCGATGGAATCTTCAGACGTGACCTCTCCACTTCAACTGTCAGGAGGATTACATAGGGTACAGCCTACGCTACCTCGAAACTCACAGAAGCCAAGGAATTAATCATTAGCTATTTTTACGCGCAAGAAATCTGAAATGGTAAAGCAGCAAAAATGGAGGACGTGGCGAAATTACCGCACACGCCCATCTGCATGTTGGCAACACTTCGCCCATTGGATCCTTCTTCACAAATCTTAATACCAGGTCTATATATTTTGGTTGCGGCCAGATTATCTTTTACCCGTATTCTCCCCTGTATCTTTGTCTTTCTCCAGTCACTCGGCCGTTCGAGCTCCTCAACGGAAAAACCTAGCCAGAGCTTCCCCCTTTCTCCACCCTCTCCCATCTACACAATTGTCTCCAGTAGCTCTGCTCCCTTGACGGTGGTTACTCTCGAGGCTACAACGGAGCCATCCTAGGGAGTGATGGTCCCACCGGAGGGGGTCGTCGTCCCTGTTGCTACCGTGGTCGAAACCACCGGTGATGACCAAGGACGGGCGACGCCAGAAGCTGCTGAAGAAGATAGTGACTCCCATAAACGAGTGTGGAGGCGCTCTGACCTCTCTGTCGAAGATCTACAAGAACTCATCACTGAGGGGTACCTCCCCGTGACGGAGGCTTTCGTCTAGCGGCTGGCCCGGCCAGCGAGGTGACTCCTTCTCCCCAAGCCGGAGAGAAGGTATACCTGATGGCTCAGTGTTGATGTAGAGCTTGTTGGGAACCCCAAGAGGAAGGTATGATGAGCACAGCAGCAAGTTTCCCTCGGTTATGAAACCAAGGTTTAATCGAACCAGTAGGAGCAAGGAAACACCCCAAAGGTGTTACTAGCTGAGCCATGGCAGGGCGCACTACCGGTGCTAGTAGCAACGTGGAGACCTGCACAACACAACCACAAAACTTTGTCCCCAACTTGCAATGAGGTTGTCAATCTCACCGTGTTCTGCTGAAAACAAAGGATTAAACGTATCGAATGGAAAGAAGTAATAGTTTGTAGAAAGTAAACACAAAGCAGTAAACAGTTTGTAGATTGTATGTAAAGAAAGAGGACCGGGATCCATAGTTCACTTGAGGTGGCTCTCCTTAAGATAGATAACATGCTGGGTGAACGAATTACAATGGGGCAATTGACAAACATCGAGAAAGCAATACATGCATATACTAATCATCTTGACTCCTTTGAGACTTGATTGGGCATTACAACATTATACATAGACCGCCATCCAACTGCATCTATGACTAATAATCCACCTTCAGGTTATCATCCGAACCCCCTAAGTATTAAGTTGCAAGCAACAGATTATTGCTTGATGAACTGCGTGTAAAGTAAACAATACGATTGTTCTATGAATAAAGGATTGTTGTTTTCTCCCTAGTAGCAACAGCACATCTAGTACCTTAGAGATTTCTGTCACTTCCCTAGATTACGAGGGGCATGAACCCACTATCGAGCATAAATACTAACTCTTGGAGTTGCTAGCATCTACTTGGCCAAGATAGCTACTAACAACGGAAAGCATACTAGATCACAAATAACAAAGACATGATAGAATCAATAATCAATCTGAAATAGCATCTCAATATCCATCGGATCCCTGCAAACACAACATGCAGAATTACAAATAGATGATCTTAATCATGAACGGAGCTCACAAGATCTAGACATGAAAGCACAAAGGAGGAGAACCATCCATCTAGCTACTACATGGATCTGTAGTCCAAGGATGAACTACTCACGCATCACACCGGAGGCTTGCACGGTGATGAAGAAGGCCTCCAGAGTGAATTCCCCTCTCCGGCAGGGTGCCGGGAAGAGCATCAGATCCCTCTTGATCTAGGGATGGAGATGACAGCGGCAACAGACTCTTTCGTGGATTTTTGATCGGGTACTTAGGGTTTTCGTCCCGAGGGCATCTTATAGGCGAAAGGAGAGGCCGAGGGATTGTTGGGGTCGGCCAGACCACCCCCTGGCACGGGCCAGGCCTGGCCGCATGGCCAGGTTGTGTGGCCGGCCCCTAGCTCTTCTCCGTCTCGTATTCTGGCATCTGATGACTTCCGGAAAAATAGGCACTTTGACTTTTGTCCCGTCCAATTCCGAGAATATTCATTTTCTGACTTTCCTAGAACCAAAAACAGCGGAAAACAGGCAGCTGGCACTATGGCTCTTGTTAATAGGTTAGTCCAAGAAATCATATGAAAAGTACTCCAAAGTGTGGGAAAACACAAGAAAGTGGATAAAACCAAGCATGGAATATCAAAAATTATAGATACATTTCTAATGTATCTATACCTCAAAGCTCAGCTGGTACGTGGCGTAAGCCTTCTAGTCTCCGACTTCTTCCTGGATGTCCTTCGCTACTTCCGGGTACTTCCCCACAATCTCTCTCCCAACTGCATCCTCGTACTTAGCAATTTCAAAGCTTTGTTTGAAGGGTATGTAGGAATCAAACCTAGGTTAGATCTATTTGTTTACTTTTTTTACCATCAAGAGAGAGTCCGTAGAATCCAAGGATGAGTTGTGGATATGCGGAAAAATTAGCTTTAAGATCCGGCCTAGCCGGCACTTTGATACCTCTGAGATTCGACACATTTTTATGGCTTTTATTGATGGTTTTCTCCTGGATTTGATCGTTTTCTAGCTTTACCTAACGCTAATACTTCGGTAGCAAAGAAAACTTGGTTTTTAATGTGTGTTTCAGGTTCTGCACGACAACAGAAGGATTTAACTAGAGAAAACAAGCAAGTCTCACGTTGGAAGCACGCGAGGGGAGCTCACATAAGCTTTAACGAGCAAATATATGGCCGGAATATTTTTCCCACCGTATAGTTCCCGCTGTATAGGGACAACTTCTGTGAAGGGATGTGGGGCGAAAACACAACATAGCGGCCGCCACACCATCTAGAAGGGAAAAAGAAGAGATCCGAAGAAGAAGGAGAAGAGGTTCTTCATCTCGCTCCACGATCTCTGACCTCCTAGCCAATACACCCCCATAGCCACTACTTGTACTTGAGAGAGAGAGGGATCTCCACCTTGCAAAACTAGGGTTTGAGATTGTTTCTTCCCATCTTGAATTGTGTTGGATATTTTTCTATTCTTAATGTGGATCTCCACGGTAATACCAAGATGAATTCGCTTTATTTGGTTATATTGATGATCCGTTATTCTTTCATGTGTGAGTAATTCCCTTTGGCGTGCGAGATGTAGGGGATTGGTGAGATGTGATGTGCCTTCATATATTTTCCATTAGTTTGTGATTGATTCTAATTACTATATTATGTGTGCTTGACTATCTATGGGATGCCTAATGCTTGTTGTCCAATTAAGGGCCCAGACAACATGTTACCTTGTTCTACATAGATAAGATCTTATTCGCTAGTGGACCGGCGACCCCCGGGTGACACGGGGATATCAATGGAAAGCTAGTTGACTCGAGGATAACGATTAACCACTGTGCTTATTGCATTAGTCTGATCCAAGGAGCTTAATTGCTAAGCGACCTGAAGGGTCTTAGTCGTATAGTCTTTGACCATGGTTTGGGTAGCAGGCTAGTAGGATTATTGAAGTTGGGATGAAATCTACCAAGAGGAGTTCCGGATAATTATGGGTTGATCTCCTACACATATATATAATATTATAATTGTTACATTTACCACTCGTCCACCTGGCACAGTCACTATAACCATGAACTGAATCTCCCCGCGCCTTCTTTCGCCATCTGTAGGAAACGACAAACAATCAAAGTCATTCTTTACTTTTATGTTTACATTTCTGAAGTTTACATTTTAGTTCTATTTAAATCTATCGCATTTAATCGAAATCCCGTTCTTATTTCAACACTTGTAGTCAATTCACTCGAAGACCTGTGACAACTTCGGGTGTGTCAGAGACTTCACCAATAAACACTTACCTTTGGGCTCCCTGTGGGATCCATATCTAAACTTCAAAACTAGCTACGAACGATCTGTGATCTTGCAGACATTAAGCTATTTTATGGCGCCGTTGCTGGGAATCTAAGCGCTAAGTGTTTGTCTTTTGACATTTCAGGTGTTGCTACTACAAAATGTTATCCTTAGGAGACAAAAGGTCTACACGCTCTGGTAGGACCTACCTGCCGGATTATATGGAGCGCGTGCCTTCTCAGAGGCGCAAAGAAATTATTAAAAAACTTTTAAGATCAAATAAAGTGGAAGTTAAAAACCTGAGTGATATTATGGAAATCATGTCTATTTACAGGACAACTCTTATGAAACCTGAGAAAGCTCTTAGGGAATAGAGTGCTCCAAGTTTTGAATTTCTTAAAATACCAATAGAGTTCCCTATCCTAGAGTTAGAGAATATCGATTTGATGGTGGAATTATTAAAATTTTGCAGGAAAAAGCTTTCAGTGGAAGGGAAGATGAAGACCCAGGAAGACATATAAGAGAGTTTGATGATGTGTTAACATCGCTTGGACCAAAAGTTTTGCCAAGAGACTTTTCTCGCCTTAAATTATTCCGATGGTCTCTTAAAGGTAAAGCTCTAAACTGGTTATACTCTCTCCCTCGCCATTACATTAAATGCTGGGAAACCCGCATTACTAAATTCATAAACAGGTTTAATCCTTTTAAAAAGGTAACTGAACTAAGAAAGAACATAGGCAACTTTAGTCAGAACGTGGGAGAAAACTACCCACAAGCCTAGGAAAGATTCTTTGAAATGATCAATAGTATTCCTAATCATGGCTATTCTAAACTAACAATCTGCCATTTATTTTACCATGGTCTCAATACTCAATGTAGAGAATTGCTTGACTTCTCAGCAGGAGGATCAATAAATACTTTAACTATTTAAGAATGTTTTGAATTAATGTCTACTAGGGCTAAGAATGATTCTTTATATAATACTAATTTTGGCACTAAGCCTGAAAAAGGGATACTTCGTATAACTCCTGATCTTATGCCCGAGGTACGCAAAACTATGAAAGAAAAAGGTATACCTTCTGAACTTGCAAAGGAAAACAAAGAGGATTTGTTACAAGTTTTAACTGAAGAAGACGAATCTAGAAAAGTTTTTCAAGAATTAAAACATCGACAAGTAAAATATCATAATAACTTGTATAAGCATTTCCAAAAACACAAAAATATTTTGGCAGAACTCACTAAAATTTATGATGAGATTGGCCAAGAAATAAAACTATTTCACAAGTATCTAAGTATAATTGAAACCCAGTGTGAACAAATAGCATCTGGTTATCAAATTTTTCTTCGTGATGATAAATATATTTCTGTTTCTACTAATGTTGTCACAAGAAGGGGTGCAGTTGTTACATGACCCTTAGAACCACCGGAATACGAAGCTGAAAAAGCGCGAAAGGAAAAAAGCCTTGCTCGAACCAAGCCAAGAAGCTGATACGTTGGTGGATCCTCAGGATGAAAGTGAGACGCAAGAGAAAACCAAGGAGGACCAAGATGATGCACAAGATGATCATTATGACTGATACAGAGACGGTTGATCCAAGAGAAGATAAAGAAACAAGTAAGGAAGATGAATTTGTTGTAGTAGAAAAGAATAAAAGCAATAAGCAACAACAAAAGAAAGTAACGAAAGAGCCTGACCCCCCAAAAAAGGTAAAATACAAGAGTAAGTCAGGTGAGAAAAAGCTTCCTTATCGAGATCAAAAAAAGAAAGCACCGGATGAGGTAATTTATAATTCTTTTAGAAAGGCACTTAGTGACCTCCGTCTAGAAATTCCATTTGCGGATGCAATCAAAGTTCCAACTTATGGTAAATTCATTCGTGATATTCTTAGTAGAAAGAAAGAAATAACTGAAACAGTTGCCATGGTAACTAGCTATTCTGCTAACGGAAAGCTGTTGTCTAAGTTTGGAGATCCTGGAATACCAACTATTTCACAATGCCTTATGTGATCTAAGAGCAGGAGTTAGTGTAATGACGTACTCCCTCTATAAAAGGTTAGGATTAGGAGAGTATTCTCCTACTACTATCACTCTACAGATGGCTGATAAGTCCACTAAACAACCCGTTGGTATGATTGAGGATGTCTTACTTAGGATAGATGAGCATGTTATTCTCACTGATTTTATTATTCTTGAAATGCCAGAAGATTAAAGATTATCTATAATAATTGGAAGACCCTTCCTCGGTAATGCAGGTGCATCAGTAGATTGTGCAAAAGGGAATATAATCTTCAATGTTTATGATGCTAAAATTATCCGGTATTTTCCAAAGAAGCTAGAAGAAGGAGAAAGATATGTTCCAACGGCAAAACGAGTTCATGTGGTAAGTGCCATTGATAAGCGGCAACCAAACGTAAGAATTCGAGAAGAGAAAATAGGTTGAGTTATTCAACCATTCTTAATAAATTCTTAATGGCAGTCAACCCAATTTCGTCAATTTAGTAGAATAGAGAATAAGAAGTTCATCGCATTCCTACCAATTTTTTACAGACATTCTTGCGAAAGCGCGCCCGTGAAGATGCAACTGTCAAAAAGTAGTAGAAACGTCAATTGAATGAGTAGAGAATAATAATAAGAATAAGAGTTTGAGTTTTCTATTTATAGAAGTCAAATTTTTTCTTTTAATATGCTAATGTTGGTCGACTATTTTTACTATCAATTTTCCGTTAAAAACTTGGTATTTTGCTAAGTTATAGGATAAGAAGGTATACTCGAAGAAATAATTTTTTTGATGACTACTGATGGTTTAATGACCAACTATACGGTGGGAATAAAAATTCTAGTCGTATAGTTATCTTTGCCATCAACAAAATTTCCTCGAAGGCACAGAGAGTTTAACGACCAACTATACGGCGAGAATAAAAATTCCGGCCGTATAGTTCCGGTCGTATAGATATCGATACCTTCGTACAAACATTTCTAAATGGTACTGAGAGTTTAACGACCAACTATATGGCGGGAATAAAAATTCCGGCCGTATAGTTCTGGTCGTATAGATATTGATGCCTTCATAGAATTTCATCCCAAAAGTACTGAGAGTTTAACGACCAACTATACGGCGGGAATAAAAATTCCGGCCATATAGTTCCGGTCATATAGATATCAATGCCAGTTTTAGAAATTTATCTCGAGAGATAGAAAGTTTAACGACCAACTATACGGCGGGATCATTGTGATCCCGCCATATAGTTGCGCTTGTATAGCTGTTTTCTGTATAAAGAAACCCTAGTTAGCGGCGTCGCCGCAACTATACGGGCGGAACCACATCACCTACCCATATAGTTACGGCCGTCTAATTCGGTGCGACCACAAAATCACACCGAGGCGGCTAGGTCTTCCTCCTCTCCTGATCATTTCTCTTATATTCTCTCTCCAAACCTCTCAAAATCCACCTAGAACTCTTGATTCTTCGCGGATTTTGTTTGTTTGAGTGGGGGAATCAACAGATCAGTATATTTCTCTCCCTATACATACTTTATTTTCAGATTTCCATGGTTGAAATCCTCACATTGATCTAGTGGATGAACTCAAGATTATTTCATTTTTCCTATTAATTTCTCACGTTAGGATTGAATTTTTCCACGTAGAATCGTTCATATATCATATAGAAACTATATGCCTAAGGTTTTATGGTTAAATTTTTTAGTGCATCACGATGAACAAAATCGATAACCTCTTTCGTTTGAGCAAGAGCCAACAGGGTGAGGGCTCGAGCTCGGGGTCCCGATCCCCGCACAACTCCATGTTGGACATTGTCTCATCGAGGAGGGTGCTGCCCACACGTTGGGCCGACCACAACTTTCTCACCGCGGCAGGGTTGAAGGCATACTTTGACCTCATGTGCAACAGGTCGGGGTTGGCGGTACTTGGCTTCGCAAGCCACGACACCTACGTTGAGCTCACCCATGAGTTCCTTGCCTCCTTCTACAATGACCACAGGGAGAAAAGTAACATGTGCAAGATAAGTTTCACCATGAACCGGGAGCACTATGAAAAAAATTCGAACAATTTTGCAATGCCTTCAACTTCCCTCATACTGGGGAGCCCAATGTTACTAACCTCTATGGCATCACAAGTGGAGAGACTTGGGAGGTTATTTATTTTAATGGTGGCAGTCACTTTTATCAGAAGATGTCCACCATCCAGTACCCAACCATTCGCTACTATGCTTTGTAACTCGCCAACACACTACTTGGGAGAGGTGACACAGGTTCCATCGCCAATGCGGACATGTCAATGATCACTAAGGCTCTCTTCCCCACTGCACCGCAAAGCCCTAGTCCTGCACTCTAAACATCCAGCACTTTCACCATTAGAGCAACAAGATCAAAGGTGATATATTCGCATTGGTGGATTGGTAACCCACCTTGTCTATGCATTAAATATTGTACTACCTGTTATGGAGCCTATTGATGGCTCCAAACTTATGGACCTCAAGTATTTGAATGCTTGTGGCTTCCTTGGTGTTTACCATGCTAACCGGAGGCTCCGAGCATATCAATTCAATTATCTCGGTGATGCACAGGAAGAGGAGGTTTAGTTGCCATGTCCCCAAGCCTTCTCGATTGTGGCGAAGGATGCTTGGATCCTAACCAAGGACCAAGTGACGGAGATCTTGGTCGACCTCTACCCTGAGGAAGAGGAAGATGCAGGGCAGCAGGATCAGCAGGAGCAGGAGCAGGAGGAAGAGGAAGAGCAGGGACACAACTCTGCTTGTGAAGGACAGCATCAATAGTAGCATAGAGGAGCCTGGGAACCATGGCCCAACCAGCCGCAGTAGGGGTACGACTACGTCCCCTATCAGGAGTTCCGGTAGCTCAACCAGCGCGTTGGGGAGATCAACCACACTCTTCCGGATGTGAATGAAGATGTGAACACTTTGGCTCACAACTTCAGTCACTTCATAACCCACTTCCCCAACTTCTATCAGCAGTATCCGCACCAGCCGCCAAATGACGACAACAACTGAGCCTGGCAATCGCCTAAGCTTGGGGGAGGTTTGAAAACCTCCAAACTTTGCATTCATATTTTTATTTTCTGTTTTTGATTTATTTTATTACTTCAAATCTGCATTTTTATTTTCAGCTATGCATGACTAAACCAAAAATACAAAAAAATTAGTTATAAGCTTTATTTGCAAGTTTGTTTCTTTGGTTCTCTCGGAGATTGCTTAATTTCAGGTGATTTCCCAATATGGAAACATAGGAGAGGTTCGACTCAAATATGAGAATGAACCAAGCAAGAGGAGGTATCACATCTCTTTCATCACATTTTTTGCAACCTTAAATTGATCCTACAATTATATACTTGCTTGCACTGGAGTCACTCCCCACTTAGCTTGTTATCCTACAAATTTTATTCCTTTGTTAGTGTCTCCTTTTTAGCTTTGAAACAATGAACAATGAACTTGGTTAAAAATACTTCCTACATTTTACAACAAGAAAATGCATCTGAAAGGTGACTTGAGTCCATGCTTAGCTAAAAATATATATTTTAGAACTACTCCATCCCATTTGAGCTTAATATAAATACACTCGATAGTACCCTTGATTGAAATTGTTTGATTAAATGGATGCTTCGAAGTAGTAGAAATTATGCCACTTCTTTTCTAATAATTACCATAAGATATTTCTTTACGCGTGTCATTACAACTCTGTCATGCTCCATGGGAAACTATTAACTTCACTTGCCAACGAACGATCTAAATGTGGGAAACAACTTGATTTCAGCTATTGAGTTATGAAGACGTCTGTAGAAGAAATGCTATGACGTGTAAAATTTTTAGTCTCCTCATGGTTTCACGTTCCAAGTGAAGTTGTAGTACTCCTCTGGCCCGTTATTTCGCAACAATTATTTTTTGGCATGGTCACAAGTGCACAACACAGACCCAATTAACATTTTAAAATAGTGGCATGATTTCTCTATGAAAGAGCTGAAGTTTTTAAAAGACAAAAGAAAGAAAAAGGTCCTTTGAGAGCCTTGAAATTTTGACATGGGAGTAGATGAGTTGTTCTTAAATTAAATGTTTTGATGCCAACTTGAGTATTCTTAATTGGTTAAATGAATAAGAACAAAAAGTTTTCATCTCTCAACAAAGAGAGGCACCAAAAGAATTTGTCTCACTTTCCTAGCTAAACTTTCGACACTTGCTTGGGCATATGATTTATTTGCTAACAAGATATACCTGGTTAGGAAGTGGACTCAGTGCATTCTTGTGAATACTTTCTATGATCATATTTAAGATTGCAGGTATTATGAAGAAAATAATTTGACGCCAATTCAAACTTGTGAGTTCCTTTATTTTCAGTCTCGAATCTCTGCTATTCTTGCTTATTTCCTTGCCACTCGAGGGCGAGCAACATCTAAGCTCGGGGGAGTTGATAGCTGTGACATTCGACACATTTTTGATGGCTTTTATTGATGGTTTTCTCTCGGATTTGATCGTTTTCTGGCTTTACCTAACGCTAATACTTTGGTAGCAAAGAAAACTTGATTTTTAATGTGTGTTTTAGGTTCTAAATGTCAACAGGAGGATTTAACTAGAAAAATACAACATTCCGGAGAAAACAAGCAAGTCTCACGTTGGAAGCACGCGAGGGGAGCTCACAGAAGCTTTAATTTGAGCAACTATATGGAGGGAATATTTTTCCGGCCGTATAGTTCCCGATGTATAGTTACCGCCGCCTCTGTCTTGTTAAAAGGGATAACTTATGTGAAGGGACACGGGGCAAAAACACAACACAGCGGCCGCCACACCATCCAGAAGGGGAAAAGAAGAGATCCGGAGAAGAAGGAGAAGACATTCTTCATCTCGCTCCACGATCTCCGACCTCCTAGCCAATACACCCCCATAGCCACTACTTGTACTTAAGAGCGAGAGGGATCTACACGTTGCAAGACTAGGGTTTGAGAATGTTTCTTGCCATCTTGAATTGTGTTGGATATTTTTCTATTCTTATTGTGGATCTCCACGGTAATACAAAGACAAATTCCCTTTATTTGATTGTATTGATGATTCGTTTTTGTCTCATGTGTGAGTAATCCCCTGGGGCGTGAGAGATGTAGGGGATTGGTGAGATGTGATGTGCCTTCATATATTTTCCATTAGTTTGTGATTGATTCTAATTACTATATTATGTGTGCTTGACTATCTGTGGGACGCCTAATGCTTGTTGTCCAATTAAGGGCCTAGACAACATGATAGCTTGTTCTACATAGATAAGATCTTGTTCGCTAGTGGACCGACAACCCCCAGGTGACACGGGGATATCAATGGAAAGCTAGTTGACTCGAGGATAATGAAAAACCACTGTGCTTATTGAATTAGTCCGATCCAAGGAGCTTAATCCCTAAGCGACCTGAAGGGTCTTAATCATCTAGTGTCTGACCATGGTTTTGGTAGCAGGCTAGTAGGATTATTGAAGTTGGGATGAAATCTACCAAGAGGAGTTCCGGCTAATTATGGGTTGCTCGCCTACACATATATCTATAAGATTATAATTGTTACATTTATCACTCGTCCACCTGACACACTCACCATCACCATGAACTGAATCTGCCCGTGCCTTCTTTCGCCATCTGTCGGAAACAACAAACAAGCAAAGTCATTCTTTACTTTTATGCTTTACATTTCTAAAGTTTACATTTTAGTTCTATTTAAATCTATTGCATTTAATGAAAATCCCATTCTTATTTCAACCCTTGCAGTCAATTCACTCGAAGACCTGTGACAACTTCGGGTGTGACAAAGACTTCACCAATAAACCCTTACCTTTGGGATCCCTGTGGGATCGAGTCTGAACTTCTAAACTAGCTACAAACGATATGTGCTATTGCAGACATCACACTTCTTTGACATTGTGGGTCAGGAATCCTGTAAGAATTGGCAGCGCACATATTTCTATGGCCTAGACATTCCTCTGCCTGACCGTCTTGAGACGTATCATGACTTTGTCGGTGGAGCTGCCGCCGAAGCACCCACCTGGAGGTCCCCAGCCTCCCTTCCGTCCGATGAAGAAGCTAATCGCTCAGTAAGGCAGATTGAATGGCTCGTAGACTAAGGTTTGACGGGCTTGGACCTAGCCATGTGCTGGTTAACTAGGCGGATCCAGCCTCTGCAGCATCGTGCTAAGTTGATGTGCAAGTACTCCAAGAGCCAGAAGGATCCCATGCATATTTCGAAGGACAACTTATCCACTGACTCCATCAAGCTTCGGCTAAAGGACATAGTCAAGGTGAAAGACAGGAAGTGTGGCTTCAAGATCACCTATGACATGTTCGAATGTGGCAAGTGCCCAGAGGTAGCTTCTGTTTCCTTTGTTGCTTGTCACATATATACTCTAAGGCTTTTCCGTCTTGAAGTTATTAGTCTAACACACCTTTGTTTACAAGCTGGCGACCTTGGCGGAGGATCAAATGGCCTCCTAGGTCTATGATCCCAAGCTGAAGGATATCCAGGTGGTGTCCGATGATGACACTCCCAAGGATCACACAGCTCTGGCAGTGCAAAAGTGGAAGCGCTGCACCTCTAACGCTGCTGCTAAGGCCAAGAATAAGAAGAAAACGGAGAGTGGAGTCTCTAGAGGATCCACTTCCGCCTTATAGGCGGAGAAGAAGAGATCCGCCGGCATCCCCTTAACTAAGGCTGCTGCCATGGACTAAGTGTATTCATTGTCTGGCTTTTATAGTAGCTCGCACATTGTTCAACTCTTGTACTTATACTTTGTACATTTCAGGAGGAAAGCCAGTGTTAGCCTAAAGCGATCCTCCAAAGATTCTGGAAGGTCAAAAAACATTCGCGATATGTTGACCAAGGACATGGCTGCCAATCCCTCTCCCGCCACTGCTCCTCCAACTCTTGCTGCCAAGAGCGCTACTGGCCCCACTGGGCCTTCATCCCCCGTCATTCCTAAGAGAATATCATTTTGCGGCCCGAAAGTTGAGACGCCAGTGCACCGCGGTACCGGAGTTGATTTTAATCACCGCGATTCGAAAAGTGGGGGCGCCAATTGTTGAGAGGGGTGTTTCGAGTGAATGATGGCCAAACCCAATATTTTTAAATCACACCCATTAAGTCAGAATATCCCATTACACTACTTTCTGTTGTGCCCCTTCTTTTCCGGTCACTCTTCTTAGCCACCCTGCACGTGTCGTAGGGGTAAATTCATTACTGTACATTCCTAACTCTCGACACTGAATCTAGATGCGGTGGCGGCGGTCCTTTTTCTTCCCTTCCCTGACCCTGAATCTACCGGTGGCGGAGGACCTTTTTTCTCCCTCCCCCAACACTGAATCCGACAGCGGTTGCCCAGCATGTCTTGCAATGCGAAAGTTGTAGCTACGTCGCTGACTGATTCCGGTCTATCAGGGCCAGAGTCTGGGGCTCAACATGAAGCAGCGACGAGGTCTTCAGCCCCGGTTAGCGATGAGGTCAGCAAGGATTCTGCTCCCAACGTACCTACGAGCAGCGGGTTGACGAGAAAAGAAAGGCCGGTGGTGGATTGTTCGGCTCCCGTGGGCGGGTGCGGCACCCAGATCTCGAAGAAAAAATCCCGGGAGAAGAGCGAGAGGTGAATTTTTATTATTTGTGCCTTATCTTACAAGTAGATTAGTTATGACATAATAGAGTCGAATGAATTGAAACGTTCCCCTTTTTAATAAAATTAGGCACAACTTTGATACAAGGGACCTATATGAGTTCACAGTTCATGTTCGCTAGTACACTACAAAAATTGATTTTGGTTGCGAGAGGGTTGTGTTCGGGCAAGATGTGCATCTGCTTGTGAATTGCAAAGGGGTTATGTCTGTTTCGCATTTGGTAGATATGCTAGCCTCTAGGATTCCCTGGGGTTCTAGACACAGGACAAAATTGATGTGGCGCAACATGAATGATACCTATCAGCAAATTGAGCACTCCCATGAGTTTCAGATGGTTTAGAAGTGTTGTGCAGCTAATCGTAAGGTGAAAGTTGAAGCAATGATTGATGATATGTATTCAGATGCTGGAGATCTTGCTGCTAGAGCTTCGGCTCCTAGAGACTACGAACCAATAGATGCTGATGTAGATAAGTTTAGTATACGCTTAGAGGTGGATTATTACATGGCAAAACTTGATGAGGGAGTGTCGTCGGATTGATGACAAGTACGCCATGAGGGGGTCCTCGAGGTGTGCGGAAGAGAGGGGTGTGAGACGTACGGTGTTCCAGGACGGTGAGCACACAAGTTTACCTAGGTTCGAATCCGCCGGCTTTGGACGGATCCTACTCCTGCTAGCAATCCAGTAATACCGCAGAGCCGGAATATGGGTTACAAGGGTTCGCCTGTGCGAGTTGAGATTTTAGACTATTGAGTGTTGCCCTAAAGCCTCTCCCTAGGACGGCTTATATAGATATCCGGCCTAGGGTTTACAGGAGAGATCTATCCGGATACGACCAAGATTCGGTTATAGAGTACATCTTGAACTAAAAGTAACACTATGGGCCTAAGTCGGTAAGTCTTCTGGGCCTTCTCGTAGCCGGATTGGACTCCGTCTTTTCTCTCTGACTGGGCCACCCGTGAAGCAATGCTCTAACCCGAAGTGGGCCACCCTGGTCAGTGACGAACTGTGAGGATACCCGGAAAGTATATCCCCAACACCAGCCCCCGGAAGTCTCCAAGATCCAAAGTCGGATTTATCATCGTCCAGCTTGATCTTTGGCTTGCAGAATCTTGAAGGGTTCCTGAAACTTCACAACAAAAAATAAGATATGGGTCTTAAAAATAAGTCGGACCTATCAATATGTTACTCGGATTTTATAGCTTGATTTCAAACTAAGCCAGAACTTGGTTTCTAACACCACCTAACACCAATCATGGTCAAGTCACGTCATCTGACAGACATCCTGTCAGCACGACCGTTGGTGGGTCCACAGTTCGTGGAACCTATGCGCCGTTTCAGTGCGTACGCGGAGATCGAGGCGACATAATCATCGCGTGGGTCCTTCCCAGTTCCTTCCACGACGTGTGGCGGTTATACAGTGTCATTTGCACGAATCTTGGCGCGGTTAGGTGGATATAAGGGGTGAGGATTCTCCTCCTCCTTTCTTCACTTGTTCCTTTGCCGTTTCTTCTCCTCCAAATCTCCCCCTAGAGATGAGCGCCTATGCGGCTTTGTGTGAGGGATTTCTCGGTATTAGGCCGAGTCTTACCTTATTCCGGTACTACTTCCATGTCTAGAGAAATTCTATCACTGCCGGTGTTCCTTATATGACCGGTACAATTAGCTTTTCACTTAGACGTGAGCGCGCATATCCTAAGATTCTAGCCAGTGACTTGGTCAAACAATGGCCAACCACCTTCTTTTATCATAAGGATGTTCCGGCTCCCGGCAAAGCCACTGCTTTGCCGGCTTTCATCGACGGAGCTGCCACGGCCCAACCGTCTTGGGACAAGGCTCCTCCGGCTCACAATGATGATCTGATCCTCGCTAAGAGGCGAATCGAATATCTGATCAAACACAAAGGCCTGAAGGGATCTGACTTGGTCCAATGTTGGGTGTCACGCCGGATCCAACCCCTTCAGTACCACGGAGACCGACTGATGCACTCCATCATGTCGTCCAAGAAAGATCCCCTCCGCATCATCCCCAGAGCCTATACCACGCAAGGTTATATAAGCCAGATTAAATGGCTGATAAGGGAGCAGATCGAGAGGAGGATTCCGGAGGTTTCTCTGGACATGCACACAACGGAGAACCCCGTAGTTCCAGTAAGTTTCTAACAATAAACCTTTTATGTCTTTCAATCTTTAAGTTATATCGCAATACTGATATGTTTTCCTCTTTTCAGCTTGCTGACCTCCCCGAGTCGGAATTTGCTCCACTCGAGGGATATCCTCCAGAGTTTTCTCAGGAGGCGGAAGTGGTCCCATTGCCGGACATTGCGCTTAAGAAGCGCAAGGCTCCGACAGTGGATGTCGGTACAAAGAAGGTGCCCATCATGAAGAGGTAACTTTCAACACAACTTTTCGCCTATGTACCTTACTCGAATTTTCTTTGGAGATGTAATGTTTTCGACTCTATTACATTCTCAGAGCTAAGCAGCTCATCAAGGGCAAGGGGAAGGGAACTTCTTCGAAGCCCCTCCGACAGACGAAGCTTACCATAACTTCTCCTGCCGTGGCTCCTCCGACTCCTGCCCCTCAACCTTCCGCAATGCCGGTGATCACTCCTTCCCCGGCTATCGCAGAAGATCCGGCTCCTTCAATGGAGCCTGCGATCCTTGAATCACAAACTAACGTCACCATGAGTGAGTCAGGTATAGATAAGGGTGAACCCTCTTCGGGTAATGATCCTCGGCAGAAACCTTTGCCAAAAACCTTCTCATCAATCCAGGACTTGCCAAGTTTGGCCTATCTCGGAAATCTGCAAAAGAGATCCAGCGGCTGGCCAGGCAGTGCCTGGAGAAAAGAAATATATCTGCCGAAGAAGAAGCGCAAGAGGAAGAGGACATCAAGCACTCTGACCTTCTTGAACAAGTGCGTCTTCGCGACGAGAGGATAAGGGCCGGTGAGCTTCCAACTACTCTAGTGACTCCTCTGACTCTCGCCGAGAAGGTTCCTATTGAAGTGAATGCGAGTTTGGATAAACTTACTCGCGAACAATATGTAAGTCGGAATTCTAACTCATGTTTTTCCTTTATTTCATATCATATCCTCTAGCCCTCAAGCATGAAGTAGGATATATAATCTAGGTTTATGCTTCCTTAGGATGCCAAAGAACGAACTAGTGTAGCCCCCAAGGCTCGTGCTGATATTAGTAAAAATATTAGCCCGAGTCTTTAGTATACCTCTGACTTTGGGTATTCTGACTTACAGAAAGTATATTCCTAAAACCAGGATTTGTTGAAAAATGTCTGCAACAAGTGGAGAGAGATCAAAGATCTCCGAATTAAGAATGCTGAGCTTAAAGTTGCCAAGGATGAGGCCGAAGGTAAACATTCCGAGACTCAAACCTTGTCTTTCTCGTTTTCATAGTCGAATTTTTACTGAACTATTGTTCTTTTTGGCTTACAGCGTTGGTGAAACAGTCTTGCGCTATGATTTAAGAGGCCGAGAACCTCAAAACCTTAGTGGTGGAGAACAAGCAACTTCGCCAAGAGCTGGATAAGCTCAAGGCAGATCATGAGAAGAGCATAGCTCAAGTTCTCGAGTCCTCCTCCATGGCTATTGACGAGCGTGATCGTAAGATTGTTGCTCAGGATCAGAAAATCTCGGACCTCAATAATGAGCTGTGTAGAGAGAAGGACCTTTCCGAGGCGCTCCGGGCTGAACTCCGGAGTCTTCGGGAAGAGAAGACCAAAGTTGACGACGTCATCTTTGGTATGTTTCATCTGTCTGATTTGTCTATTTTCTTCGACTATTTCCAATGTCGTATTTTCTTAACCGTTTTGTGTATAGGTCCTCTGAACTTGACGGACTCCTCCTCCACCGAGCCCCACACCCACCGGCTTACCCAAGTCGGTGACCTGCTTCATGACTTCCGCCAATCCCTTGAGGATATTGGCGAAGCTCTCAAGATTCTGGATATGCATAGCATGTCAGATTTTCAGGTGCGGGGCAAGGCGAAGGAGATGTCGCAACCTGTCCAGGATTATAACATGTCCTACGCGTGGTCTGCAGCGCAGAACGCTCTCACCATGGTCATGAGCCACCATGGAAGCATGGAGATATGGCAAGTGACCAGAGGGTACTGCAAAGTGGACGAAGACAGACAGGAGCAAGACATCAAGGCAATCATGGACTCCTGCGCCGGATATGGGTGCCATGTAGCTGATCTAACCAGCTACGACACTCCCTTCTTCACCCGCGTGGACACGCCGCCTCCGCCTCCCAAAGAATCAGAAGAAGTTTCCGACGATGACCGCACCATTTCGGATGTGGACATCTCGGAACGATATCAAGGCGATGTATCCAGCGAGCCGGTAGCTCCTTCCTCTCCTCCTGCATCATAGATTGCCAGAAACATTTGTATTATTCTGAAAAACATGATGGGTCTCAAATATGCAGTACTATAATTTTGCTAGTGCTAAGCTTTTGATCCATTCAGCACATTTGGCTTTAAATTTTTGTGTGCCTGAAATGTTTACATAAGCACTTGTATTTTTTCGCCTATACTTATCGTTTATCTGGCTTTCCGCCTCGTCCATTTCGTGAGTCGGCTAAACCTTCTTCTCAGAAACTTTGCCGAGAAACGGAGCTCAATTGCTAAACCAGTTTAAACTCGGAAACAAAGATGGCTTCTAGTACCAACAATTCACTACTCGGAAAATACCCACATCCAACAATCAGACAGATAACCAAAGTATAGACTAGAAACTTTAGAGTTATACCCGAAGGTAGCATAAAGTACTTTCAAGTATTCCGGGATTTTTGACTATTACATGATCATTAGGAAATAAGATGGTAAAAACTTCTCAAAAAAAAATTGAGGCAACCAAGACTTTTATTTCTCACAGAACATGTACATATGTAAGATTACAAAGAGAGATAAACTAAGAATAAAAGGGACGTAGCTTAGCAATATTCCATGGTCTGTTTAACTCATCCGGATTTGTACTGCCTCTAGCTCTCTTTCTCTTCTTAGTAGTAGGTCTTTCTTTGACTTTCCTCATGTCAGTTAAGTAGTATGATCCATTGTGCAATACTCGACTAACCAAGAAGGGCCCTTCCCATACTGGGGAAAGTTTGTGCTTTCTTTGTTGCACAAGCCGGAGAACCAAATCACCTTTATCGAAAGATCTGTTTCGGACTCTCTGGCTATGATACTTGCGTAACTTTTGCTGATAGGCTGTTGATCTCATTTCAGCAACGACGCGAACTTCTTCGACTAAGTCGAGATCATTTTGTCGAGAAATCTCGGCATCCTCTTCAATATACGCGGCCACTCTAGGAGAAGTGTGAATCAAATCACTAGGAAGAACTGCTTCTGCGCCATAGACCAAGAAGAAAGGTGTGTATCCGGTTGACCTGTTCGGAGTTGTTTGTAAACTACATATTACAGAGGGTAATTCCACTGCCCAAGCCCCCGCAGCACGTCGTAGTGGTGCTTTGAGTCTCGGTTTTAGGCCTTGTAGGATAAAACCATTTGCTCTTTCGACTTGTCCGTTAGCCTGTGGATGTGCGACTGACGCAATGCCAAGCCGGATATTTTGTTCGTTGCAGAATTCAGCCAATTCTCCCATAGAAAAGTTACTCCCGTTGTCCGTGATAATGCTATGCGGATAACCATACCGGATTATAACATCCTCGACAAATCTTTCGGCTGTTGCTCTATCACAACTAGTGACATGTTTAGCCTCAATCCATTTGGTGAATTTATCCACCATCACTAAGAGGTGAGTAAATCCACTTGGAGCTTGTTTAAATGATCCTACCATATCAAGCCCCCAGACCGCAAAAGGCCATGTTATAGGTATTGTTTGCAGCTGATCAGCCGGAACATGAGCTTGTTTGGCATACTTTTGGCAGCCCTTGCACGTCTTGACTAATCGTTCAGCATTTGCCTGAGCTGTAAGCCAGAAAAATCTGTGTCTAAAAGCTTTTGCCACTAAAGATTTGGCTGCAGCGTGGTGACCACACTCACCTTCGTGGATTTCTCTTAAGATTTCCACTCCTTCTTCCGGAGATACGCAGCGCTGAAACCCCCTAGAAACACTCCGCTTATAGAGCTCCCCTTTAACTATAGTATAGGCTTTCGCTCGGCGGATAATCTATCGGCTCAGAACCTTGTCTTCGGGTAATTTGCCATCTACCAGATAATCAAGGTAGGGTTGAGTCCAGCTGGGAATTACAGCCAGAACTGCTATTAGAGGTGAGTCGGATTTGGTCGGATATTCCTCATCTACTCCCTTTATTGAGGGAACTTTGAGGTGCTCTAAAAAAGGGCCATCCGGGACCTCTTTCCGTGTAGAGCCTATTCGAGATAGTGCATCTGCTTCCTCGTTTTCTGCTCGAGGGATGTGTTGAACCTCAAACCCTTCGAACGATTTAGATAAATCATCCACGACAGCTTTATATGCTGCCATGTGTTTATTTGCATTACAAATATCCGACACTTGTTGAGCAACAAGATCCGAATCTCTGTAACACATCAAATGTCGGATGCCAATATCCTTAGCAATCCGGACTCCATGCAGTAGTGCTTCATACTCAGCAATATTATTTGTCGTTGTGAAGTGGATCTACAACACGTATAGAAGTTTATCTCCTTGGGGTGATTTGAGCACCACGCCAGCCCCGAGCCCCCTCGAGCCTTAGACCCATCAAAGTAGAGGGTCCAATATTCTGATTTAGGGAGGGTCATATTCTCCTTCATATCTGTCCAATCAGCGACAAAGTCAGCAAGGATCTGGGATTTCATTGCTGTCCGAGGTTTATACTCAATATCAAAAGCTGAAAGCTCTATGCCCCATTTGGCGATGCGTCCTGTGGGTCACTATTGTTCATTATATCTCTCATGGGAGCTGTGCTCACCACGGTAATTGGATGCTCCTGAAAATAGTGTCGCAACTTACGAGATGCTAGAAAAACACCGTAAGCCAACTTTTGATAATGCGGATACCGCTGTTTTGATTCTTTTAGGACCTCGCTGACAAAGTAAGTCGGACGCTGCACCAGGTGTTCCTGAATTTCCTCCGGTCTCTCCACCACCATGACGATACTAACGAATTTTTTTGTCACAGCAAGATAAAGCAACATCGGTTCCTGTGGTTCCGGCGCAGCAAGGATAGGAGCAGATGAGAGTACTTTCTTTAGGTCTTGTAGTGCAGCTTCAGCTTCGTCAGTCCAAACAAAATCCTTGGTCTTTTTTGTTTGTATAATGGTGTGGCTCTTTCACCAAGCCGGCTTACAAACCGACTGACTGCAGCGATGCAACCAGTTAGTCTTTGTACATCCTTCAGGCGAGTTGGCCTGGAAATATTGAGTATAGCCTTGATTTTGTCCCGGTTCACCTCTATGCCTCTTTGAGACACGATGAAACCTAACAATTTTCCGGCTGGTATTCCAAAGAAGCATTTCTCCGGGTTAAGCATGATGTTGTATTTTCGTAGATTGGCGAATATTTCCTCCAAGTCGGAAATCAACATTTCCTTCTTTTTGCACATCACCGCAATATCATCCACGTATGTATGTACATTGCGTCTGAGTTGGTCGTGGAGGCAACGCTACACCGTGCGCTGGTAGGTAGCTCCTGCGTTCTTCAGCCCAAAGGGCATCGTAACAAAACAGAAGGTTCTGAAGGGGGTTATGAATGAATTTTTGACTTTGTCAGATTCCTTCATCCGGATTTGGTGATAACCGGAATATGCGTCGAGAAAATAGAGGAGTTCCGAGCCTGCCGTAGAATCGATAACTTGATCAATTCTAGGCAGAGCGAACGGATCTTTTGGACAAGCCTTGTTCAAGGCAGTATAATCAACACACATCCTTAAATCAGTGGTGTCCTTTTTAGGGACCATTACAGGATTGGCTGACCACTCAGTGTGGATGATCTCTTCTATGAATCCGGCTAACTCGAGCCGTGCTAGTTCCTTAGCTATTGCCTTACGCTTTTCATCGCCGAAACGTCGTAAGGACTGTTTGACGGGTTTAGCGTTCGGTTTATATTTAAAGAGTGCTTGGCAAGTTCCCTAGGTACTCCGGTCATGTCAAATTGCTGCCATGCGAAGATATCTTGATTTGCTTTGAGGAACTTGACGAGCGCGCTTTCCTATGCGCTATCTAGGCCTACGCCTATCTAGGTCACCTTGGAGGGGTCATCATCCTTCAATGGCTTCTTCTTCGTCTCTTCTGATACCTTGAACTCCGGATTTGGCTTTGTCACCTCCTTCTTTGTTGCGGGCATCTCGGACGAATCTATGCTCTTCTTGATCTCCTGGTACTCCTAGGCGTGCAACACGACTTCAGCAAAGGCGGCATTTCCATCCTCGCACTCTCGCGCTTTCTTCGGGTCTCCCTTGATGGTGATTACGCCATTGGGACCTGGAATTTTCATCATTTGTAAATGTAACATGGACGAGCCGTAAAAGCCCAGTAAGTCGGGCGTCCGAATATAGCGTGGTACGCGCTCTTGAATGGGACCACTTCGAAGGAAAGTGCCTCCGTCTGATAGTTCTTTGGAGTTCCAAAGGTAACATCCAAAGTGATTTCTCCCTGGGAATTTGCTTGTCTTCCTGGGACAACTCCATGAAAAATCACAGTGCTGTGATTCAGCTGGGTCTCTGAGATCTTCATCCGGCATAGCGTTTCGACATAGAGAATATTGATACTGCTGCCACCGTCCATGAGGGTCTTGCAGAAACCATAACCTTCAATAAGTGGATTGACGATTAAGGCGTATTTTCCTCGCCTGTGCAACTTAGGCGGATGATCAGCGCGATCAAACATGATTGCCACTTTCGACCAGTCCAAAAATTGGGGGACAGCCGGAACTGTTGCGTTGAGCTCATGTAGAACTAATTTCTTGACCTTTGCTGGTTGAGATCCGAGAAAGGTGACATAGGTGTCTTTCTTGGTCGGGAAATTTTTCTTCCCTTTCGGCTTGGGATTTGAAGAATCAGCTTCCTCCATGTCAAAATCTTCCTTGGTCTCTTTATCTTTTTCAGGATTCTTCTTTCCCTTCTTCCGCTTAGCTTTGTAGCCCGCGGTGTCATCTCTTTTGATGTCTTCATTGAAACGACATTCGGCGTTGGTGTGGGATGAGCCCCCATTGGCGTCTAAGTGATGCACACATGGGTTATTGGCAATGTCGGCCAAGAGTAGGTTTTGCCCGGTTGTTGGTCTCCTCTACCTTGGACTCTCGAAGTCCCACGGCCACGCCCGCGACATCCTCCACATCCTCCTCGTCCTCTAGACCCGAAAGTAGCAGTGACCACTACCGTTTTCGCGTTGGGTTTTTCTTCTAAGGTATTTTTGCGCTTCTGAGCCTGTTGCTTTGGTTGTTTTGCCGACTGTGGCATAGCTAGGGCATTGAGTAATCCCTCTGCATCATCGTCGGCATCTGCATACTTGCTCGCTGTTTCTATCATTTCTCCCAAATTAGTGACTTTGTCACACTTCAAGCGATGACGCAGTAGACCAATTGGGAGACCTGCAATGAAAGCTTCAATCGCAATATGATCATTTACTCCTTCACATGAGTTCTTGGTGTCGATCCATCGTCCGAGGTAATCCCGGCATGTTTCTTCGGCCTTCTGGGTGCAACGTTTATGTCCCCGACCGTACAGGGCCTCCGGTATGTGCCTTCGAAATTCCGAAAGAACGCACTTTGCATGTCATACAAGTTGTGGATGGTGTTCTCAAGAAGTTCATTAAGCCATGATCGTTCCGTCTTCCGCAACATAAGTGGGAGATATCGGGTTGCGACCAGGTTGTTTCCTCCTTTGGCAATGCAACAAGCTTGGAAGAAATCCTGTAGCCAGGTATCTGGCCAAGCAATGCCGTCGTAGGCTTGGATATGTCTTGAGATAGCAAATCCTTTCGGGAATCTTGTAGCTCTGATGCGTGGTCCGGAGCACTTCGGGCCCACGTAGATATCATCGTTTTCGTAGCGCCACGCATATATGTTGGAGTTGATCATGTGCCTTGCGTCGTTCGGGGATAGAGATCGTCCCGAATGTCGGCTGTGGCTGCGGTGCCTTGGAGCCGGACTTCGGCTTTTGCCACCACCGCCCCCGCCACGTCGTCCTCCTTGTACCCCTTGAGAGCCATTGTGATGACTGCTTGGTGGAGAGGGTGGGGCAGCTGGGTTGTTTCCGGCTGTTCGCCGGCCTCCATCCGGAGCGTCATTATTCCGGTTCCGGACAGGATCTTCACTATGACGAGCCCCATGCCGTCTTGTCCCGGCATGGTTTCCGTTGTTCCTTCGTCCATTGTTCCTACTACGGTGAGGCTCAGCCGGACGGCTTGCATGTCTAGGAGGTGGCATTTTTTGTCGATCCTCCTCCCGACGTTTCTCTTTATCTTCTCCCCTTTCAATCTTTTGACTCTCGTCGGGGAGCATTCGTCATATACAGTGCAACAATGGCCTCTTGTTCGGCCGCTGGAGCGACGTTGCTCCAGTCACGTGTAGTTCTATGATGCTGTCTTGATGATCCGGTTCTGGAGTAGTTATCTTCCCGTCGGTCAGAACGGTGATGCTGTTCCAGAACACACTGGGGCCTTATATCATTCCAGGCTGAGTCCGTGTGACATTGATCGTATTTGGAGTCCGTGTGACATTGATCGGATTTCGCAGCCATCTGTTGCTCCAGACCCTTGGTGAGTAGCTTGATGCCCAATCGAACCTGTTCTGGGGCTGGGTTATTTGACAGGATATCTCGAGATGCGACAGTGTTCTGTACCAGTGTCGGATACACCAGATCTCCTTTACTGTCGAGACGAGGCATCCCTGGATCTCCTTCAAAGAGGGCCTTGTTCACTTCCGGAAATTGACCGTCACGCGTGTAACGTTTCCGTGTCTTTTGATGCAACCGAGACATGTAATCCTTAGTTGCCATGCGTTTCTTCTCCTCCTCGATGTTTTTGGCTTCATCCAGGAGTTGTTGACTACGCGCTTCTAGGGCTTGGGCCCTTTCGTCCAGCTCTTCAGCAGTAAGTTTTGCAGCTGTATGGATAGGTGTGGTTAATGCAGCATGATGAGTTTACGCACACCTTCGGTGATCACGTGTCCATCCACCGATTCTTATTTTCTCGGCTCTTCTGGGATAAGTGCTCCATCCGAGTCTTCCTCATATTCCTCGGCAATCACCTCCTCTATCAGAGGGTCTTTTGCCGGGGTCTTGTTCTTCTTGTTCTTTTTCTTTGCCTTCTTGGCAGCGCCGGTAGCAAAGACAGCTTTGGGTCCGTTTCCCGGAGTCAAGCTTTGATCGGTACTTTCGGACATCTGGACTTTGGGATTATCTCTGATTTCCATGTCATCCTGCGCTTTGGGAGAGTGTTCCCCGGATCCTTCATCCATGGCTTCTCCTTCCTCTGCAGCTTTGGAGTTATACTCCTCTTCATATTCCGCGGAGAACTTTCGAAAATCTGCTGACGTCATCGATTCATCCGAGGATGAGGGTACGTCGGCGTTTGTTCCAATTGCCTCCAGCACAGAGTCGGTGTTTTCTCCAGCATGAACATAGCCGGATCCGGATCCAACATATCCGACGAAGTGCGACGCGTTCCTCCTGAGGTACCTGCAGCTCTCACGATTAGCTTCGTCAAAACTTTTGATGGTCTCGAGAATTGCGTCTACGCCTGAGTTTTGCATTATCATGCGTCGCAGCGTGTACCTTAGGAAAGGCCTGTCTGTCCCGGCGTCATTAGAGCCGGAATAAGTGTCGTTCATACGCTCCTCCTAGATTTTGACTTCAGCGGGTGGGTCGATCTGGGATTCGACCTCTCCAAGGAGATCCACTCCAGAGTAGACTTGGACCGTCACGTCTTCTTCAGGCTCGGATTTCTCCACTATGTCCGCAACTGGTGCGGGCTAGGTGGGATTAGGGTTTTCTGAGATCCGGAACTCTGCCGCCTCCGCGGACAAAGCGGACCCAGAGGATTCTTATGCCTCTATCATCACCGCTAGGGTGGGTCGGGAAGTTTCAACAAAACCGATGTAAAGATCGATCTCGCCAAAAGAAATGATGGTGTAGGCAGTCACAGCCTCCCTAGCCGGAATCTTGGTCTCGTCGAGAATGATGAGAGGGATGTCTTTGGCGTAGAGGATGCGACCGACGGCGATAGTCTTGCCGATTCCGATTCTTGCAGATTCCGCTCGGAACGCATATCCGAAGCTCACTTGCCCCACGATGGGCACCAACTGTCGTCGGATTGATGACAAGTATGCCATGAGGGGGTCCTCGAGGCGTACAGAAGAGAGGGGTGTGATATGTACGGTGTTCCGGGACGGTGAGCACACAAGTTTACCCAGGTTTGCATCCGTCGGCTTTGGACAGATCCTACTCCTGCTAGCAATCCAGTAATACGGCAGAGCCAAAACATTGGTTACAAGGGTTCGCTTGTGCGAGTTGAGATTATAGACTATTGAGTGTTGCCCAAAGGGCTCTCCCTAGGACGGCTTATATAGATATCCGGCCTAGGGTTTACAGGAGAGATATATCCGGCTACCACTAAGAGTCGGTTACAGAGTACATCTTGAACTACAAGTAACACTATGGGACTAAGTCGGTAAGTCTTCTGGGCCTTCCCGTATCTGGATTGGACTCCGTATTTTCTCTCTGACTGGGCCGGCCGTGAAGCAATGCTCTAACCCGAAGTGGGCCACCCTGGTCAGTGAGGAACTGTGAGGATACCCGGAAAGTATATCCCCAACAGGGAGTTAATAAGCCAGTTTCGCCATGTACTGTGGAGATCACTATCGATTCCAAAAACATAACTCTTGATGAAGCGAGAGAGATGATTGGTAAGGAAATCAATATTGGCCCTAAACAGATGGCACAAATCCGGTGGTGGCATCATAAGAAATAGCAATTCATAGATGTTTTGGATACTGAAGATCTTATGCAGATTATGCGACGAAAAAAGTGAACCAGTAAGGTGTTCTTGGTACCATTTCTGATGTTGGTGAACATGTTATAGTGTATGTAGAGGCCCCTGTAGTGGCCGAACAGAATGAGGTGGTCGACGTAGATGAGATCTGATGAGAGCTACTACCCTAGGCTTGTCATATGGACCGCGGGGTTCCCCTGCCTGTATTTGTAACATTGACTGCTATTGCATTTAGACTGTGTTTCTATGAATATATTTGTTGAGATATTGCGATATAATGTTGTGCGAGCTGTTGAGATTTTTGAACATGTCACTCACTAAAACCATCATTGTTGTAATAAGAAATAAGCACATTGTAGTTGACATGATTATGTTTCTTGAGATGACGTATTGTACTTGTTTCTGTTATTATGTTTGTTGGTACATTGTAATGTAATGTTTTTTGAAACCATGACTGCACAAGTGATGCATAAATACATTGTAGTTGACATGATTATGTTTCTTGAGATGATGTACTGCACTTGTTTCTATTATTTTGTTTGTCGAGAGATTGTAATGTAATGTTTTGTAAACCATGACTGGATAAGTGATGCGTAAGTACCTTGTAGTCGACATGATTTTGTTTCTTGAGTTGATGTAATATACTTGTTTCTGTGATTATGTTTGTTGAGGGATTGTAATGTGATGTTTTGTGAAACCATGACTGGACAAGTGATGCGTAAGTACCTCGTAGTCGACATGATTTTGTTTCTTGAGTTGATGTAATATACTTGTTTCTGTGATGACGTTTATTGAGAGATTGTAATGTAATGTTTTGTGAAACCATGACTGAACAACTGATGCATAAGTACCTTGTAGTTGACATGATTTTGTTTCTTTAGATGATGTAATATACTTGTTTATGTGATTATGTTTGTTGAGAGATTGTAATGTAATGTTTTGTGAAACCATGACTGAACAAGTGATGCATAAGTACCTTGTAGTTGACATGATTTTGTTTCCTTAGATGATGTAATATACTGGTATGTTTTCCTTAGGCAATGAAATTGGGATGGAGGGAGTACAGGTTTAATATTTGAAATAAGAATGTATGAAGAGAAACCATATTAGGCAGGAGACAGTAATCTAGGGAAAGGGTATGGTATCCATTAAACTATTGTAACATGCCAATTTATTCATTGTTGCAGTGGTAGAGGGCTGCACTCTCTCTCTCCTCACCGACGCTAACGTCGTCGCCGGCGACGACGCATTCGCCATGCTGTCCTGGAACGATGAGGACGACCAGTCGAGCAGCAACAACCTTCTCTCTGACATCGAGTATTCCTTCCATGATGTGAGTTCCTCTGTTTTCTCGGGCTAGGGTTAGGCATTGGTAAATCTCTCGATCTGAGATCCATATGTGCATGCAATCGTGTTCAATTCCAGCTTTGCCTTTACCTATAGGTACCACGGAAAATCTACGACTTCGAATGGGAGGGCCTAGATCTCGATGGAGAAGTACCATGTGACCATGGGCTAAAACTGAGGAGATATGTTGCATTCGAAGCCAGTAACACTGGGAGAAGGTTTTTAGGATGTACAAATCAGGTTTGTTTACATTATGTGCAACGGTGACATGAAGAAAAATGTTCCGTGTATGTTCATAACACTATAGTGTGTGTTTTTTTAGGTTGGCCCATTGTGTAAAGGAGTAGAGTGGGTGGATCTTGAGTGGCCAGATGTACTTAAGAAATGTTTGGCACAGTTATGGGAGATGTATGAGTTGGAAAGGTCGGGGAGAATTACTCATGCTTTTGATGTAGCTAAAAAAAATTACAAGTTGTCGGTACGAAATAAGGAGCTGGAACAAGAATTCGAGAATTTGCAGTCACAACTATGTGACAGAATCAATGAGAGGTTGGTTGTTGGAACTGCAAAGAAGCTTCAGGATAGTCACAGGTTGCTGATTCATAATGCAAAAAAGGAGAGGGATCAACTCAGGGATGACAAGAAGAAGCTAGAGTACTGCATTGCAGATCTGTTGAAGGAACTGAAGAAGGCGCGCGAGGGTGACCAAGGTGAAGGGAATATGCCCGAGAGGCAATAATAAAGTGGTTATTATCTTATTCCATGTTTATGATAAATGTTTATTTTGCATGCTATAATTGTATTAATTGGAAACGTTAATACATGTGTGTTTAATAAACAAAATACAAAGTTCCTAGTACTGCCTCTCATATAAACTAGCTTGTTTATTAACAAGATGATCAAGGTTTCCTGATCATGGACATTGGATGTTGTTAATAATGAGGTCACAACATTGGTGGAATGATGTGATGAACATTCATCCAAAGTATAGCATTACGATCAAAGTCATTATGTTTATATTGCTATAACATCATACGAAGTAATCTTAGTCCTTAGACCATGAGATCATGTTAATTGCTAACACCGGAAGAGTATCTTGATAACATCAAACATCACACCGTAACAAGGTGAGTATAAAGGTGGGTTCAGTGCTACGAAGGTGTTATGTTGAGGCTCATGGATCAAGAGTGGGATTTGTCCATCCCGATGACGGATAGATATACTCTGGGCCCTCTCGGTGATATCACATTGGAATAGCTTGCAAGCAAGTGATGTGATCACTAGAATGTTATATCACGGGAACAAGAAAAGAGTGCATGTCGGTAACGAGATCAAACTAGGTATTTGGATACCAATGATCGAATCTCGGACATGTAATATATTGCGAGACAAAGGGATTTAGTTACGACGTTAAAGGTTCACACGATCACAAGAGTCATCGTTGAATATGTGGGAGTCAGTACGGATCTCTAGGTCCCGCTGCTGATTATTGATCGGAGAGGGGTCTCGATCATGTCTGCATTATTCGCGAATCGTAGGGTGAGACACTTAAGGGATACCGACACCATTGGGAGCAAATATGTTTCAGATAAAGATTTAAGAAAGCGCTAGAATTATTTCAATAGACACCGAAACTGTTTCGGGTGAAATTGCTGAAATTGGTTCTGCATGTAATATTGAAATGTTGCAGGGGGTTTTATGTGAATTTTTGTTAATTAAAGTAATTAACAAAATTCTGAATAAAATTAATAAAAGAGTTTTATTAAATGAGAGAGCATTAAATTTGGAGAAATTTAATGCATTTAAAGTGGAGACTTTAAAAGAGAATGTGAAGGGGCATTTTAATGTGGAGGGGGTTACCACCACATGAATGGGGGAGGTGAAGGGACACCCTCCCCTCCTCCTATAAAAGGCCCACCTCTCACTCCTTCTTCCTCACACCTCCTCGTGAAGGATCTCTCTCCCCCTCTAGTATTATTCCCCCATGGTCTTGGATTAGCGAGATACATGTTCCCGGTGGCTTTATCTGGAAAGGAGTTGCTGCTTCCGCTGCTTTGCTGGAGTAAGGGACGGAGGTTGTCGGGGTACCGGACGTGTGTGTGATCACGGATGCACCGCTGCTTTGCGGTGCTGGACTTGGTGGTGCTGGACTTGCTGGAGCTGGATCTGATGGATGTGCTGGAGCCGGACCTGCTAGACTTCATCACGATCTTGATATCGGCAAGTGTACGACTACATCATCCACGAGTTCCATCTTGTTAACAAAGCTTTGTTGTTTTCGAGGGTAAGTTCTCTATGGATGTATATCCACACGTTGCTCTGTATCTAGTAGATAGATCTTGGCGTATAGTTCTCATCGTAGGAAATTTTTTGTTTTCTATGCTGCGAACCCAACAGTGGTATCAGAGCCTAATCTATGCGTAGGTGCTTTGCACAGGTAGAACACATATGTTTATATGTGGGCGATGATGATCATGTTATTGCATCTTTCATGTATTTTGGATATTGGCGGCATAGTGGGATGAAGCGGCCCGGACCAACCTTACATGTCATCGCACATGGGACCGGTTCCACGACTGACATGCAACTAGTTTTGCATAAGTGGCTGGCGGGTGTCTGTCTTTCCTACAATAGTCAATATCTGATTTAGAACGAGTTGCTAATAACTTGGTTATGTTTGTTGTGGTTCCATGTTCGTAGGTAAAAACGATTCTATCTCCGAAAGCCCTAAGCCACGTAAAACTTGCAATGGATAAATTAGAGGCATCTAGTTTAGATCGTTGCTGGGCTAGTGTCATGATACGGTAATGTTGTAAGTATATGTATGATAGATACTCTTACAACACACCTAACGTGTAAGTTCCATAGACCTTGGCCTTACACACAAAGGAATAATAGAGATCATATCATGATGCATATGATAGAGATCAAATGCATGGACCATATCATCTCACTTTACACATTAGATGTTTGCATCTTATATTGCTAGTTTGGCGTTTTAGTAGCATTTTAAGATGACCCCTCATTTAAATATCAAGCTAAATGTGTTCTTCCTTAAGTATGCACCGTTCTATGGACCGTGTTTCGAGACATCACGTGATGATCGGGTGTACTCGACTCTGCGTTTTCATACAAATGGGTGTAAGACAGTTTTACACATGCGAGTACTAAGGTTCTTACTTGGTGAGCCTAGCATGTACAGACATGGCCTCGGAACACGGACCGAAAGGTTAAGCATGATTCATATAGTTGATGTGATGCCCATATTGATGCTCGCCTTTGAAGCTACACCGACGCACGTGATGATCGGACTTGGTGTAGTGGATTTGGTTCATGTAATCACGAAATAGGCACGAGGGATGTCATTTTTGAGTGGGAGTTCATTTCTAATTTGGATTAGTCGAACTCAATTTGTCATAAACTAAATCAAAGTGAATTTTCATAATTTGTTGTAGTCATTGGCGTCTATTCACTACCTTATGCTTAGTTTTAATTGAGATACTAGAACTATAGAATTCTGGATATTTACTTTACGAACTAGTATCATATTGTTTTGAATGTCAATTTAAAGTTTATAAGTCCTATTACAAACTTTCAGCAAACTCTATTTACTCCACGAAGTTTAATAAGTAGTATTAAATCAAGAGTAAGAATTCCAATGTTAGTATCTAAAGTATCATTTTTGCCTCCATGATTATTGATATTCAAAAGTTGTTTTAATATCAAGATTATATAGGAGCTGAAAATTGTTTCAGAAACCATCATGTGTGAAAGATATTGTGATATCTGAAACAATGTTTTTGGTTGCATTATGATAGAGTATAATTTAGCAAAATACATGTTCTCATATTGTATGAGAATTTGTGAAGGATGGAGATGCTAAGCATCTGAATCTCCCAAAAAGGATTTGGGAATTAACATTATACTCGCGATTCTTCCTTACAGGCTATAGTATCTTGATCATGAAATTTGTCATGATAAGGATGAACAGAAGATGTAAGTAAAATGTTTACTACACTAATAGATTACTAAAGAATGGATTTTTGAAAGAACACCAAACATTTGATGATGGTGATCCACTTCAAAGTGCAAGTGCAAAGGTATTTGTATTTGACTATATACACTTTGTACTATGTGTCATGTGAATGACACCACTATTGATGTTGATAGATTCTTTTAAAAGGAAAAGGAATTGCTGAAAGAGAATCTTTAAAATATTTGGCAGAAAAGAAAATTTGGAGATGTCTAGCTTAGGTATATAGAAGATATACATGTTATGGCTGTATTGTTTGCTTGTTAAATAATGTGGTTCTTAGGTATTAGATACCGGTATTGGATACCGAATTGGTTGGTATGAAGTGTCATACAGGACAACGCAATTCATGAATTACAATGGCCTAAGTAACTAGCAAGAGAATAAGTGATGATGTTCATCGAAAACAAATAAAGTGTTATTGTGTTTTTCGTTGTCGTCAAACCTAGCCTTCAAGATTTGTTTAATAATTGTTATTTTGTTCCTTTATTATGAGAACAATGGTTTTTCAAATAATTATCGTATTCCATAAAGGATGGATGAACTTTTACAAGTCTAGTGGGAGAAATCACATCCATAAACCCTATTGCTAAAATGTCGCAAGACAAATGATTGAAAGATCACTTATGAAGTGACATCGCTGTTTAAATTATATTGGAAAGAAAACATGAAGAAACTCCATGTTGATGGATTTTGGAGTCTTTGATTTTGATTAATTGACGCTTGTGAAACTTTCCTCGAGATAATTGAAACTCCATCCATAGGCCAAAGTGGAACAGATGACTAACTTATTGGATATTATGCATGTTGATGTATAAAGTCCATTATGTGTAGCCATATGCGATGGATCTTTTTGCTTCATATGCTTTCTCCAGAAATTTAAGTGAATATATCTATATATTTACTTAATAAGGAAGACATATGAAACATTTGAAAATTGTTCAAAGACTTTCAAGATGAAGTGAAAAATCATTGTAACAAGAAAATAAAAGAGTTTATGATTTGATCATAAAGGAAGATATTTGAGTTACATGTTTAGCAAAACACCTAAGATTTGAGGAATTGTTCCATGATTTGTGTTTCCCGATAAACCATAGGAGTATGGCATATTTGAGAGATGAAATCAAACTATGTTTGACATGGTAAGATTAAAGGTGTCATTTATAAAATTGCCATTATGTTTTAAGGATTAAAGCTTTAGAGACTACCGCTTTTACATTGAAAAGAGCACCATCGTGATCCGTTGAAATGACACCATATGAGTTATGGTTTGGGATAAAACTCGAATTGTCTTTTCTTAAATTTTGGTATGCTATGCATAAGTAAAATGTTTACAACCAAAGTCGGATAAGCACGTCTTTGTTGGTTATCCCAAAGAATTTGTTGGGAATTCCTCCATAACACCAAGGACAAAAGAGTTTGTCGCTTGGAACGTCAAGTTTCTTGAGAAGGAATTTTTCGCGAAAGTTAAGTGGGAGGACAATAGAACTTTAATAAGGTTGTTGAACCTTAGCTATATATGCTAAGTAGCGCAGCGCCGGAAAGTGTCCCGGTGGCGGCCACAATGCTCATGGCTCCCGTGATTACAAAGGGTGTGATCTTGGAGATTAGAGTTCCTATTGAACCATGTGGGTCGGTAAGAATCAAATAGTAAGATTTGAAACAGAAGTCGTTATTTTTTGACCATGATGAACCGACCGCATGCAAAGAAGCGATGATGGGCCCTGACTCCATAAAATTACTAGAAGTCATAGAATCCGTGATAGTATCCATACACGAGAAATCAAGTTTCTGAACTTGGAAGACCCTCTAGAAATGCGTGAAGCCTATCGGTCGTGTTTGGATCTATAAAGAAATAGACATGGATGTTTAACATCTATGAAATAGTCGACATGTCAGAAAGAAGTTTACGACAATGTTCAAGGAGTTGACTATGACAAGATTTGATCTTTCATAGCGATATTTAGTCTTAACGGATTAATGTAGCAACCACTACATATAATTTGGTATATGGTAGTTGAATAAACAAAACAAGGTTCTACTAATAGAATGGTTTCCTAGGACGTGTACAAGACACGGTCCGAAGGGTTTTGTTAATTCAAAGGGTGCTAAAAGGGCATGCAAAGTTCAATAGTTGAAGTAAGCATAGCGGAGTTGGAATCTTCACCATGATGAAACTGTTAAAAGAGTTTAAATTCATCGGAGATGATGAAGATGCTTGCATTTGCAAGGAATTAAGTGGGAGCGCTGAGACATATTTCTAATACATTATGTAGAGGACATATTGTTGATTGTAAATGATGTATCTTGTATTGACACAAGTTAAGAATTTCATTAAAATAAGATTTCGATGAAAGAATTGGGCAAAACCGGAATATTTGGCATCAATATCTATATGGATAGATTGAGGCGCTAATATGGTTGTGCCATACATACATATATGAGATATTGAAAGGGTTCAATATGGAAACAACAAGAAAGGTTCTTGCTGCATGAAGGATTGTATCAAGATTCAAGTGTTTCAACACTTGGTGAGTAAAATCACATGAAGATTTTGATCGATTATACCATGATATGTATATATCCAGAATGTCCTATGCTCTAAATGTTATGAGCATATACCAGAATGATTCATAAGATGATCATTGGACAATAGTAAAGATATTTTTATGAGCTTTGGAAGAACTAAGAATATATTATGTATAAGTGACAAATAGTTAAAGGTAGTTCATTGTAAAGTGTTACATTGATACTAGTTTTGTCACAAGATACAAATTGAATTATCTCAATTTAGACTATGGGTGGCACAATGTAATGGAAAGTATGTTCCATGACTGATTTGGATGAGTTCCAAAGTTGAGACATTGTGACGGATACAACAACAAAAGGCTAAGTATATGACTGCTGTAGTAGTAGCAAAGGAGGGCATTTGTGTTAAGTAGTTTGTTATAAAACTAGGTGTGGTTCAAAGTGGGCTAATACTATGAAGATATATTGTATGACAATAATATCAACATATTTTAACCCGAACGAACTAAAGGTCTCACCAAAGGACCAAATTTATACAATGCCATCTCATTTGAGAATGAGTGATGCGTAGAGACGCAAAGACATGCAGATACACACGAACCTGAAACTGTCAAATCCGGAGATTATGTTCACCACTAGCAATCGCGTATATGCAACACCAGAAAGCCATAGGTGTTCAATACACAAAGTTTTTCAAACTAGATTATTGACTCTAGTGCAAGTGGGAGACTGAAGGGAATATGCCCGAGAGGCAATAATAAAGTGGTTATTATCTTATTCCATGTTTATGATAAATGTTTATTTTGCATGCTATAATTGTATTAATTGGAAACGTTAATACATGTGTGTTTAATAAACAAAATACAAAGTTCCTAGTACTGCCTCTCATATAAACTAGCTTGTTGATTAACAAGATGATCAAGGTTTCTGGATCATGGACATTGGATGTTGTTAATAACGAGGTCACAACATTGGTGGAATGATGTGATGAACATTCATCCAAATTATAGCATTACGATCAAAGTCATTATGTTTATATTGCTGTAACATCATACGAAGTAATCTTAGTCCTTAGACCATGAGATCATGTTAATTGCTAACACCGGAAGAGTATCTTGATAACATCAAACATCACACCGTAACAAGGTGACTATAAAGGTGGGTTCAGTGCTACGAAGGTGTTATGTTGAGGCTCATGGATCAAGAGTGGGATTTGTCCATCCCGATGACGGATAGATATACTCTGGGCCCTCTCGGTGATATCACATTAAGATAGCTTGCAAGCAAGTGATGTGATCACTAGAATGTTATATCACGGGAACGAGAAAAGAGTGCATGTCGGTAACGAGATCAAACTAGGTATTTGGATACCAATGATCGAATCTCGGACATGTAATATATTGCGAGCCAAAGGGATTTAGTTACGACGTTAAATGTTCACACGATCACAAGAGTCATCGTTGAATATGTGGGAGTCAGTACGGATGTCCAGGTCCCGCTGCTGATTATTGATCGGAGAGGGGTCTCAATCATGTCTGCATTATTCGCGAACCGTAGGGTGACACACTTAAGGGATACCGACACCATTTGGAGCAAATATGTTTCAGATAAAGATTTAAGAAAGCGCTGGAATTATTTCAATAGACACCGAAACTGTTTTGGGTGAAATTGCTGAAATTGGTTCTGCATGTAATATTGAAATGTTGTAGGGGGTTTTGTGTGAATGTTTGTTAATTAAAGTAATTAACAAAATTCTGAATAAAATTAATAAAAGAGTTTTATTAAATGAGAGAGCATTAAATTTGGAGAAATTTGATGCATTTAAAGTGGAGACTTTAAAAGAGAATGTGAAGGGGCATTTTAATGTGGAGGGGGTTACCACCACATGAATGGGGGAGGCGAAGGGACACCCTCCCCTCCTCCTATAAAAGGCCCCCCTCTCACTCCTTCCTCACACCTCCTCGTGAATGATCTCTCTCCCCCTCTAGTATTATTCCCCCATGGTGTCGGCTTAGCGAGATACATGTTCCCGGTGGCTTTGTCTGGAAAGGAGTTGCTGCTTCCACTGCTTTGCTGGAGCGAGGGACGGAGGTTGTCGGGGGTACCTGACGTGTGTGCGATCACGGATGCACCGCTGCTTTGCGGTGCTGGACTTGGTGGTGCTGGACTTGCTGGAGCTGGATCTGATGGACGTGCTGGAGCCGGACCTGCTGGACTTCATCACGATTTTGAAATCGGCAAGTGTACGACTACATCATCCATGAGTTCCATCTCGTTAACAAAGCTTTGTTGTCTTCGATTGTAAGTTCTCTATGGATGTATATCCACCCGTTGCTCTGTATCTAGTAGATAGATCTTGGTGTATAGTTCTCATCGTAGGAAATTTTTTGTTTTCTATGTTGCGAACCCAACAGAAGGGCATACTATAGAGGATAAAGGAAATTCATGATGAATAATTTATGTTGTGCCAATGCCTAAAATTAGTTAACTGTAAGACTTGCAGTTGCGCTTTCTTAACTAAGCCAAACTCAATCCTCGAGCAAATTAATTCCATACGAACACACATATTGTGCATAGAGTTAAGTTCACGTTAGAAAATCACCACTGCAGAGGATAAACCAGGCATTTCAGTACTAAATAGACATATGTTGGGTTCAAGCGAGCCTGGACCGGAGCTGCTTGTTTTCCTCCCTAAGATCGGCCAGCTCCTTCAGTACTTTGTCGTGCGCTAGCTATAGGTTCCAGTGCTCCGTCACGGATTCGAGAAGTTGGTCTGTAGCCATACGATTTTCCTTTAAGGTCTCTTTCATGATCTCCGTCTGCTTCCTAGCCGAGGTGCGACCTTCCCTGTGAAGCTTCACCCAGCCGACGTTTACCTGCTTCAGTTTCTGGCACTTGTCAAAAAGGACCGCGACTTCAGCGTGCAGGTGGTCAAAGGCTAGTTTCTAGGAATTCTGCTTCTCCCTTTGGATGGCTATCTTGTCATTTAGCCAGGTCGCCAGGTCCTGGTTGAGCTTTCGCCTCTTTCCCTGCAACAAAAATACATAGTATGGTTTGTTCAGTTCACCAGGACAAGCTGGTTAGTTTCCATAATTAACTGAATTGACTAGTGGCACTATCATAATCAAGGAAGAAGCAATCTAGGACTAATCAACATTTTATGAATCGACTAGTGGCACTATCCTAATTTCAATTTCAAAGACAAAATAAGGTTTATCTGCAGTTTAGTGTGCTGTGGGTTTTTCCAATGTCAATAAATAGTAGTGGGCTTGTGGAAAACTCATAATGCAGAAACCCATGTCTAGATACATAATGGAAAGAGCTCATGGTGTCCATTCATGAACATGAACACCTACACATGTCTAGATAGATAAGGAGATTCCCTAGGATTATTATTGCAACGTATAATGGGAAGCAGACTTGGGCATTGATCCCTGAACCCTAAATATTACAAAAAGAGTGGAGCACGAACTGATATTCGTGCCCCCTCTAACGGGAATCAGACTTGGGCATTGCTCCGATACTCCTCCAGACAAGCCCTTTGCTACTCGTTCTCTTTCCGAACACCCTGGAGTACAGTGATCCCTCTGATCATGTCCTCCTTCACCTCTTTCACTGCACCCAGGCAACGGTTCCTGTCATGGTAGGCTCGGATGGCAGCCTTGGTTTCCTCGACGCGTCCTCTGAGTACCTCGGTGACTTCGTCCTATAGGAGGGTGCACCTTTCCATGAGATTCTTCTTATCCTCCATGAGGTCGTTGATTATCTTCATGGCATGTTCTTGCCTATTCAAGTTACAGTCGAGCACTTTCTGCAGCCTCACAATGTCACGTGCAAAAACTAGCGACATCTCCTTCTACATAGATAATTGCTTGCGTATGCTCTCATTAGCTTGGGTGAGGGAGCGTGCAAGCTCATGTTGGTTGTCAATCTTAGCACTGATCGCAACCACCTTGTCACAGTACTCGGCCTTCGATCGCTGTATCATTCATGTTAATTGAAATAGAAATTCTATAATTACACTCTAGGTTCCAGGTGAATATTAATACAGATAAAAAACATTGAATCTATGGACAGTAGTGTTAAAAGTGGACCTAGAGATCTATTCATAACCACGATAAACTAATCCTAATCACAAAAAATCCATATTGAATTTATGAACAGCGGTATTAAGGAAAGACCAATAGATCCAATCATAATCATGAAATCTAATACAACTCGCAAAAGAAGAAGAAAACCAATGTGGGGCGAACACAATCTAAGAAATCCACATCACAACTCAGAGAAATAACTGTGTGGAGATTTGCTACCTCGCTGAGACATGGAACGGACCGAACGGGTCCTACAACGCCTCCGTCATGGTGGATTCTGGCTCCACGGCTGGCCTGTAATACGTAGAAGAGGAAGAGCAAGAAGAATAAAAAACAATAAGAAGCAGAATAAGATCATGATGGAGAAGAAGATGGAGAAGAAGTAGAACAAGAAGACCGTACAGGGAGGAGCCCTCGCCTGCTAGAACATTCAGCGCCATTGTCAGGAAAGATTGGGCCTTGGTGACAGGGGGCTTGAGGGGCTGGTAGAGCAATAACTTCCTTGCGGCGAGCTCTCTCCTTTCTCTCCACGAGGATGGTCGACTGGCTTCTCCTCAGGGGAGCCATGGCTTGCAGGGGAGGGAGGTGGCGGGAGTAGGAAGAAGATAGTGATTAGTGTGGGAGAAGAGTCAAAGAGTACATGTCGTGGTCCAGTAGTACTACTACTATTATACAAGACCACCGTGTACGGTCTACCTTCTCAAAGAAGCCAGGGACGCAGGGATATGGGACTTGTCTTTATTGCGATGGACAGTTCTATGGTCTTCGGCACCGCCTAAAATCTAGTATATAATAAGAGGAGTGCGATCTTACCCTTAAAAAATGAGTGGAGCCGGGTGGTAATCACGGGCATCGGCGTGCATGTCTCGCGTGCATGTGTCACGTGTTGATTGGGCAATGACGTGCGAAACTGCTGCATGATCACGTCGGCACGTCGAACTCCGTTGAACTGCACGTCGACAGGCATGCACGGGATATTTACGAGTCTAGAATATGTTGTGCCACTTTTGTTGTGATCAAATTATGTTCAGTACGTGAGATATTACATTTTCTAATAATCGACAAATGCATGCGTGTACACAACGCACAAAATCGCTTCTCGTCCTTGATCAGATCGGCACCCAACTCTCTGTACCCGCCATCGACCATTCCAAACAACTTCCTTGACCACGATGCCCCCTCGCTATGGCAATGGCAGGTCCAAGCCGTCGACTGACCGTCCTGCGTCCCCCTGCTCTTCGCTGCATCGTTCATGCTTGTGAGTAGCCTTGATGCAGCCCGTCCTACGGACGCTCCTACATCTACACCAACAAGTCCCCCAAGTGGACCCATGACTTCTGCCCGAGCCAAACTCCTACAAGCTAAGGTGAACTCGCTCCTCTCCTCGTGCCAATTTGACACATCCTTGGATGGTGTGCTACTTCATGCAACTACTCTATGCATCATCAGGTACGAAGCCCCAACACATCACCAAGCACCCAAGCATGGAGGACAAGGAGCAGATCATGAAGCAGAAGCCGCTGGAGCTGCTCATACCAGAGTCTCTGGTCGGCGCACACCGGAGTCTCCGGTCCGCCAAAGTCTCCGCCTGAATACACTGGAGTATCTGGCCCCACCTCTGGTCTGACCCCATAATTGAGCTCGAGTACAATCTGTCTGCCCCTCCAGGGGCTGGACTGGAGACCGACCGGAATCTCTGGCCCAGACTGGAGTCTCCGGACCGACCGTCGCTAGACATGTAAAAGGCCTTTGGGCCTTCGGCCCATGTACCCCTTAGTTCGTCTAGAACTTGTCTTTTATTCCTAAAGTACCCCTGACTGTGTGGCTGGCCTATATATAGTCCCCCACCTCTATTGTAAACCCTAGGCATGATATTTGGAATTAGTGGAAACCCCTTGTGGATCTATCTAGTTCTTGCCTCATGCTCCTTTAACAAAGGAGCACCAAATATCTCAAACCTCGTTGGAGTTTGCATCGTGCCTCCGCTTTGTACAAGGCCTAGGCATCGGAGACCCTTTGCCTAGACGTCAAGATCTCACTAAGTCTCCCATCTCGCTGTGCCGGTTTGAGAGAGAGTCCTCCGCACGACGCCGATCCTAGGGATTGCACCGGTCCGGTCACCGCCGGCGTGAGCTATTGGTGTGTATCGTGGTTTTGCGTGTGTGTGTTCATCGCGTTATTCATGTGTGTGTTCTTCGTGTTCATCCTCCCCTCCTCTCCCCGCACTCCATCCTCGATTTGAAAGGGAATCGTGAAAGAACAGGCCACCCTAGAGGTTTGCCCACAACATATTGGTATCAAGAGCTTCGTTGCTCATGAATCCCCCCCAAATTTTTCTTCTATCCACCAAAAATTCGAAAATCCGCAAAAACGAGCCCGAAATTTTCCTTTGGGTCGATCTCTTGATTTGGAGTGTTATTTGTGGTTTTGATCCAACCAAACCTTGTCTTAGGAGTTGGTCCAGCTTTATCCTGCATTTTCCCAGCCCAATTTGGCCAATTTTTCGCGGATTTGAGGACCTAAGGCGTGGATTTCCGCTCAAGAACACAAGCAGTTCGCGATCTGACTCTAGACCGGAGTCTCCGGCCTGCATACCGGAGTCTCCGACCTACACCGGAGTATCCGGTCTACCCACACCGAAGTCTCCGGCCTGAGACCCTAAAGTCTCCTGCCCTGACGCCTGATTTTGACAGTTTTGCCTCTTATCTTGCATTGGCTAATTTCCTCTTGTTTGTTTGTGCACGTGTGTGTGTCGTAAACTAACAACAAGCTTCCACACCAACAACCCCCGCGCTCATCGACAACACAGCCCGTGAACATTATCCCGTACAACCGACGCCAAGTTCATCATTACCAATGAAGGTATAACTTGCGTCACCCTGTTAACCCCTATCTTCCTTTGTGTGTACCTATCCCACGAGAGTGGCTCATCTTGTGTTTGCTTTAGCATTGTGCACTTGTCCTTGGATAGTGAGAGTGTAAAAGCAATAGCAAGTGTGATTTGGTAGCATCAAGGGAGAGCAAAAAAATACAAAAGAAAGAAAAAGATACAAAGCAAAAGAAAAAGAAACATAGTCTCCCAATTGCCAGAGAGAGTCTCAAAGCTTCTAAGCAAGAGAGAAAGTAGAGTGCCCAAGGCAAGTGCACAAATCCATTGCTCATTTTTCTTCTTTGCAAACGAGCCACGGTCTCTCCTTGCATTGGCACGACAACGAGCTTAGTCTTCGTTAGGACATTTTGTTTGCTCATTTTCATAGTCATGTAAATCCCAACAATCTCCACGTGTGTGTATATAGTCGTAAGTTCCTGTCACCCTTTTGAGTTGTTGACCTTCGCTTTTGACTTGAGTTTTGTTGGACTTTACCCACATTTGACTATCCCTTTTCTTTTGGTTGGTTCTTTGGATTTTCACAACCCTAACCTACCACCAACAAGCTTTTGAGAGTTAGTTCTTTCTTTAGTGTGAGTTTTTCTTTGCGATTCCACTTTGCACGCTTATATCTCTCACTTGTGGTTTCTAGTTTGGTGCAATCCCCATGGTGAGGTACAAGGCTAACACCACCATATTCCACTTCCATATACAATACTTGTGTGTTTTTATTGATGGATATGCATAGTGAGTCGAGCCAACCACCTCCTCAAGAAGAAGAACATGGACTGTACATGACGTGTGCCAGTCACTTCATCGTCCGATAAGAGTTATGTGATTGTTTCCAAGCCCTGGAGACGTGATAAGATGAACAATTTGGTGAGACGCAAGCCAAGTTCAAGAACATCGACAACCGCTTTGATGGCCTCGAAAGGTAAATGCAAGCAATGCATCACAACTTCGGCCACCAGAATGAAGTGCTTCAATGCTCCGTTGCCGAAACAAATGACAATCTTTGACGCCTCATTGACGGAATGGCAAGACCATGTTCAGGTGCATCAAGCTCTTCAAGTTCTTCGCGTTGTCATGCACCTCCGCAACAAGATCTACATCCAAGTGCTCAAAGACGCAATGACGCCCCCGTGGTTGAAGATGGAACTTCTTCGAACTATGTACCTTCCCCACGACACGCCGCAACGTCAAGCTATGATGGTGATTTATCTTCAAGACCACAAGAAAGGCAAGAAGCACACCATCATCACGCAAGGGCACTAGTGATCTAACAAGCACAACCACAAGAAGAACTGCGCGTGTAGCCGCAAGTCTACCACCACCGACCCCGACACATACTTGACACAACTAGTGATGACTCCAATTTGGAGAATCAAGCTCGTCATCGACGTGAAGCTCTTCAACATCCTCTTCCTCGTCATCGTCGTCATGAACGTCCACACCGACACCATGGTCATCACAAGGCGCCTCCTCCACCACAACAAAACATGGAGCGTCAAGTGGTACAAGTTGAGCGACGCCCACCATGTCAAGAGGCTCAACACCATGATCTTCACCGTGAGGCCCATGTGCCTAACCATCATCACCAACCGAGGAACGAGCCTCCTCTTCACCATCAACCGCATCATGAGGCTCCACATCCTCAACACCCTCATGAGGCCCTAGGGCCTCAACATCGTCAACAACCGCGCCAAGAGCAAGAGCAAGCTCCACAACAACAACATCAAGAGCAAGCTCATCACCAAGGTCGCGAGAAATAAGTTCCACCGCATCAACAACAAGATCAGCAACAAGGTCAACAAGCTCGTCGCAATGACATAACGATGAAGAAACTTTCGAAAAGCTCAAGTTCACAATGCCCAAGTTTACCGGATCTAATGACCCCGAAGAATACCTCTCATGGGAACTCAAAGTCGACAAGATCTTCCGCATGCATAATTATAGCAACAAGAAGATGGTCGCCATGGATTCGCTTGAGTTTGATGATTACGCCAACCTTTGGTGGGAATAAGTTAAAGTTGCTCATGATGCAAGACAAGAACCGCCAATCACAACTTGGCATGACATGAAGGTTCACATGAGATCCCGGTTCGTCCCCTCGCACTACACGCGTGACCTCTTCAACAACCTGCAATCACTTCGTCAAGGGACAAAGACCGTGGAAGAGTACTTCAAGGAAATGGAACTCAACTTTATTCGCGCCAACATTGACGAGCGCATGGAGCAAACTATGGCACGCTTCCTTATTGGGTTGAACCACCCAATCAAGCGCATCGTCGAGTTCCAAACATACAACACCATGGTTGAGCTTGTGCACATAGCAACAAAGGCTGAACGTCAAGTGTAAGAGGACATCAAGTAAAACAAGCCCAAGACGTATTTCACCTACAAGCAAGACCCAACCACTACACCAACAACCCTCAATGGAAGCTCCTCAAGTACCTCCAAGCCTTCCTTCAAGCCCACACTTCCTCAAGGAAAACTGCCACCAAATGGCAAACAAGCAAAGAATGATACGCCTTTCAATGGTGAATGCTACAAGTGTGGAGGCAAAGGACACAAGTTGGCCGAATGTGGAAACAAGAAGGTATTGTTCATCCATGACAATGGCGATGAAGAGTACTTGAGTGAAGATGAATTTGATGCCCGTGTCAAGGAAGCAATGTCAAGGCAACGAGCGGAAGATGACCAAGAACTCCTAATGTGCAAACATGATGCAAGTTCATCGCTTATCGTCACAAGGATCTTGACCACTCAAGCACAAGAGCATGAAGACCAATTATCCAATATCTTCCAAACACGAGCCGACATCAATGGCAAATCTATCAAGGTGATCATTGACGGTGGGAGTTGCCACAACCTTGCTAGAACCAAGTTGTGTGAGAAGCTCAACCTCACCCTCCATCCGCACAAGCACCCCTACCACGTACAATGGCTAAGTGACCAAGGGTCCATAAAGATCAAGCATACCGTATCGGTCTCCTTCGCCATTGGTCCTTACAAAGACATGGTGGAGTGCGATGTGGTCCCTATGACAGTTTGCCACACGCTTCTTGGTCGACCATGGCAATTTGACAAGGCTTCTCTACATGATGGTCGCACCAATGTATACACCTTCAAATGGCTCAACAAAACATGTGTTTTGCAACCATTGACTCATAGCCAAATAATTGCGTACAATGCAAAGGCTTTAGCGAGGGCGCAAAGTACAACACCTACTTGTGAGAAGAGCGGTGAGAGAGAGAACCACCTCATAGTGAGTGAGAGCCACAAGCCTAACTCGAGTGGATAAAATAAGAGTGTTCTCCTTGCCACCGAAAGTGAGATGAGAGATGTTCGGAACAACCCATCCATCTTGCACTATGTCCTCCTTTGCAAAGGACTAGCGCAAGGAACTAATGAATTAACCAATGTTCCTCCATCTTTGATGATTGTTTTGCAGGAATTCAAGGATGTGTTCCCTGAAGAGCTCCCACATAGACTACCTCCACTTCACAGCATCGAACATCGCATTGACCTCATCCCCGGCGCACCCCTTCCAAACTGCGCCACTTACCGCACGAACCCAGAGGAGACAAAGGAGATTGAATGTCAAATCAACCAACTCGTCTCCAAAGGTTTGATCCAAGTTAGCACTAGTCCAAGTGTCGTACACGTGATTCTTGTGCCAAAACGGATGATACATTATGGTTATGCATGGACTGTCGTCCAATCAATGCTATCACCGTGCGTTATAGACGTCCCATACCACGTCTCGATGACATGCTTGATGAGTTGTGTGGAGCCACTATTTTTTCAAAAATTGATCTTCGTAGTGGTTACCATCAAATACTCATGGCTGAGGGTGATGAGTGGAAAACCTCCTTCAAGACCAAACTTGTTCTCTATGAATGGTTGGTTATGCCCTTTGGCTTATCTAATGCCTCATCCACCTTCATGCGCCTTATGAATCACATCTTGCATTCTCTCATTGGAAAAAGTGTTGTTGTATATTTCGATGATATTCTTGTTTATAGCAAATCACTTGAGAACCATATAACACATGTCAAGGAATTTTTGGAAATCCTTCGACATGAAAAGCTTTATGCTAATCTTCCCAAGTGCACTTTTGGTAAAGATAAGTTGGTTTTTCTTGGATTTGTTGTTTCTTCGAAGGGAATTGAAGTTGATATTTCCAAGGTAAAGGACATACGAGATTGGCACATCCCAACAAATGTGAGTGAACTCCGAAGTTTTCATGGGTTGGCCGGTTTCTATCGTCGCTTTGTGAAAGACTTTTTGACCATTGCTTGTCCCCTCAATGAATTGACCAAAAAGAAGGTCATCTTCGTGTGGGGCAAGGCACAACAAAAAGCTTTTGACGAACTTAAAAAGAGGCTCATCGAAGCACCTCTTCTTGCGTTACCGGATTTTACTAAAACTTTTGAGATAGAGTGTGATGCTAGTGGTATTGGCATTGGAGGAGTCCTTATGCAAAACAGACATCCTATGGCCTACCATAGCGAGAAACTTTATGGTGCTCGCCTTAACTATCCGATTTATGACAAAGAGCTTTTTGCCTTAGTTCGTGTCCTTCAAGTTTGGCAACACTACCTATGGCCCAAAGAATTTATCATACATTCCGACCATGATTCGTTGAAATATCTCAAAGGCCAAGCCAACTTGAGTAAGAGACATGCTAAGCGGGTTGAATTTATGGAGTCTTGTCCGTACATTATCAAGTATAAGAAGGAAAAGATAATGTTGTTGCGGACGCTTTGTCTCGCAAACACACAAGCCTTCTTATGAGACTTAAAACAACATGTTGGGTCTTGAGGAAATAAAATCTGTGTATGCTTCTGACCCGTTCTTTGAACCAATTTTCGCAAAGTGCTCCATTGACAAAGGAGTTGATGATTTCTATTTGCATAAGGGCTTTCTATTTAAACAAAGCAAGCTATGCATTCCGAAGTCGTCGCTTCAACTTTTGCTTCTCCAAGAATCTCATGATGGAGGCCTTATGTGTCACTTTGGCCGCAACAAGACACTGGACATTCTCTCCAATCACTACTTTTGGCCCAAGATGATGCGTGACATGGAGCGCTACGTTCAACGATGTACGACATGTGTTCAAGCTAAGTCGCAAGCTAACCCTTATGGTCTTTATATGCCATTGCCTTTTCCTCATTCACCTTGGTCTGACATTAGCATGGATTTTGTGTTAGTATTGCCTAGATCTAAGCATGGTCATGATTCTATATTTGTTGTTGTGGATCGCTTTTCCAAAATGGCACACTTCATACCGTGCCATAAGACCGACGATGCTTCACATGTTGCAAATCTGTTTTTCAGGGAAATTGTCCGTCTTCACGGTGTGCCAAGAATAATCGTCTCCGACCGCAACGTCAAATTCATGAGCTACTTATGGAATACCCTCATGGCCAAGCTCGGCGTCAAGCTACTCTTTTCATCTGCATCGCATCCCCAAACCAATGGCCAAACCGAAGTTGTCAACCGAAGCCTCGGAACTCTTCTACGTCTGTTGATCAAGAAGAACTTGAAGGATTGGGAGGAATGCATTCCACACGCTGAGTTCGCCTACAACCGTGCCAAGCACTCAACAACCAAGATGAGTCCATTAATGATCGTCTATGGTTTCGAGCCCCTCTCCGTGCTCGACATCCTACCACTTCCTCTACATGAGCGCACAAACATGGACATCGAGAAACGCGTGCAAGCTATGAAGAAGCTCCATGAAGAAACTCAAGCTACTATCGAGCAACAAGACCTTTGCCAAGCTTCAAGGTTAAACAAGGACAAGAAGGAGATGATCTTTGAAGAAGGTGATCTTCTGTGGATACACCTAAGAAAAGATCGCTTCCCCAAGGAACGTGACTCCAAGCTCAAGCCAAGAGGACATGGTCCCTTCAAGGTCCTCAAAAGAATCAACAACAATGCCTACATCATTGACATACCGACCTCCAAGTACCTTGCAAGCAATACATTCAATGTCAAGGATCTTTCACCCTACCATGGAGATGTTAACGATGATACCCATGAAGAGTCGAGGATGACTCTTTCCCAAGGGGGGGGAGCTGATGCAGCCCGTCCTAATGACGCCCCTACATCTACACCAACAAATCCCCCAAGTGGACCCATGACTCGTGCCCGAGCCAAACTCCTACAAGATAAGGTGAACTCGCTCCTCTCCTCATGCCAATTTGACACATCCTTGGATGATGTGCTACTTCATGCAACTACTCTATGCATCATCAGGTATGAAGCCCCAACACATCACCAAGCACCCAAGGATGGAGAACAAGGAGCAGATCATGAAGCAGAAGCCGCTGGAGCTGCTCAGACCGGAGTCTCCGGTTGGCGCACACCAGAGTCTCCGGTCCACCAAAGTCTCCGGCCCCACCTCCGGTCTGACCCCAGAATCGAGCTCGAGGACAATCTGTCTGCCCCTCCGGAGGATGGACCAGAGACCGACCACAATCTCTGGCCCAGACCGGAGTCTCCGGTCCACCACACCGGAGTCTCCGAACCGAGCATCGCTAGGCATGTAAAAGGCCTTTGGGCCTTCGGCCCATGTACCCTGATAGCTCGTGTATTAACAAGCTCGTTGGGGAACCCGAATAGGAAGGTATGATGAGCACAGCAACAAGTTTCCCTCAGTTATGAAACCAAGGTTTAATCGAACCAGTAGGAGCAATGAAACACCCCAAAGGTGTTGCTAGCTGAGCCTTGGCAGGGCGCACTACCGGTGCTAGTAGCAACGTGGATACCTGCACAACACAACCACATAACTCTGTCCCCAACTTGAGATGAGGTTGTCAATGTCACCGTGTTTTGCTAGAAACAAAGGATTAAACATATCGAATGGAAGGAAGTAATAGTTTGCAGAAATTAAACACAAAGCAGTAAACACTTTATAGATTGTATGTAAAAGAAAGGACCGGGATCCATAGTTCACTAGAGGTGGCTCTCCTTAAGATAGATAACATGCTGGGTGAACAAACTACAGCGGGGCAATTGACAAACATCGAGAAAGAAATACATGCATATACTAATCATCTTGACTCCTTTGAGACTTGATTGGGCATTACAACATTATACATAGACCGCCATCCAACTGCATCTATGACTAATAATCCACCTTCAGGTTATCATCCGAACCCCCTCCAGTATTAAGTTGCAAGAAACAGATTATTGCTTTACGAATTGCGTGTAAAGTAAACAATACGATTGTTCTATGAACAAAGGATTGTTGTTTTCTCCCAAGTAGCAACATCACATCTAGTACCTTAAAGATTTCTGTCACTTCCCCAGATTACCAGAGGCATGAACCCACTATCGAGCATAAATACTAACTCTTGGAGTTGCTAGCATCTACTTGGCCAAGATAGCTACTAACAACAGAAAGCATGCAAGATCACAAATAACAAAGACATGATAGAATCAATAATTAATCTGAAATAGCATCTCAATATCCATCGGATCCCTACAAACACAACATGCAGAATTGCAAATAGATGATCTTGATCATGAACGGAGCTCACAAGATCTAAATATGAAAGCACAAAGGAGGAGAACCACCCATCTAGCTACACATGGATCCGTAGTCCAAGGATGAACTACTCACGCATGACACCGGAGGCTTGCATGGTGATGAAGAAGGCCTCCAGGGTGAATTCCCCTCTCCAGCAGTGTGCTGGGAAGAGCTTCAGATCCCTCCCGATCTAGGGATGGAGATGACTGCGGCTACACACTCTTTCGTGGATTTGATCGGGTACTTAGGGTTTTCGTCCTGAGGGCATCTTATAGGCGGAAGGAGAGCCGAGGGGGTGCTGGGGTCGGCCAGACCACCCCCTAGCGCGGGCCAGGCCTGGCCGCGTGGCCAGGTGGTGTGGCCGGCCCCAGCCCTTCTCCGTCTCGTATTCTGGCATCTGATAACTTCCGGAAAAATAGGCACTTTGGGTTTTGTCCCGTCCAATTCCGAGAATATTCATTTTCTGACTTTCCTGGAACCAAAAACAGCAGAAAACAGGCAGCTGGCACTGTGGCTCTTGTTAATAGGTTAGTCCAACAAATCATATGAAAAGTACTCCAAAGTGTGGACAAAACACAAGAAAAGGGAATAAAACCAAGCATGGAACATAAAAAATTATAGATACATTTGCAATGTATCAACATCCCCAAGCTTAACTCCTGCTCATCCTCGAGTAGGTAAGTGATAAAAAGAAAGAATAGTTTTTGAGGTGACATGCACCATCAAAGACTTGATCAAAGTATTTGTTAAACATTCAAAGCTGGGATCATATTACTTCAATTATGACATGAAAGACAAAGTTCTAGCAATAAGACAAAGAAACTATGTTGCAACATGAAAAGGCACAAACACAAGATTCATGAATAACAATGCTTTGCAAGACGTTTGTTTGTTTCACATAAAGAAAACATAGCATGATAGTATTCAGCTTGTCCCTCATAGAGTAGCAAATATAAATGCATAGGACACCTTCAAAGTTCATAAGAGTGACTAGATACAAATAGTTTAAAACAAGCAATATCAAGTTATGCATCAATCAACTAGTCTTGGGACAATGCACATAGAACTAAGAATGGCCACTATGCTCTCAAAATAGGTGCATAAAGGTAGAAGGTGGAGAATCAATATAATGGTGGAAGAAAGGCCTTCATAAAAGGAAGTAGGGATTCAAGTTTCATAAAGAGCTTCCAAAAATTATGGTACTTATAGCTTTCAGCTGTCATTGCCCCTATCATAAGCATCTTGAAGGTGATTAAGGTTAAAGTGAACAAACTATGGTTTACATGCTTCACAAAGTATAAGTTAGAAATCTCATGTCCCTTGTATACGAGGGCCGCTCCTCATGCTACTCAAGTTTAGTCACCGGTAAGTTCTTGTCATCGTAAGTACATGTGTATGATAGAGAACTGCCAACGGGGTACCCCTTGCCCGATGATACGGAAGAATCCCCATATCAAAATGACAAGGCAAACAGACAACGAGCATCTCAACAATCTTCTTATTTACCATGGGAATAGGTGCTTTTTTCTCTCTTTCCTCTTTTCATAACATCTCTTTTTTTCTCAATAGGATTCATTTTTTATAAGAAGAATGCTTCATAGACAGCTCATTATGGTTACGCTGCAGGTTTCCACCATGTTAGCATGGATTAGACCAGCGGCCCAGGCGTTTCTCTAACACATATACATAACTCCATGGACTTACACACTCCCCTTTCATTTCACACCGACGACATCCATATACAAAAGAGCATGATATCAACTAGGTACAAGTACCAAGTGCAATGTTGAAAGCGTTCCCCATGACAACATGGTTCTGCTAATTCCCAACAAATAAGTGCAAGCATATACAACATAGACGACACAATGGTTCTAGTTTATTAAGCGTAAGAAAAAGTAAAGTGTGCCATCAAGTTCGTGAGAGCTTTAATCACTAGTTTTCTCATAACAAGTTTAATTTGGAAGGTAAACAAAAGCATGAATATACTTGGAATAGCATAAGCCAGTAGGTAGGTATGGTGGACTCTTTGGAATAACTTGGTTTAAGGAGTTGGATGCATGAGTGGAACTCATACTTGGTTGTGGAGGCTAGCAAAAGACTAGGAGCGACAAACTAAGAGAGCAATAATGGCCATCATCATGCAGAGCGACAAAACATAATTGATCAAAGCATAAAGTGATACTACAAGTCATAAAGGCTATGGTCACTTGAGATAGTCATAACATGGTGTGAGCATGCGCCAAGTCAACCCAAATAAAGCATCAAAGGAGAATACCACTATACTACACTTTAATATGCTAAAACAACGCATGATTCATCCAAGGCACATTAAGCAATCTCAATTGTTTATAACAAGTCATGCTACAGCAAAGAATACTAAGCATAAAGCCAAAACAATATCAAGCATGGCATGACAAAGCATAGGCCACAGTCAAAAACGAGCTCTTTTTACCACATAAGCATGAACTTTCCTACTCTTTTCCAAACCAAACCAAACTATTTGCAAACCAATGTATGAAAGAGGGGGTCCAACCAATTTATTCAGAAAAATAAGCAAACAAAGCAAACGAAAAACCAAAACGAAAACAAAAAAGAAGATGCTTCAAGAACAACACAACTGTGCATGAAACAATAAAAATGAAGCGTTTGGAAGAAATATGTGATTTTTATTGATGAAGAGGGGGGGTGCCTTGGGCATCCCAATCTTTGACGCTTGTACTTCTTGGATATTTCTTAGGGTGACACGCGTGGCATCCCCAATCTTGAGCTTTAGTCCATCCTTCGTCTCATTACTCATTCCTTCCATACACCTGAAATTTTTCCTTCATACAAAACTTCACACAATCTTTATTAGAAACATTAGTGCACTCAAGATAAATAAGTCTTAAGTTTCAGTTATAACACCAAATAAACTTCCATTAGGACAGTAGCTACTGTAGCACTTCCCTCAAAAAGCTCAGTTCCCCAAAAGAACTCAAAAAGGAACCAACAAGAAGCAAATGCAGAAAATGGCAGAAATCTGTCAAAACAGACCAGCAGGTAAAGATGAATTTTTTCGAAGACCTTATGTTGATCAAATCAAAAAGTGTTGAACTAACGAAAATTAGATAACAACCTGGGAAGAAGAGAAAAATTCACGCCTCAAAAAGGCGTTCAGAGATTTTACACGAATTTTTACGGTGAAGCACATAAATCTGTTTCGGGACAGTAACTTTCCCAATCATTACTTCTCTCTCATTAGAGGTTACTCTTGGCACAAAAAGCAAATAAAAAGGATAAGGAGCGGTTATTACAGAGGTAATAACTTCCAAGACTCATCTAAAACTTTTGGGTTATCTCCCAATAAGTACTTTTCTTTAACGCCTTTAAGCTAGGCATAAGAAGCAAGAAGAAGAATCAAGTGTTCTCAAATGAAGAAGCATTAAGACCAAATTTCTTCCCCTTACCTCTCTTAATTTTATTCTTAACCTTGCGGAAAATATGATTGTTTGGTGGAGAAGAAAGGTGCATGGTCCCCTTTCCCACATCTATTATTGCTCCAAGGAGTTCTAATAGGGACCTTCCAAGTGTAATTTGTCCTTTTCCTGCACATTCAATAACAAGATAATCAGTAGAAATCATTTTCCCAAGGATCTTTGTAAACACTCCTTCAGCTATTCTAATAGGTAATATGGTAGCATTATTAGCAAGAGATATTTCTTTTCCTCCTTCAGTAAGAACCCAAACATTCAAAAATTCATAAATATCTTTGGGCATAAGACAAAATTCAGACATGATATCACAGCGGGCTTTAAAAGTTTCAGTGTTTATCTCAATCTTTACTGTAGGGAGACACTTTGATGGTTCAGAATTTATTGGAACATAATTGTGATGCTCCCTAAGCGTATTATAGCAATATTTTAAGCTAGCAGTGCCAGTCTCAAGAGTGTTCAATCTAGCAAATATTTTTGCGAAAAAAATATCAGTTTGGCCTGGCAAGTTGTAAGTAAGGATCAATTTAATTATAGCATTAATGGCATCATCCTCATTACATTGGAGGAAATATCCTCCCACAACAGCATCTGAAGCATATCTATAGCAAAGAGCAATTCCAAGGTAAAAACTGCTAAGGAACAAGCTTTGAGTCATTTTAGGCTCAGTTTTTTATGTAGATCAGAGATTCTAGACCAAGTTTCCTTGAAACTCTCCTCAATTCCTTGTTTAAAAGTGAAAATCATTTCCTTAGGTGACATAGTGATTGGAGCAAGGCTAGACATAGTGGCAACTTAAAACAGGAACTAATTTTTTGTGTGTTTTCAATAAAGAAAGCAAACTAGTAAAACAATTTTTTGTGTGTTTTTGATAACAAAATAAGCAAACAAAGAAAAAAAGAAACTAAGCAAAACAAAAACAAGAAAGTAAAGAGATTGGTTATGAGGGACTCCCCTTGTGAAGATGTCCTTGACTCCCCGGCAACTTCGCCAGAAAAGGGCTTGATGGCTCGTGTATTAACAAGCTCATTGGGGAACCCCAAGAGGAAGGTATGATGAGCACATCAGCAAGTTTCCCTCAGTTATGAAACCAAGGTTTAATCGAACCAGTAGGAGCAAGGAAACACCCCAAAGGTGTTGCTAGCTGAGCCTTGGCAGGGCGCACTACCGGTGCTAGTAGCAACGTGGAGGTTGTCAATCTCAACGTGTTTTGCTAGAAACAAAGGATTAAACGTATCGAATGGAAGGAAGTAATAGTTTGAAGAAAGTAAACACAAAGCAGTAAACAGTTTATAGATTGTATGTAAAAGAAAGGACTAGGATCCATAGTTCACTAGAGGTGGCTCTCCTTAAGATAGATAACATGCTGGGTGAACAAATTACAACGGGGCAATTGACAAACATCGAGAAACCAATACATGCATATACTAATCATCTAAACTCCTTTGAGATTTGATTGGGCATTACAACATTATACATAGACCGCCATCCAACTGCATCTATGACTAATAATCCACCTTCAGGTTATCATCTGAACCCCCTCCAGTATTAAGTTGCAAGCAACAGATTATTGCTTTACGAATTGCGTGTAAAGTAAACAATACGATTGTTCTATGAACAAAGGATTGTTGTTTTCTCCCTAGTAGCAACAAAACATCTAGTACCTTAGAGATTTCTGTCACTTCCCCCAGATTACCAGAGGAATGAGCCCACTATCGAGCATAAATACTAACCCTTCGAGTTGCTAGCATATACTTGGCCAAGATAGCTACTAACAACAGAAAGCATGCAAGATCACAAATAAAAAAGACATGATAGAATCAATAATCAATATGAAATAACATCTCAATATCCATCGAATCTCCGCAAACACAACATGCAGAATTACAAATAGATGATCTTGATCATGAACGGAGCTCACAAGATCTAAACATGAAAGCACAAAGGAGGAGAACCAGCCATCTAGCTACTACATTGATCCGTAGTCCAAGGATGAACTACTCACGCATCACACCGGAGGCTTGCATGGTGAAGAAGAAGGCCTCCAGGGTGAATTCCCCTCTCCGGCAGGGTGCCGGGAAGAGCTTCAGATCCCTCCCGATCTAGGGATGGATGACGGCGGCTACAGACTCTTTCATGGATTTTTGATCGGGTACTTAGGGTTTTCGTCCCGAGGGCATGTTATAGGCGGAAGGAGAGGCCGAGGGGGTGCTAGGGTTGGCCAGACCACCCCCTGGCGCGGGCTAGGCCTGGCCGCGTGGCCAGGTGGTGTGGCCGGGCCCCAGCCCTTCTCCGTCTCGTATTCTGGCATCTGATGACTTCCGGAAAAATAGGAACTTTGGCTTTTGGCCCGTCCAATTCTGAGAATATTCATTTTCTGACTTTCCTAGAACCAAAAACAACAGAAAATAGGCAGTTGGCACTGTGGCTCTTGTTAATAGGTTAGTCCAAGAAACCATATGAAAAGTACTCCAAAGTGTGGACAAAACACAAGAAAGTGAATAAAACCAAGCATGGAACATCAAAAATAATAGATACATTTGCAATGTATCATACCCCTTAGTCCATCCAGAACTTGTCTTTTATTCCTAAAGTACCCCTGACTGTGTGGCTGGCCTATATATAGTCCCCCACCTCTAATGTAAACCCTAGGCATGATATTTGGAATTAGTGGAAACCCGTTGTGGATCTATCTAGTTCTTGCCTCATGCTCCTTTGACAAAGGAGCACCAAATATCCCAAAGCTCGTTGGAGTTTGCATCATGCCTCCGTGTTGTACAAGGCCTAGGAATCGAAGTTCCTTTGCCTAGACGTCAATATCTCACCGACTCTCCCATCTCGCTATGCCGGTTCGAGAGTCCTCTGCCCGATGTCGATCCTAGGGATTGCGTCGGACCGATCACCGCCGACGTGAGCTATTGGTGTGTATCGTGGTTTTGCGTCTGTGTGTTCATGGCGTTATTCGTGCGTGCGCTTGTCGTGTTCATCCTCCCCTCCTCTCTCCGCACTCCATCCTCGATTTGAAAGGGAATCGTGAAAGATTGGACCACCCTAGAGCTATTGGTGTGAGGCAGCACGTCATGTCCGACCGCGCCAGGATCCATCGACATCGGCAGTCGAGGACACCACGACGTCGAAGCTCGTACCGGCCGCACAGGAGGAGCGTGGGGTACCTGCAGCGATGGACGAGCGCAAAGCAGCAGCCAGGACGGGTGTGCGTGTTGCACCGGCGAGTACGGAAAAGAAGAGGAACGATAAGAAGACCATGAAGAAGAGAGGAGACAACAATTTGGATGAGTACGACTCGGCCAGCGATGAGGCGTTCATCGATCAGTTGGAGGCAGAAGTGGAGGAGAGTGACGTGGACCCGTGGGACTACGAAGAGGACGAGCAGGAGGACTCCGACGAGGAGATAACGCCCTTATACAAGGAAGGGGGCGGTGTCGAGTCATCAGAGGAGGACACCAACGGCGGCGATGTCAAGGACCATGGTGTTGACGAAGACGGGGACGAACTAGAAGACGAAGACGATAGCTTCTTCGAAATATGATCATTTATTTTATTTTATTTTATTTAGATGGATTTTCACTTGTTTATGGAGGTAAAGTATCGGTGACACAGATAGAGAGGTGGCACGGATAGACCCTGCATAAAAAAAGTGGAGAAGGGAGGGGTTATCCTGCCCATTGGATCACAGAGGATCAACGGTTGGTGGGTACGATCTGCGTGACATCTGTGTCAGTCAATCGGGGCGTAGTAGCACCCAGAGTGAGCACACGTTTGAGCTTTCATGAGATTTGTGACAGAGAGAGAGGGCAAAACTGAGTAGTATCAAAAACCAAAGGCAAGACAGAATAAGGGATTCAAATAGAAAATAGAAAGAGTAGCACTAGTAGGAAAAAGCTTATCCACAAGGGTCATATCAGTGGCACACCTCTAAAGGGTGCCCCACGGATATTTATCCGTGGCGCACGCGAGAAACGATGCGCCACTGACTTGCACTTATCTATGGTGCACGCTTAGAACGGTGCGCCACTCATATGTGGGCCCCAGTGCTGGTGGCCGACCCCTTCCATGGGCGGCATACCCGTGGTGAACAGAATCGGCACGCACCACAGATAAGTTAGGTATCAGTGGTGCATGCTTTTTTGGTGTGCGACGGATAGGTGTGGTCCCATGATTCGAAAAGTTGGCAGAGTAGCTGTGGTGCATGGAGTTGGGGTGCGCCACTGACCTCAAATACCCGTGGCGCATCAAAAAGTGGTGCCCCACTAATAACTTTTCAAAATTTCTGCTCCCACTCCCTTGTGGATCGCCTTTTTAGGTTTGCAAAAAATAAAAGAAAATGATAAACACTTGAAAAAATAAAATCCTTACAGATATAGGTACGTTATGTGATCTAGTTTCTAGGAAAATTAACAAAAATTAATTTCGACATTTTTTACAAAAAAAGGTCATGGCATAGTAAAACGGCCATAACTTTTGCATACGACGTCGAAAAAATGCATAATATATCAAAACGGCGAGCACGAAATTTTCAATCCACTCGCAACTGTCGGAGAACGTTTACTGATTTTTTAGATTCTCAAAATTTGGAAAGAGTAAAAAGATATGCCAGAAACAAGATATTTTCCTGTAGAACAAAAAACCGAAGGAACTTATCTGTGGCACACCCCATAGTGGTGCGCCACGGATAACTAGGGCGGGATTTGAAATTCGAATCGCCACCCCACCCACCTACCCCTTCTCCTTATCTTGGATTCCACCTCCTCCTGTCCCTCCCATTCTCATCCTCCTCTCCTCTTACTCCTCCTTATCTTCTCCTTCTCTTCTCATCTCCTCCTCCTTCTCTCTTCTTCCTCTTCCACCTCCTCCTTCCCCTATCCTCCTCCTCCGAATCTTCTTCTCTCATTTCCTCTCCTCTCATGTCCTCCTCCTCCGAATCCTCTCCTCTTCTCCTTTCCTCTCCTCTCCTCTCCTCTCCTCTCCTCCTCCTCCTCTCCAACCACATTGGCCTCCTCTGTCCTTGAGCTACCCCCTCGAGCTCCCCCCGACGACTAGGTGACGTGGTGGCAGATCTAGATTCACTTTTTTAAAATGAAGAATTTATTAGTGGCGCGCCAATCCCACATGCGCCACGGATAATTTTGAGATATCCCGCCTTTTTTCAAATTTTGAAATCGATATCAGTGGCGCACCATATCCCGGTGCACCATGGATAAGTGGCTTATTTGTGGCGCATGCCCAGGTGTGCCACGGTAAAATATTATCAGCGGCGTATTATCAGTGGCACATGGGAGGTGTGCCACTGACCTCTTTTTTGGTGCACCACAGATAACCCTTTTCCTACTAGTGTAGGCATATGTGTTCCTTTAAGAAATGGAAACTGCATGTTTTGTACTAAACCACCTGGATCGACCCCTGAAATTTGCATGTTGTCTTCTTTTCATAAACCATGACTAGAGTAACTGCATGTGTATCCTTTTAATAAACCACATGAATCCACCAGTTTCCTTTGCATGTGTGTTCTTTTCATAAACCACCACTAGTGTCATTGCAATGTGTGTCCTTCTCATAAACCACAATCAGAGTCGTTGCATGCGGTGTTCTTTTCATAAACCACCACTTGGATCCACTACATGTCATTTCATTTGTGTCCTTTTCATAAACCACCATTAGAGTCATTGCATGTTCGTTCTTTTCATAAACCACCACCTGGATCCACCAGAGTCACTACATGTGTGACCTTCTCATAAACCACAAGAAAGTCACTGCATGTTTGTTCTTTTCATAAACAACCACTTGGATCCACCAGAGTCACTTCATGTGTGTCCTTTTCATAAACCACCACTAGAGTCATTGCATGTGTGTCCCTTTCATAAACCACCACTAGAGTCATTGCATGTGTGTCGTTACCTGTGTGTTCATTTCACAAACCACATAAGGATCCACCATAGTCATTGGATGTGTGTTCTTTCCATAAACCACATGAGCATGTGTGTTCTTTTCACAAACCACATATGTATCCACTAGAGTCATTTCATGTGTTCTTTTCATTAACCACATCTAGAGTCAGTGAATGTCTGTTCTTTCACAAACCACACATTGATCCACCAGAGTCATTGCATGCCTGTTTTTTTCATAGACCACACATGGATCCACTAGAGTTATTGGATGCCTGTTCTTTTCATGAACAGAGTTAGAGTAATTGCATGTTTGTTCTTTTCACAAACCACATATGGATACACCAGTGTCACGGAATGTGTGTTCTTTTCCTAAAACACATATGGATCCACAAGTGTCATTGCATGTGTGTTCTTTTCATGAACCACAGCTAGAGTCATTGCATGTCTGTTCTTTTCACAAACCACATATGGATCCACTAGAGTCATTGCATGTGTTCATTTCATTAACCACAGCTAGAGTCATTGGATGTGTGTTCTTTTCACAAACTACATATGGATCCACCAGTGTCATTGAATGTGTGTTCTTTTCACAAACCACATATGGATCCACCAGAGTCATTGCATGTCTGTTCTTCTCACAAACCACATATGGATCCACCAGAGTCATTGCATGTCTATTGTTCTCACAAACCACATATGGATCCACTAGAGTCATTGCATGTGTTTTCTTTTCATGAACCACCTGGATCCACTAGAGTCATTGCATGCCAATTCTTTCCATAGACCACACATGGATCGACTACATGTCATTGCATGTGTCTCCTTTTCCTAAACCACAACAAGAGTCATTGCATGTTTGTTCTTTTCATAAACCACCACTTGGATCCACTACATGTCATTTCATGTGTGTCCTTTTCATAAACCACCTGGATCCAGCAGAGTCACAACATGTGGTGTCCTTTTCATAAACCACATGGATCCACCAGTTGTCATTGCATGTGTGTCCTTCCCATAAACCACATGGATCCACCAGTGTCATTGCATGTCTTTGCATGTATGTTCTTTTCATAAACCACCACTACTGTCATTGCAATGTGTGTCCTTCTCATAAACCATAACCAGAGTCATTGCATGCGTGTTCTTTTCATGAACCACATATGGATCCACCGGTGTCATTGCATGTGTGTTAGTGTCATAGACGATAACCAGAGTCAGTGAATGTCTGTTCTTTCACAAACCACACATGGATCGACCAGAGTCATTGCATGCATGTTCTTTTCATAAACCATAGTTAGAGTCATTGCATGTCTGTTTTTTTCACAAACCACATAAGGATCCACTAGAGTCATTGGATGTATGTTCTTTTCACAAACCACATATGGACCCACCAGTGTCGTTACCTGTGTGTTCATTTCACAAACCACATAAGGATCCACCATAGTCATTGGATGTGTGTTCTTTCCATAAACCACATGAGCATGTGTGTTCTTTTCACAAACCACATATGTATCCACTAGAGTCATTGCATGTGTGTTCTTTTCATGAACCACATATGGATCCACCATAGTCATTGCATGTGTGTTATTTTCATGAACCACAGCTAGAGTCATTGCATGTCTGTTCTTTTCACAAACCATAGCTAGTGTCATTGGATGTGTGTTCTTTTCATGAACCACAACTAGAGTCAGTGAATGTCTGTTCTTTACATAAACCACATGAGCATGTGTGTTCTTTTCACAATCCACATATGGATTCAGCTGTGTCATTGCATGTGTGTTCTTTTCATGGACCACAACTAGAGTCAGTGAATGTATGTTCTTTTCACAAACCACATATGGATCCACTAGAGTTCATTGCATGTGTGTTCTTTGAATAAATCACAGCTAGAGACGCTGGATGTGTGTTCTTTTCACAAACCACATATGGATCCACTAGAGTCATTGCAGGTGTGTTCTTTTCACAAACCACACATGGATCCACCAGATTCATTGCATGTGTGTTCTTTTCATTAACCACAGGTAGAATCATTGCATGTCTGTTCTTTTCACAAACCATATATTGATCCACCAGTGTCATTGCATTTGTGTTCTTTTCACAAACCACAGTTATAGTCATTGCATGTCTGTTGTTTTCACAAACCACATATGGAACCACTAGCATCATTGCATGTCTGTTCTTTTCACAAACCACACATGGATCCACCAGTGTCATTGCATGTGTGTTCTTTTCATAGACCACATATGGATCCACAGCTAGGGTCATTGGATGTGTGTTCTTTTCACAAACCACATATGGATCCACCAGTGTCATTGCTTGTGTGTTCTTTTCATGAACCACATATGGATCCACCAGAGTCATTGCATGTCTGTACTTTTCATTAACCACAGCTAGAGTCATTGCATGTCAGTTCTTTTTACAAACCACATAAGGATCCACTAGAGTCATTTCATGTGTATTCTTTTCACAAACCACATATGGATCCACCGGAGTCATTGCACGTCTGTTCTTTTCACAAACCACATATGTATCCACCAGTGTCATTGCATGTGTGTTCTTTTAAAGAACCACAACTAGATTTAGTGAATGTTTGTTCTTTTCACAAACCACATAGGGATCTACCGGTGTCATTGCATGTGTGTTCTTCTCATAGACCACATATGGATCAACCAGAGTCATTGCATGTCTGTTCTTCTCACAACCCACATAAGGATCCACTAGAGTCATTGCATGTGTTTTCTTTTCACATACCACATATGGATCCACAGCTAGAGTCATTAGATGTGTGTTCTTCTCACAAACGACATATGGATCCACAAGAGTCAGTGAATGTCTGTTCTTTCCATAAACCACATGAGCATTTCTGTACTTTTCATAGACAACATATGGATCCATAGCTAGAGTCATTGGATGTGTGTTCTTTTTACAAACCACACATGGATCTACCAGAGTCATTGCATGGCATGTTCTTTTCACAAACCACATTTAGAGTCAGTGCATGTCTGTTCTTTTCACACACCACATAAGGATCCACTAGAGTAATTGGATGTGTGTTCTTTTTAGAAACCACATATTGATCCACCAGTGTCATTCCATATGCGTTCTTTTTACAAACCACATAAGGATCCACCAGTGTCATTGGACATGTGTTCTTTTCATAAACCACATGAGCATGTTTCTTATTTTCACAAACCACATATTGATCCACTAGAGTCATTGCATGCGTGTTCTTTTCCTAAAACACATATGGATCCACCAGTGTCATTGCATGTGTGTTCTTTTCATGAACCACAGCTAGAGTGATTGCATGTCTATTCTTTTCACAAACCACATATGGATCCACTAGAGTCATTTCATGTGTTCTTTTCATTAACCACATCTAGAGTCAGTGAATGTCTGTTCTTTCACAAACCACACATTGATCCACTAGAGTCATTGCATGCCTGTTTTTTTCATAGACCACACATGGATCCACTAGAGTTATTGGATGCCTGTTCTTTTCATGAACAGAGTTAGAGTAATTGCATGTTTGTTCTTTTCACAAACCACATATGGATACACCAGTGTCACGGAATGTGTGTTCTTTTCCTAAAACACATATGGATCCACAAGTGTCATTGCATGTGTGTTCTTTTCATGAACCACAGCTAGAGTCATTGCATGTCTGTTCTTTTCACAAACCACATATGGATCCACTAGAGTCATTGCATGTGTTCATTTCATTAACCACAGCTAGAGTCATTGGATGTGTGTTCTTTTCACAAACTACATATGGATCCACCAGTGTCATTGAATGTGTGTTCTTTTCACAAACCACATATGGATCCACCAGAGTCATTGCATGTCTGTTCTTCTCACAAACCACATATGGATCCACCAGAGTCATTGCATGTCTATTGTTCTCACAAACCACATATGGATCCACTAGAGTCATTGCATGTGTTTTCTTTTCATGAACCACCTGGATCCACTAGAGTCATTGCATGCCAATTCTTTCCATAGACCACACATGGATCGACTACATGTCATTGCATGTGTCTCCTTTTCCTAAACCACAACAAGAGTCATTGCATGTTTGTTCTTTTCATAAACCACCACTTGGATCCACTACATGTCATTTCATGTGTGTCCTTTTCATAAACCACCTGGATCCAGCAGAGTCACAACATGTGGTGTCCTTTTCATAAACCACATGGATCCACCAGTTGTCATTGCATGTGTGTCCTTCCCATAAACCACATGGATCCACCAGTGTCATTGCATGTCTTTGCATGTATGTTCTTTTCATAAACCACCACTACTGTCATTGCAATGTGTGTCCTTCTCATAAACCATAACCAGAGTCATTGCATGCGTGTTCTTTTCATGAACCACATATGGATCCACCTGTGTCATTGCATGTGTGTTAGTGTCATAGACGACAACCAGAGTCAGTGAATGTCTGTTCTTTCACAAACCACACATGGATCGACCAGAGTCATTGCATGCATGTTCTTTTCATAAACCATAGTTAGAGTCATTGCATGTCTGTTTTTTTCACAAACCACATAAGGATCCACTAGAGTCATTGGATGTATGTTCTTTTCACAAACCACATATGGACCCACCAGTGTCGTTACCTGTGTGTTCATTTCACAAACCACATAAGGATCCACCATAGTCATTGGATGTGTGTTCTTTCCATAAACCACATGAGCATGTGTGTTCTTTTCACAAACCACATATGTATCCACTAGAGTCATTTCATGTGTTCTTTTCATTAACCACATCTAGAGTCAGTGAATGTCTGTTCTTTCACAAACCACACATTGATCCACCAGAGTCATTGCATGCCTGTTTTTTTCATAGACCACACATGGATCCACTAGAGATATTGGATGCCTGTTCTTTTCATGAACAGAGTTAGAGTAATTGCATGTTTGTTCTTTTCACAAACCACATATGGATACACCAGTGTCACGGAATGTGTGTTCTTTTCCTAAAACACATATGGATCCACAAGTGTCATTGCATGTGTGTTCTTTTCATGAACCACATCTAGAGTCATTGCATGTCTGTTCTTTTCACAAACCACATATGGATCCACTAGAGTCATTGCATGTGTTCATTTCATTAACCACAGCTAGAGTCATTGGATGTGTGTTCTTTTCACAAACTACATATGGATCCACCAGTGTCATTGAATGTGTGTTCTTTTCACAAACCACATATGGATCCACCAGAGTCATTGCATGTCTGTTCTTCTCACAAACCACATATGGATCCACCAGAGTCATTGCATGTCTATTGTTCTCACAAACCACATATGGATCCACTAGAGTCATTGCATGTGTTTTCTTTTCATGAACCACCTGGATCCACTAGAGTCATTGCATGCCAATTCTTTCCATAGACCACACATGGATCGACTACATGTCATTGCATGTGTCTCCTTTTCCTAAACCACAACAAGAGTCATTGCATGTTTGTTCTTTTCATAAACCACCACTTGGATCCACTACATGTCATTTCATGTGTGTCCTTTTCATAAACCACCTGGATCCAGCAGAGTCACAACATGTGGTGTCCTTTTCATAAACCACATGGATCCACCAGTTGTCATTGCATGTGTGTCCTTCCCATAAACCACATGGATCCACCAGTGTCATTGCATGTCTTTGCATGTATGTTCTTTTCATAAACCACCACTACTGTCATTGCAATGTGTGTCCTTCTCATAAACCATAACCAGAGTCATTGCATGCGTGTTCTTTTCATGAACCACATATGGATCCACCTGTGTCATTGCATGTGTGTTAGTGTCATAGACGACAACCAGAGTCAGTGAATGTCTGTTCTTTCACAAACCACACATGGATCGACCAGAGTCATTGCATGCATGTTCTTTTCATAAACCATAGTTAGAGTCATTGCATGTCTGTTTTTTTCACAAACCACATAAGGATCCACTAGAGTCATTGGATGTATGTTCTTTTCACAAACCACATATGGACCCACCAGTGTCGTTACCTGTGTGTTCATTTCACAAACCACATAAGGATCCACCATAGTCATTGGATGTGTGTTCTTTCCATAAACCACATGAGCATGTGTGTTCTTTTCACAAACCACATATGTATCCACTAGAGTCATTGCATGTGTGTTCTTTTCATGAACCACATATGGATCCACCATAGTCATTGCATGTGTGTTATTTTCATGAACCACAGCTAGAGTCATTGCATGTCTGTTCTCTTCACAAACCATAGCTAGAGTCATTGGATGTGTGTTCTTTTCATGAACCACAACTAGAGTCAGTGAATGTCTGTTCTTTACATAAACCACATGAGCATGTGTGTTCTTTTCACAATCCACATATGGATTCAGCTGTGTCATTGCATGTGTGTTCTTTTCATGCACCACAACTAGAGTCAGTGAATGTATGTTCTTTTCACAAACCACATATGGATCCACTAGAGTTCATTGCATGTGTGTTCTTTGAATAAACCACAGCTAGAGACGCTGGATGTGTGTTCTTTTCACAAACCACATATGGATCCACTAGAGTCATTGCAGGTGTGTTCTTTTCACAAACCACACATGGATCCACCAGATTCATTGCATGTGTGTTCTTTTCATTAACCACAGGTAGAATCATTGCATGTCTGTTCTTTTCACAAACCATATATTGATCCACCAGTGTCATTGCATTTGTGTTCTTTTCACAAACCACCGTTATAGTCATTGCATGTATGTTGTTTTCACAAACCACATATGGAACCACTAGCATCATTGCATGTCTGTTCTTTTCACAAACCACACATGGATCCACCAGTGTCATTGCATGTGTGTTCTTTTCATAGACCACATATGGATCCACAGCTAGGGTCATTGGATGTGTGTTCTTTTCACAAACCACATATGGATCCACCAGTGTCATTGCTTGTGTGTTCTTTTCATGAACCACATATGGATCCACCAGAGTCATTGCATGTCTGTACTTTTCATTAACCACAGCTAGAGTCATTGCATGTCAGTTCTTTTTACAAACCACATAAGGATCCACTAGAGTCATTTCATGTGTATTCTTTTCACAAACCACATATGGATCCACCGGAGTCATTGCACGTCTGTTCTTTTCACAAACCACATATGTATCCACCAGTGTCATTGCATGTGTGTTCTTTTAAAGAACCACAACTAGATTTAGTGAATGTTTGTTCTTTTCACAAACCACATAGGGATCTACCGATGTCATTGCATGTGTGTTCTTCTCATAGACCACATATGGATCAACCAGAGTCATTGCATGTCTGTTCTTCTCACAACCCACATAAGGATCCACTAGAGTCATTGCATGTGTTTTCTTTTCACATACCACATATGGATCCATAGCTAGAGTCATTAGATGTGTGTTCTTCTCACAAACGACATATGGATCCACAAGAGTCAGTGAATGTCTGTTCTTTCCATAAACCACATGAGCATTTCTGTACTTTTCATAGACAACATATGGATCCATATCTAGAGTCATTGGATGTGTGTTCTTTTTACAAACCACACATGGATCTACCAGAGTCATTGCATGGCATGTTCTTTTCACAAACCACATTTAGAGTCATTGCATGTCTGTTCTTTTCACACACCACATAAGGATCCACTAGAGTAATTGGATGTGTGTTCTTTTTAGAAACCACATATTGATCCACCAGTGTCATTCCATATGCGTTATTTTTACAAACCACATAAGGATCCACCAGTGTCATTGGACATGTGTTCTTTTCATAAACCACATGAGCATGTTTCTTATTTTCACAAACCACATATGGATCCACTAGAGTCATTGCATGCGTTTTCTTTTCCTAAAACACATATGGATCCACCAGTGTCATTGCATGTGTGTTCTTTTCATGAACCACAGCTAGAGTGATTGCATGTCTATTCTTTTCACAAACCACATATGGATCCACTAGAGTCATTTCATGTGTTCTTTTCATTAACCACATCTAGAGTCAGTGAATGTCTGTTCTTTCACAAACCACACATTGATCCACCAGAGTCATTGCATGCCTGTTTTTTTCATAGACCACACATGGATCCACTAGAGTTATTGGATGCCTGTTCTTTTCATGAACAGAGTTAGAGTCATTGCATGTTTGTTCTTTTCACAAACCACATATGGATACACCAGTGTCACTGAATGTGTGTTCTTTTCCTAAAACACATATGGATCCACCAGTGTCATTGCATGTGTGTTCTTTTCATGAACCACAGCTAGAGTCATTGCATGTCTGTTCTTTTCACAAACCACATATGGATCCACTAGAGTCATTGCATGTGTTCATTTCATTAACCACAGCTAGAGTCATTGGATGTGTGTTCTTTTCACAAACTACATATGGATCCACCAGTGTCATTGAATGTGTGTTCTTTTCACAAACCACATATGGATCCACCAGAGTCATTGCATGTCTGTTCTTCTCACAAACCACATATGGATCCACCAGAGTCATTGCATGTCTATTGTTCTCACAAACCACATATGGATCCACTAGAGTCATTGCATGTGTGTTCTTTTCATGAACCACCTGGATCCACTAGAGTCATTGCATGCCAATTCTTTCCATAGACCACACATGGATCGACTACATGTCATTGCATGTGTCTCCTTTTCCTAAACCACAACAAGAGTCATTGCATGTTTGTTCTTTTCATAAACCACCACTTGGATCCACTACATGTCATTTCATGTGTGTCCTTTTCATAAACCACCTGGATCCAGCAGAGTCACAACATGTGGTGTCCTTTTCATAAAACACATGGATCCACCAGTTGTCATTGCATGTGTGTCCTTCTCAGAAACCACATGGATCCACCAGTATCATTGCATGCCTTTGCATGTGTTTTCTTTTCATAAGCCACCACTAGTGTCATTGCAATGCGTGTCCTTTTCCTAAACCACAACCAGAGTCATTGCATGTTTGTTATTTTCATGAACCACCACTTGGATCCACTACATATCATTGCTTGTGTGTTCTTTTCATGAACCACATATGGTTCCACCGGTGTCATTGCATGTGTGTTCTTTTCATAGACCACAACTAGAGTCCGTGAATGTCTTTTCTGTCACAAACCACACATGGATCCACCAGAGTCATTGCATGCATGTTCTTTTCATAAACCACAGTTAGAGTCATTGCATGTCTGTTCATTTCACAAACCACATAAGGATCCACTAGAGTCATTGGATGTGTGTTCTTTTCACAAACCACATATGGATCCACCAGTGTCATTGCCTGTGTGTTCTTTTCACAAACCACATAAGGATCCACCAGTGTCATTGGACATGTGTTCTTCTCATAAACCACATGAGCATGTGTGTTCTTTTCACAAACCACATATGGATCCACTAGATTCATTGCATGTGTGTTCTTTTCATGAACCACATATGGATCCACTAGAGTCATTGCATGTGTGTTCTTTTGATGAACCATAGCTAGAGTCATTGCATGTCCGTTCTTTTCACAAACCATAGCTAGTCATTGGATGTGTGTTCTTGTCATGAACCACAACTGGAGTTAGTGAATGTCTGTTATTTCATAAACCACACGAGCATATGTGTTCTTTTCACAATCCACATATGGATCCACCAGTGTCATTGCATGTGTGTTCATTAAATGGAGCACAACTAGAGTCAGTGAATGTATGTTCATTTCACAAACCACATATGCATCCACCAGAGTTCATTGCATGTGTGTTCTTTTAGTAAAACACAACTAGAGTCACTGGATGTGTGTTCTTTTCACAAACCACATATGGATCCACTAGAGTCATTGCATGTGTGTTATTTTCACAAACCACACATGGATCCACCAGATTCTATGCATGTGTGTTCTTTTCATTAACCACAGGTAGAGTCATTGCATGTCTGTTCTTTTCACAAACTATATATTGATCCACTAGAGTCATTGCATGTCTGTTCTTTTCACAAACCACACATGGATCCACCAGTGTCATTGCATGTGTATTCTTTTCATAGACCACATATGGATCCACAGCTAGGATCATTGGATGTGTGATCTTTTCACAAACCACATATGGATCCACCAGTGTCATTGCTTGTGTGTTCTTTTCATGAACCACATAGGGATCCACCAGAGTCATTGCATGTCTGTACTTTTCATAACCACAGCTAGAGTCATTGCATGTCTGTTCTTTTTACAAACCACATAAGGATCCACTAGAATCATTACATGCGTGATCTTTTCACAAACCACATATGGATCCACTAGAGTCATTGCATGTGTGTTCTTTTCACAAACCACATATGGATCCACCAGAGTCATTGCATGTCTTTTCTTGTCACAAACCACATATGGATCCACCAGAGTAATTGCATGTCTGTTCTTTTCACAAACCACACATGGATCCACCAGTGTCATTACTTGTGTGTTCTTTTCAAGAACCACAACTAGAGTCAATGAATGTTTGTTCTTTTCACAAATCACATAGGGATCTACCAGAGTCATTTCATGTGTGTTCTTTTCAAAAACCACATATGGATCCATCAGTGTCATTGCATGTGTGTTCTTCTCATAGACCACATATGGATCCACCAGAGTCATTGCATGTCTGTTCTTCTCACAAACCACATAAGGATCCACTAGAGTCATTGCATGTGTATTCTTTTCACAGACCACATATGGATCCACAACTAGAGTCATTGGATGTGTGTTATTCTCACAAAGCACATATGGATCCACCAGAGTCAGTGAATGTCTCTTGTTTTCATGAACCACATGAGCATGTGTGTTCTTTTCATAGACCACATATGGATCCACACCTAGAGTCATTGGATGTGTCTTCTTTTCACAAACCACATATGGATCCACCAGTGTCATTGCATGTGTGTTCTTTTCATGAACCACAACTAGAGTCAGTGAATGTCAGTTCCTTTACAAACCACAAATGGATCCCCCCGAGTCATTGCATGGCATGTTCTTTTCACAAACCTCATTTAGAGTCATTGCATGTCTTTTATTTTCACACACCACATAAGGATCCACTAGTCATTGGATGTGTGTTATTTTCATAAACCACATATTGATCCACCGGTGTCATTGCATATGTGTTCTTTTCCCAAACCACATAAGGATCCACTAGTGTAATTGGATGTGTGTTATTTTCACAAACCACATGAGCATGTGTGTTCTTATCATAGACCAGATATGGATCCACTAGTGTCATTGAATGTTGTTCTTTTCCTAAAATACATCCAGATCCACCAGTGTCATTGCATGTGTGTTGTTTTCATGAACCATAGCTAGAGTCATTGCATGTCTGTTCTTTTCACAAACCACATATGGATCCACTAGAGTCATTTCATGTGTTATTTTCTTTAACCACAGTTAGAGTCAATGAATGTCTGTTCTTTCACAAACCACACAAGGATCCACCAGAGTCATTGCATGCCTGTTCTTTTCATAAACCACAGCTAGAGTCATTGCATGTCTGTTCTTTTCATAGACAACACATGGATCCACCAAAGTTATTGGATGCCTATTCTTTTCATAAACACAGTTAGAGTCATTGCATGTCTGTTCTTTTCAGAAACCACATATGGATACACCAGTGTCATTGAATGTGTGTTCTTTTCCTAAAACACATATGGATCCACCAGTGTCATTGCATGTGTGTTATTTTCATGAACCACAGCTAGAGTCATTGCATGTGTGTTCTTTTCACAAACCACATATGGATCCACTAGAGTCATTGCATGTGTTCTTTTTATTAACAACAACTAGAGTCATTGGATATGTGTTCTTTTCACAAACCACATATGGATCCACCAGTGTCATTGAATGTGTGTTCTTTTCACAAACCACATATGGATCCACTAGAGTTATTAGATGTTTGTTCTTCTCACAAACCACATATGGATCCACCGGAGTCATTGCATGTCTGTTCTTCTCACAAACCACATATAGATCCACCAGAGTCATTGCATGTGTGTTCTTTTCATGAACCACCTGGATCCACTAGAGTCATTGCATGTCTGTTCTTTTCATAGACCACATATGGATCCACTGCATGTCATTGCATGTGTCTCCTTTTCCTAAACCACAACCAGAGTCATTGCATGTTTGTTCTTTTTATAAACCACCACTTGGATCCACTACATGTCATTTCATGTGTGTCCTTTTCATAAACCACCTGGATCCACCAGAGTCACAGCATGTGGTGTCCTTTTCATAAAACACATGGATCCACCAGTTGTCATTGCATGTGCCCTCATAAACCACATGGATCCAGTAGTGTCATTGCATGCCTTTTCATGTGTTTTATTTTCATAAACCACCACTAGTGTCATTGCAATGCGTGTCCTTTTCCTAAACCACAACCAGATTCATTGCATGTTTGTTCTTTTCATAAACCACCACTTGATCCACTGCATGCTATTTCATGTATGTCCTTATCTTAAACCACAACCATAGTCAATGCATGTTTGTTCTTTTCATAAACCACCACCTGGATGCACTACATGTCATTGCATGTGTGTCATTTTCATAAACCACAACCAAGGTCATTGCATGTTTTTTATTTTCGTAAACCACCACCTGGATCCACTAGAGTCTTTGCATGTGTGTCCTTTTCATAAACCACCACTAGAGTCATTGCATATGTGTCCTTTTCATAAACCACCACCTGGATCCACCAGAGTTACTTCATATGTGTCCTTTTCATAAACCATCATAAGAGTCATTGCATGTGTGTGTGCATGTGTTTCAGTGTGTGTCAGGGGGGTGATCCCCAGGTACACCAACCGGACAAGAAACAAGACAGTCGGACGGTGTCCGGCTGGCCAGATGCAGCCGGACAAGGCAAGACAGGCCGGCTATCGAATGGTAGCCGGATCAGCAAGAAGTAGCCGGCTACAGCGACGTAGCCGGAACCAATCAGTGAGATAGGACGACGTGCGTATCAGTGCACGGTACGCCCTGTACGACGACAGGACCGACAACTACTCGGCCATACCGAAGACTTTGCGGGGATGACGCGGGAACAGTGGCCCGATGCTGACGACGGGCTCGCATGGCGTCCACTGTACCCACGACAACCATACCGCCCATACTCCGACGTGACATGCCATACTAGGTACTGTAGATGACCAGCCGGCTGGGACCCGCCTGTGGAGCCCGCTAGTCGGGCTGGCCAGTGAGACCGTTGCCTCTCTGCCTTTATAAGGAGAGGCAAGGCCTCAGTAGAAAGGGTTGGTCTCAGAGCATTTAAGGCGATAGCTAGTGAATACAGCTCGAGGAGCACATGTAGTTCGTATATCCCACTTATTCAGATCTGGTAGGAGTAGGAGTTTTACCTCATCTCGAGGGCTCTGAACCTAGGTACTTCCTGCGTCCAGCTACGCTCGCTTGTATCCAGTCCCGCCTGTGGACGCCGTCGATAGCTTCCCTGCTAGTCCCCACACCTCTATCTAACCTCTTCAGGTACTGTTGTTCCCAATACAACGATAGTTGGCGCCCACCGTGGGGCGACATGGCTTCGACCGGAGTCACGTTCCGCACGGGACCCCGCACTTCCGCCGGTGAGCGCGTGGCCTCCGGCCTGGTGCTCACGCTTGGCAAATTCGCCTGCGTCATCGACAACGCCTCTTGCTTCACCGGAACCTCCTTCCCGGCGAACGGCACCGTCCTGCTATTCGGCGACCTCCCTGTCTACATCGCCACCGTTCCGGAGCGTTTCCATAGGGAAATCGTCTCTGTCGGGGAGCTGCCGCCTCCATGTGGTAGCGCTTCCATCGCATCCTGCGGCGTGGAGGTCATGATGGCTGGCTCCAGCTCCCACCCCCGCCAGCCGCGGGAGCGAGGCGCAGACGAGGTCAGAACTTCTGCTCCCCCGTAGCTTCGGAACCCGGTGGAGGATGCCATTGATCGGCTCCTGACGCCGGTTAACCTCGGAGATAACCCGACGGAGGCGGAGGCCAACTTCACCATGGAGAGACAGATCCTCCTCCAGGAGGCCATGGAGCTGGCGGTTGCACGCAAGCAACTCGAGATCACCCGGCGTGAGTACGACCACGCGCACGGTTTCACTCCAGCTACCGCGGAGCCGAGCCGGCGCGGCCAGGTGCGGCGCCGGGGCGGTGAGCTAGGCGGTAGGATGGAGAGCCGGATCCTGCACCCGCCCTCATCCGGCCCACCTACAGCACGCCCATCAAGAACTTGCACGCGGCACGAGCCGCGGTAGAAGAACTGCCCAGTCTAGAGGGCGAGGAGCGAGCTCGCCAGCACGCTCGCGTGCAAGAGGTCCTCCACATCGCGGACGAGCAGGCTGACGCCAACCGGCAGATGCAGGAGGACCCAAGCTACTCCAGGGGGAGCAAGCTGCCTGCCAACAGCAGGGGCGCGCCGCGCGACACCCAGTAGGCGTCCTCCCCTCAGCCGGCTAAGGCCCGCAGCAGGTGTCGCAACTCGGGCAACAGGGTCCAGCCGCGCCAGGAGCTGACGGTGAACAGCAACCCGCCGCCTCCCCCTCCACCAACCGGAGCGCCCAGACCAGCCGGTTCCCGTCTCTCGGGCCAGGTGGGAGCGCCCAACCCGGATTGTCCAGATGCCCGTGACCGCATCGAGCTCCTCGCCCAAGCACGCGCCATGGAGGAGGAAGATTCTACCGGTCTAGTTTGTTTTGGACCCCGCATCCAGAACGAGCCGTTTCCGGATAAGTTCTCCCTGCCCAGGGACACCCCCAAGTACGACAGCAGCATGAAACTAGAAGATTGGCTGACCGACTATGCTACGGCAGTCGGCATCGCCCATGGGAACAAGCGCACAACCGTGCGCTACGTCCCCCTCATGCTAACTGGGTCGGCAATGACGTGGCTCAACAGCCTTGCGCCCAATAGCATCAATGCCTGGCCTGACTTCGAGAAGGTGTTTGTCCGCAACTTCAACGGCACATACAAGCGTCCAGGACGCCCACGTGACCTGGCCTTGTGCGTCCAGGGGGACCGCGAGACCGACCACGAGTACCTCACCAATTGGGCGGAGCTGCACAACACTTGTGAGGGCATCCTGAAGAGCCAGGCCATCAGTTTCTTCATCGAGGGTTGCCAAGAAGGCACCATGCTTCGCCACTGGCTACTGTGTGACGAGCCAATAACCATGGCGGAGCTCATGACGGTTTCAGACCAGTACGCCATGGCAGATGCCGCCATGAAGAAGCCCCTCCGACTAAATGCGGACGGGCGTCCAACTCCTACGGAACCGGCTCGCGACCCGACCAAGCAATCCGGATGGTGAAGCCGGATCCTCCAGACGCCACGGCAACGACAACCGGTTCCATGGGGACCGCCAGGCCGGACAACAGAAGCCCCGCTACCACGCGCGGTAGGTCAACGCTGTGGAGGGCACGCCCGACGCACCGGCTAATGATGCAAGGAGGCAGAAGCCACGGCTCACCTTCGATCAGATGTTTGACGGCCCATGCAAGTGGCATAGCGGTCCCTTCAAACCGGCTATGCACACCACCCGGAATTGCAGCTGGACCCACCAACTAAAAGACCAGGGTACCCAGCCTCGTCTCCCCTCTCCCTCCTGGTGGGCCTCCACCACCGGCTAGGGGAGCCAGAAATGATGGTAACAGCGTCAACGGCGGCAACAACAACGGCTACCCCCAGCCGCACGCCGCCTACCACATCTTCGAGACGGAGTAGGACGACAAGCACAGTCGCAGGCGACGCTCCAAGGAGGTCAATGCCGTCGTCTCTCCAGTCCCCCGGTACCTGAACTGGTCAGAAAACCCCATCACCTAGAGCCGTGAAGACCAGCCGGAGCACCTGCCAGCTCCCAGGAGCTACGCGATGGTGCTCGACCCCCTCATCGTCTCCAAAGCACGCACCTGCCGATTCTCGCGCGTCCTCATCGAAGGAGGCAGTAGCCTCAACCTCCTCTACCAGTCCTCGCTGGAGAAGCTGGGCATTCGCGAAAGCGACCTGTGCCCGACTACCATGATGTTCCACGGCGTACTGCCAGGTCCAGCCTGCGCCCCGCTGGGGAAAATCCAGCTGGACGTCATCTTCGGGACCGAGGAGAACTTCCGCCGCGAACCAATCTTGTTCGAGGTGGTAAACCTGACAAGCTCCTACCATGCTCTCCTTGGGTGCCCCGCCCTCGCCAAGTTCATGGCCGTCCCCCACTACGCGTACCTCAAGACGAAGATGCCGGGACCCCACGTCGTGATCACCGTCGCCGGCTGCTTCAGGCGGTCGATGTAGTGCGCCTCAGCCGGCTCCAAACTGGCAGAGGCCCTCATCATAGCCGAAGAAAAGCACGTGATCATGCGCAATGTGGCCATGGCCCAGCAGGACATGCCGGCTAGCAGCAAACCGGCTAGAGAAGGGGCTTTCTAGCTGGCGAAGGAGACAAAGAGGATCCTGCTCGACCCCTCCGACCCGACTAGGTTCGTCACCATTGGTGCCGGCTTGGACAGCAAATAGGAAGGCGCGCTCGTCGACTTCCTCCGTGAGAATCGGGACATCTTTGCATGGTCCCCCAAGGACATGCCGGGTGTGCCGAGGGAGTTCGCCGAGCACTCACTTCATGTGCGGCCGGATGCCAAGCCGGTCAAGCAACCTCTGCGCCGATTCATGGAGGACAAGAGAAAGATAATCGACGGCGAGATCACCCAGCTCCTTGCAGCCGGGTTCATCATGGAAGTATACCATCCGGACTGGTTGGCGAACCCAGTCTTGGTGCTGAAGAACAACAAGACCCGGCGCATGTGTATAGACTACACCAGTCTGAACAAGGCATGCCCGAAAGACCCCTTCGCCTTGCCTCGTATCGATCAAGTTATCGATTCCGCGGCCGGCTGTGATTTGTTGTCTTTTCTAGATTGCTATTCCGGGTACAATCAGATCCGTCTAAACCCGGCTGATCAGATTAAGACATCATTCATCACCCCCTACGGGGCTTTCTGCTACGTAACCATGCCTTTCGGTCTGAAAAATGCAGGTGCTACCTATCAGCGCTGCATGCAGAAGTGCTTGCACTCGCAGATAGGCCGAAACGTGCACGCTTATGTGGACGATGTGGTCAACAAGACCAAGGAGAAGCGCACCCTCCTCGAAGACCTGGGAGAAACATTTGGCAACCTCCGCCAGTACCAGATGAGGCTAAACCCGGAGAAGTGCGTCTTCGCAGTGCCATCCGGTTAGCTCCTCGGTTTCCTCGTATCACAACAAGGCATCAAGGCAAATCTAGAGAAGATCGCGGCCATCGAGAGGATGTAGCTGCCCTGGAGCCTGCTTGGAGTCCAAAAGTTCACCGGATGCCTGGCGTCCCTCAGCCATTTCGTCAGCCGGCTGGGGGAGAAGGCACTCCCGCTGTACCAACTGATGAAGAATACGGACAAGTTCTCCTGGACCTCGCAAGCCGACATCGCATTCCATGACCTCAAGCGCATGCTATCCACAACACCGGTTCTAGCCACGCCGGCTAGCAAGGAGACGATCTTACTCTATATAGCAGCCATCAGTCGGGTCGTCAGCATCATCCTGGTGGTGGAGCGCCCCGAGGAAGGCAAGGCTCAGCCGGTTCAGAGGCCCGTCTACTACCTCAACGAGGTTCTCTCCCTCTCCAAGCAGAACTACCCCCACTACCAGAAGCTGTGCTACGGCGTGTACCTGGCATGCAAGAAGGTCAAGCACTACTTCCAGGAGCATCCGATTAAGGTCGTGTGCACTGCACCCCTTTCGGAAATCATCGGCAACAAAGACGCCACCGGACAAGTCGCCAAATGGGCCATCGAGCTCGCCACCTACTCCATCCAATACGAGCCCCGGCTCACAATCAAGTCGTAGGCATTGGCAGACTTCCTCGTCGACTGGGCTGAAACCCAGTACCTCCCGCCGGTTCCGGATTCGGACCACTGGAAGATGCACTTCGACGGGTCGAAGATGCTCGGGGGTTTGGGAGCCGGCATCGTGCTCACCTCATCCAATGGGGACCGGCTGGAGTACGTGCTACAGATCCACTTCAAGGCCTCCAACAACGTAGACGAATACGAGGCGATGGCACACGGACTCTGGCTAGCCAGGGAGATCGGTGTCAACCGGATCCTGCGCTTTGGTGATTCAGATCTGGTGGTGCAGCAAGTGTCCGGAGAGTGGGACGCCAGAGATGCAAACATGGTCCTCTACCGGTTCCACATCCAGAAGCTCAGCGCCTCCTTCGACGGATGCAAATTCCACACCACGTCCCTCGCGTCAACAACGAGGCAGCCGATTCGCTCTCCAAAATCGGATCCACCAGGCAGGCAATCCCACTAGGGGTCTCCTTGGAGCACCTATGCAAGCACTCCATCAACCCGTCACCAGAATCGGACTCCATCATCTGGGCAGGGAGCACTCCGGCTGACGAAGCGGCAGAACCGGAGCCGGCAGAGCCGCCAAAGAAGAAGACCCGCACCAACTCCGGCAAGGCAGTGCCCTCTGGCTCGCAAGACCCAGGGGCTGCCGGTTCGTCAAGCAACTCGGGGGCTGCCGTAACGAGTACGCCACCCGGACGACCCCCCCGACATCTGCCAACCGGAGGACAGGAGCGTCCTCGTCATTCGGGAAGTACCATCCTGGGCACAGCCCTTCATGAGCTACATCACCAATGAAGAACTTCCGGATGACGAGGTGGAGGCGAGGAAATCCGGTGCCGCACGGACACGTACACCTTATCAACGGCGAACTGTACAAGCGCAGCGCATCCGGCATTTTCCAAAGATGCGTCGATGTAGACACAGGCTACCGGCTACTCAAGGACACCCAGCAGGGCGAGTGTGGGCATCACGCTTTGTCAAGGGCGATAGTCGCCAAGGCGTTCTGCCATGGTTTCTATTGGTCCACCGCCCTCGAGGACGCTGAGCAGCTGGTCCGCGCTTGCAACGGGTGCCAACGCTTCGGGCAGCTCAGGCACATGCCAACTTCGGTACTCAAGACCATACTAATCACCTAGCCCTTCGCGGTTTGGGGCCTCGACATGGTCGGTCCCTTCAAACGAGCACGTGCGGGCATGATCCACCTGCTGGTGACGGTGGACAAGTTCACGAAGTGGATCGAGGCCAAGCCTATCTCAAAGCTAGATGGGGCGATAGTCGTTACCTTCTTCACTGACGTCATCAATCGCTTCGGCTACCCCAACAGCATCATCACTGACAACGACACGAACTTCGCTAAGGGGGCCTTCGCCTGGTTCTGCAACAACAAGGGCATCCGGCTGGACCTCGCCTCCGTCGTGCACCCACAATCCAACGGGCAAGTCGAAAGGGCAAACGGCTTGGTACTAGCCGGCATCAAGCCATGCCTCATCGAGCCGTTGGAACGATCACCCGGATGTTGGATCGAAGAACTTCCGGCTGTGCTGTGGAGCCTCCGCACCACGCCGAATAGATCAACCAGCTACACGCCGTTCTTCCTGGTTTACGGATCGGAAGCCGTCCTCTCCGCCGACATCGAGTTCGACTCTCTGCGCAAGCTCCTATACGACGAAAAAGCCAACCAGGAGGCGCGGGAGGACGGAGTGGATCTCTTGGAGGAGGCCCATGAGCTGGCTCTGTCCAGGTCAGCCCTATACTAGCAGCGACTACGTCACTACCATTCAAGCCGAATCCGCCCAGTCTCATTCCGCGAAGGCGACCTGGTTCTCCGGCTGGTGCAGGACACGAAGGGAAGGCACAAGTTATCGCCACCCTGGGAGGGCCCCTTCATCATCAGCCGGGCACTGCCCAACGACTCCTACTACCTCATCGACGCGCAGCAGCCGCGCAAGAACAAGATGGACAAGATGGACAAGTCAGACGAGGAGACCGAGCGTCCCTGGAACGCGGCCCTGCTACGCCCATTTTACACCTAGTCGCCAGACAGTGTATGTATCCCCCAAACCCTATGAATGAAAAAGCGTACCCCTACGAAAATATCGGGGGCTCCTTGCTAGAAATGTGTATGCACCTGTTTTCCGGTTCTGATTTTCTGGCTCCGGCAACCCCTACTCGGGGGCTCGCTGGCTGGTCCGGCCTGCTAAGTCAACAAACCGACTAGTAGTGTGCGATGATGTCGGAGGCCCACTCTTCGTCTCAGCTACAGACCGCAACCCGGCTGTCCGGCTAGCAAGAGCAAAATCCCGAGGCATCCCACACGAAAAACAGGGAGGAGACGCGACAGGCCGGGCGTCCCGGCCTTGTAACTAGCTCAAGACAATCCGGTTACGAGGCCATCAGTATCGTGCACAATGAACTGTCAGCTCCCTTCGATTCTGGCAGCAGACCGCAACCCAGCTGCCCGGCAAGGACGCAGCGAAAACAGCAGAGCACACGGGAAAGCGACCAAGTGTCTAGGGAGGCACAAGCTAGTTTTCGAAAAAACAAGTCGTTTTCCGGCTACAAATTTGGCAGACTAGCCTACTAACCTGTGAGGACATGTGCATGTGTATGTATATTCTTGTCCGACTACCTTGAGTCGGAATTCAGGAAGGAATGAAGAAGAAGATTCGAAGTCCTTGCCTTCATCAAGCGCTTTGAATCTCGGGGGCTACACCCACTGGGTGCGCTCGCGTGCCCTCAGTGGAATCTTGTAGTTCCTGACCGACTAAGGGCGTTTAGCCGTCCGTTCGGAGCCCAGGTGAGGGCAAGGGCAGGTGAAGAAAGGGCAAGAAAGATTCGAAGCACCTGGCTATGCCAGCTACTCCGAATCTCGGGGGCTACACCCGGTGGGTGCGCTCGCGCGCCCCTACTGGAATGTTAGTTCCTCCGGCTGAAGATGTTCAGCCAGCGAAAGCAGCCGACTAAGACGAGTCTAGCCGGATAAAGTTAGAAGACTCGGGAAAAACAAGGAAGATTCGAAGCACCTGGCTACGCCAGCTACTCCGAATCTCGGGGGCTGCACCTAGTGGGTGCGCTAGCACGCCCCCACTGGAGGTGTAGTTCCTCCGGCTAAAGGAGTGTAGCCAGACAAAGTAAGCCGGATAAAATCAACTGGAAAAATATCAAAGGAAAATTCAAAGCGCACAAGTTGAAGGAAACCTAGGCAAATTCAATATTAACAGGCAAAAAGGAGGCGAAGCTCCCATAAGTTACCCGGCATGAGAGATAACCGGTACAGATAGACAAGTTTCACATATATATAAGACAAATACACCCAGCATCCTAGGGCAGTGACTAAACGGTAGGACCCTTGCCCTGAGGAAGATCTTGGCCAGCAGAAGCTTCAGGCGGAGGAGGTGGCGTGGAGCTTGAACCGGTTCCGACGCCCGCGAGGGGCGGCATCGGGCCCTCCACATTAGGAGTACCGACGGACTCTGAGTCGGTGAGCACCTTGTCGGGATCCATGTAGTCGGCGATCTTTATGGCGGATCCGCGGAGCTCCGGATGGGCTTGGCAGATGGCGGCAAGATCAGTGCCGGCACGGAAGCCTCCGTCGATCTTCTCGACGCGGGCGTCCTTGTACCAGGAGAGCATGAGGGCCAAAGCCATCTTCGCTCCAGCCCGCGCCGCCAAGTCTCGCAGCCGGTCCACCATAACCGGCACCTCCCCCACCTTCGCAGCCAGCTACGCCATAGTCTCTAGAACCGGAGCCTCCGGCCACACGAAGGAGAAGACGTACCGCGCCGCTTGGTAAAGCTTGGCAGCCTCTTCGCCAAGAAGAACAACAAGCTCCTGAGCCGTCGGCTGCGCTCCAGGCCAGTTCACCTGCAGCCGGTTGTAGGATAGCAGGTCTATGCCGGGATAAAATGCTGTCAGAAAAAGGGGTCAGACCCGGCTACCGGATCCGGAAAGAAAAGAAGACGAAAAAAGGGGAACTTACCCTTAGCCGTGTGGCCGACCTGCATCAGCTCCTCCACCAGAGCCTTCTCCTTCATCGCCAGCCGTTTGATCTCCTTCTCTTGCTCCTTGTTCTAGGTCTCGAGAAGGTTAAAGGCTTCGGTCTGGCTGGCGAGCGAGGCGTCACGCTCCTTGATGGTGGCCTCCAGACCGTCTACCCTTGTGTGCCAATCCTTATTCTGCAGCCGCAGATTAGAGTTGGACTTGCTCAGCCGGTCGTTCACTTTCTTCAAGCGATCGATCTCGCGCTGAGCACACACGAGGATGGCTGCGACAAAACTGACTGTCAGTAAAATAAAAAAGGGCAAGACTGATGAGGCGAACTTACTCTGGGAGGTCCCGTTGGCAGCAGCAAGCTTCTGCTCTAGGGTCCGGTTCTCGCCGGCTGTGGCCTCCAGCAGCCGGATCTCCTTCTCCGCCAACTCGAGTGTGGCAGCAAGGTCCGTCAGCGAGGCAGTGGAAGAAGCGTCGTCATCCACGGCGTTGACAACCAAGGACTCCTTCGCGACTACCACCGCTGCCCTCCACTCCTCCCCCGGCTCCTCGTCAGAGTTGTCATCGCCGACAACCACGAGCTCCTTGCCGACAGCCCCCCACGCGCCCACGGAAGAGCCATCCGGCCGTGAGGGCTCCGCTTCCGGCTGAGGACCCTCCGGCCCGACTGAGGCAGCCAGTTCAGCTCGAGGTGGAGGTGGAGCCAGCACCTCGGATGAAGGAGGGGTGCTGGCAGGCGTAGTCGGAGCGGCGGGCGGCGACCCGGTCGGCATTCGTGCCGGTCTCGCGGCTCCAAAAGAAACCAACGTGCTAAGAAGACAGAATAAGAAAGGGAAGAAAGAAAAGCAAGTAAGCCAAATGCAGAAAGGCAGGGAAAAAGGCAGACAGAAAAACGATGAAGGGGAGAAGAGGCGTCAGGGGGATGATCCCCAGGTACCCCAACCGGACAAGAAACAAGACAATCGAACGGTGTCCGGCTGGCCAGATGCAGCCGAACAAGGCAAGACAGGCCGGCTATCGCATGGTAGCCGGATCAGCAAGAAGTAGCCGGCTACAACGACGCGGCCGGAACCAATTAGTGAGACAGGACGACGTGCGTATCAGTGCACAGTACGCCCTGTACGACAACAAGACTGGCAACTACTCGGCCATACCTAAGACTTTGCGGGGATGACGCGGGAACAGTGGCCCGATGCTGACGACGGGCTCGCACGGCATCCACTGTATCCACGACAGCCATACCGCTCATACTCCGATGTGACATGCCATACTGGGTACTGTAGATGACCAGCCGGCTGGGACCCGCCTGTGGGTCCTGCTAGTCGGGCTAGCCAGTGAGACTGTTGCCTCTCTGCCTTTATAAGGAGAGGCAAGGCCTCAGTAGAAAGGATTGGTTTCAGAGCATTTAAGGCGATAGCTAGTGAATACAGCTCGAGGAGCACTTGTAGTTCGTATATCCCACTTAGTCAGATCCGGCAGGAGTAGGAGTTTTACCTCATCACGAGGGCTCCGAACCTGGGTACTTCCTGCATCCAGTTACACTCGCTTGTGTCCAATCCCGCCTGCGGACGCCATCGATAGCTTCCCTGCTAGTCCCCACAACTCTATGTACTGTCGTTCCCAATACAACGACAGTGTGCATCACTATGGTTTTTGAAAAGAACAAACATGCAATGATGCCACTCCAGCACGTGGTGTTCTTCTCATAAACCACATGGATCCACTAGTGTCATTGCATGTGTGTTCTTTTCATAAACCACCACCTGGATCCACGAGAGTCACTGCATGTGTGTCCTTCCCATAAACCCCAACAGACTCACTACATGTTTGTTCTTTTCATAAACCACCACCTGGATCCACCGGTGTCACTGAATGTGTGTCATTTTCATGAACCACCACTAGAGTCATTGCATGTGTGTCCTTTTCATAAACTACCACCTAGATCAACCAGAGTCACTGCATGTGTGGCCTTTTCACAAACCACCACTAGAGTCATTGCATGTGTGTGTGCATGTGTGTCAGTGTGCATCACTATGGTTTTTGAAAATAACAAACATGCAATGATGCCACTCCAGCATGTGGTGTCCTTTTCATAAACCACATGGATCCACTAGTTGTCATTACATGTGTGTCCTTCTCATAAACCAAATGGATCCACTAGTGTCATTGCATGTCTTTACACGTGTGTTCTTTTCATAAACCACCACTAGTGTCATTGCAATGCGTGTCCTTCTCATAAACCACAACCAGAGTCATTGAATGTGGTGTTCTTTTTATAAACCACCACTTGGATCCACTACATGTCATTTCATGTGTGTCCTTATCATAAACTACAACCAGAGTCATTGCATGTTTGTTCTTTTCTTAAACCACCACCTGGATCCACCAGAGTCATTGCATGTGTGTCCTTTTCATAAACCACAATTAGAGTCATTGCATGCTTGTTGTTTTCACAAACCACATCTGGATCTACCAGAGTCATTGCACGTCGGTTCTTTTCACAAACCACACATGGATCCACTAGTGTCATTGCATGTGTGTTCTTTTCATAGACCGCATGTGGATCCATGGCTAGAGTCATTGGATGTGTGTTCTTTTTAGAAACCACTTATGCATCTATCAGTGTCATTGCATGTGTGTTCTTTTCATGAACCACATATGGATTCACCAGAGTCATTGCAAGTCTGTAGTTTTCATTAACCACAACTAGAGTCATTGCATGTTTGTTATTTTTACAAACCACATAAGGATCCACTAGAGTCATTTCATGTGTGTTCTTTTCAAAAACCACATATGGATCCACCAGAGTCATTGCATGTCTTTTCTTCTCACAAACCACATATGGATCCACCAGAGTCATAGCATGTCTGTTCTTTTCACAAACCACACATGGATCCACCAGTGTCATTGCTTGTTTGTTCTTTACAAAAACCACAACTAGAGTTAGTGAATGTTTGTTCTTTTCACAAACCACATAGGGATCTACCAGAGTCATTGCATGTGTGTTCTTTTCACAAACCACATGTATCCACCAGTGTCATTGCATGTGTGTTCTTCTCATAGACCACATATGGATCCACCAGAGTCATTGCACGTATGTTCTTCTCACAAACCACATAAGGATCCACTAGAGTTATTGCATGTGTGTTCTTTTCATAGACCACATATGGATCCACAACTAGAGTCATTGCATGTGTGAGTCATTGCATATGTGTCCTTTTCATAAACCACCACCTGGATCTACCTGAGTCACTTCATGTGTGTCCTTTTCATAAACCACCATAAGAGTAATTGCATGTGTGTGTGCATGTGTTTCAGTGTGCATCACTATGGTTTTTGAAAAGAACGAACATGCAATAAGGCCACTCCAGCATGTGGTGTTCTTCTCATAAACCACATGGATCCGCTAGTTGTCATTGCATGTGTGTCCATCTCCTAAACTACATGGATCCACTAGTGTCATTGCATGTCTTTGCATGTGTGTTCTTTTCATAAACCACCACCTGGATCCACCAGAGTCACTGCATGTGTGTCCTTCCCATAAACCTAGACAGAGTCACTGCATGTTTGTTCTTTTCATAAACAACCACCTGGATCCACCAGTGGCATTGAATGTGTGTCATTTTCATGAACCACCACTAGAGTCATTGCATGTGTGTCCTTTTCATAAACCACCACCTGGATCCACTAGAGTCAGTACATGTGTGGCCTTTTCACAAACCACTAGAGTCATTGAATGTGTGTCCTTATCATAAACTACAACCAGAGTCATTGCATGTGTGTGTGCATGTGTGTCAGTGTGCATCACTATGGTTTTTGAAAAGAACAAACATGCAATGATGCCACTCCAGCATGTGGTGTCCTTTTCATAAACCACATGGGTCCACCAGTTGTCATTGCATGTGTGTCCTTCTCATAAACCACATGGATCCACCAGTGTCATTGCATGTCTTTACATGTGTGTTCTTTTCATAAACCACCACTAGTGTCATTGCAATGTGTGTCCTTCTCATAAACCACAACCAGAGTCATTGAATGTGGTGTTCTTTTCATAAACCACCACTTGGATCCACTACATGTCATTTCATGTGTGTCCTTCTCATAAACCACAACCAGAGTCATTGCATTTTTGTTCTTTTCATAAACCCCCACCTGGATCCACCAGAGTCATTGCATGTGTGTCCTTTTCATAAACCACAACCATGGTCATTGCATGTTTATTCTTTTCATAAAACACCATATGGATACGCCAGAGTCACCGCATGTGTGTCCTTTTCATAAACCACCACTAGAGTCATTGCATGTGTGTCCTTTTCATAAACCACCACCTGGATCCACAAAAGTCACTACATGTGTGTCCTTTTCATAAACCACCACTGGAGTCATTGCATGTGTGTGTGCATCTATATCAGTGTGCATCACTTTGGTTTTTGAAAAGAACAAACATGCAATGATGCCACTCCAGCATGTGGTGTCCTTTTCATAAACAACATGGATCCACCAGTTGTCATTGCATGTGTGTCCTTCTCATAAACCACATGGATCCACCAGAGTCATGTGTGTTATTTTCATGAACCACATATGGATCAACCGGTGTCATTGAATGTGTGTTGTTTTCATAGACCACAACTAGAGTCAGTGAATGTCTTTTCTTTCACAAACCACACATGGATCCACCAGAGTCATTGCATGCCTGTTCTTTTCATAAACCACAGTTAGAGTCATTGCATGTCTGTTATTTTCACAAACCACATAAGGATCCACTAGAGTCATTGGATGTGTGTTCTTTTCACAAACCACATATGGATCCACCAGTGTCATTGCCTCTGTGTTCTTTTCACAAACCACATAAGGATCCACTAGTGTCATTGGATGTGTGTTCTTTTCATAAACCACATGAGCATGTGTCTTCTTTTCACAAACCACATATGGATCCACTAGAGTCATTGCATGTGTGTTCTTTTCATGAACCACATATGGATCCACCAGAGTCATTGCATGTGTGTTCTTTTCATGAACCACAGCTAGAGTCATTGCATGTCTATTCTTTTCACAAACCATAGCTAGAGTCATTGGATGTGTGTTCTTTTCATGAAACACAACTAGAGTCAGTGAATGTATATTCTTTTCATAAACCACATGAGCATGTGTGTTCTTTTCACAATCCACATATGGATCCACTAGTGTCATTGCATGTGTGTTCTTTTCATGGACTATAACTAGAGTAAGTGATTGTATGTTCTTTTAACAAACCACATATGAATCTGCCGGACTTCATTGCATGTGTGTTCATTTAATAAAACACAGCTAGAGTCAGTGGATGTGTGTTCTTTTCACAAACCACATATGGATCCACTAGAGTAAGTGCACGTGTGTTCTTTTCACAAACCACACATGGATCCACCAGGATCATTGCATGTGTGTTCTTTTCATTAACCACAACTAGAGTCATTACATGTTTGTTCTTTTCACAAACCATATATTGATCCACCAGTGTCATTGCATTTGTGTTCTTTTCACAAACCATAGTTAGAGTCATTTTATGTGTGTTCTTTTCACAAACCACATATGGATCCACCAGAGTCATTGCATGTATGTTCTTTTCACAAACCACACATGGATCCACCAGTGTCATTGCATGTGTGTTCTTTTCATAGACCGCATATGGATCCACAGCTAGAGTCAGTGGATGTGTGTTCTTTTCACAACCACATATGGATCCACTAGAGTCATTACATGTGTGTTGTTTTCACAAACCACACATGGATCCACCAGAGTCATTGCATGTGTGTTCTTTTCATTAATCATAGCTAGATTCATTGCATGTCTATTCTTTTCACGAACCATATAATGATCCACCGGTGTCATTGCATTTGTGTTCTTTTCACAAACCACAATTAGAGTCATTGCATGGCTGTTGTTTTCACAAACCACATCTGGATCTACCAGAGTCATTGCACGTCTGTTCTTTTCACAAACCACACATGGATGCACCAGTGTCATTGCATGTGTGTTCTTTTCATAGACCGCATATGGATCCACGGCTAGAGTCATTGGATGTGTGTTCTTTAGAGAAACCACATATGAATCCACCAGTGTCATTGCATGTGTGTTCTTTTCATGAACCACATATGGATCCACCAGAGTCATTGCAAGTCTGTACTTTTCATTCACCACAGCTAGAGTCATTGCATGTCTGTTCTTTTTAAAAACCACATAAGGATCCACTAGAGTCATGTCATGTGTGTTCTTTTCACAAACCATAAATGGATCCACCAGAGTCATTGCATGTCTTTTATTCTCACACACCACATATGGATCCACCAGAGTCATTGCATGTCTGTTCTTTTCACAAACCACACATGGATCCACCAGTGTCATTGCTTGTGTGTTCTTTACAAAAACCACAAAAAGAGTTAGTGAATGTTTGTTCTTTTCACAAACCACATAGGGATCTACCAGAGTCATTGCATGTGTGTTCTTTTCACAAACCACATATGTATCCACCAGTGTCATTTCATGTGTGTTCTTCTCATAGAACACATATGGATCCACTAGAGTCATTGCATGTATGTTCTTATCACAAACCACATAAGGATCCACTAGAGTCATTGCATGTGTGTTCTTTTCACAAACCACACATGGATCCACTAGGATCATTGCATGTGTGTTCTTTTCATTAACCACAGCTAGAGTCATTACATGTGTGTTCTTTTCACAAACCATATATTGATCCACCAGTGTCATTGCATTTGTGTTCTTTTCACAAACCATAGTTAGAGTCATTTTATGTGTGTTGTTTTCACAAACTACATATGGATCCACCAGAGTCATTGCATGTATGTTCTTTTCACAAACCACACATGGATCCACCAGGGTCATTGCATGTGTGTTCTTTTCATAGACCGCATATGGATGCACAGCTAGAGTAAGTGGATGTGTGTTCTTTTCACAAACCACATACGGATCCACTAGAGTCATTACATGTGTGTTGTTTTCACAAACCACACATGGATCCACCAGAGTCATTGCATGCGTGTTCTTTTCATTAATCACAGCTAGATTCATTGCATGTCTATTCTTTTCACGAACCATATATTGATCCACCAGTGTCATTGCATTTGTGTTCTTTTCACAAACCACAATTAGAGTCATTGCATGGCTGTTGTTTTCACAAACCACATCTGGATCAACCAGAGTCATTGCACGTCTGTTCTTTTCACAAACCACACATGGATGCACCAGTGTCATTGCATGTGTGTTCTTTTCATAGACCGCATATGGATCCACGGCTAGAGTCATTGGATGTGTGTTCTTTTGAGAAACCACATATGAATCCACCAGTGTCATTGCATGTGTGTTCTTTTCATGAACCACATATGGATCCACCAGAGTCATTGCAAGTCTGTACTTTTCATTCACCACAGCTAGAGTCATTGCATGTCTGTTCTTTTTAAAAACCACATAAGGATCCACTAGAGTCATGTCATGTGTGTTCTTTTCACAAACCATAAATGGATCCACCAGAGTCATTGCATGTCTTTTATTCTCACACACCACATATGGATCCACCAGAGTCATTGCATGTCTGTTCTTTTCACAAACCACACATGGATCCACCAGTGTCATTGCTTGTGTGTTCTTTACAAAAACCACAAAAAGAGTTAGTGAATGTTTGTTCTTTTCACAAACCACATAGGGATCTACCAGAGTCATTGCATGTGTGTTCTTTTCACAAACCACATATGTATCCACCAGTGTCATTTCATGTGTGTTCTTCTCATAGAACACATATGGATCCACTAGAGTCATTGCATGTATGTTCTTATCACAAACCACATAAGGATCCACTAGAGTCATTGCATGTGTGTTCTTTTCACAAACCACACATGGATCCACCAGGATCATTGCATGTGTGTTCTTTTCATTAACCACAGCTAGAGTCATTACATGTGTGTTCTTTTCACAAAACATATATTGATCCACCAGTGTCATTGCATTTGTGTTCTTTTCACAAACCATAGTTAGAGTCATTTTATGTGTGTTGTTTTCACAAACCACATATGGATCCACCAGAGTCATTGCATGTATGTTCTTTTCACAAACCACACATGGATCCACCAGCGTCATTGCATGTGTGTTCTTTTCATAGACCGCATATGGATGCACAGCTAGAGTAAGTGGATGTGTGTTCTTTTCACAAACCACATACGGATCCACTAGAGTCATTACATGTGTGTTGTTTTCACAAACCACACATGGATCCACCAGAGTCATTGCATGCGTGTTCTTTTCATTAATCACAGCTAGATTCATTGCATGTCTATTCTTTTCACGAACCATATATTGATCCACCAGTGTCATTGCATTTGTGTTCTTTTCACAAACCACAATTAGAGTAATTGCATGGCTGTTGTTTTCACAAGCCACATCTGGATCCACCAGAGTCATTGCACGTCTGTTCTTTTCACAAACCACACATGGATGCACCAGTGTCATTGCATGTGTGTTCTTTTCATAGACCGCATATGGATCCACAGCTAGAGTCATTGGATGTGTGTTCTTTTCAGAAAGCACATATGAATCCACCAGTGTCATTGCATGTGTGTTCTTTTCATGAACCACATATGGATCCACCAGAGTCATTGCAAGTCTGTACTTTTCATTAACCACAGCTAGAGTCATTGCATGTCTGTTCTTTTTACGAACCACATAAGGATCCACTAGAGTCATTTCATGTGTGTTCTTTTCACAAACCATATATGGATCCACCGGAGTCATTGCATGTCTTTTATTCTCACAAACCACATATGGATCCACCAGAGTCATTGCATGTCTGTTCTTTTCACAAACCACACATGGATCCACCAGTGTCATTGCTTGTGTGTTCTTTACAAAAACCACAACTAGAGTTAGTGAATGTTTGTTCTTTTCACAAACCACATAGGGATCTACCAGAGTCATTGCATGTGTGTTCTTTTCACAAACCACATATGTATCCACCAGTGTCATTTCATGTGTGTTCTTCTCATAGAACACATATGGATCCACTAGAGTCATTGCATGTATGTTCTTATCACAAACCACATAAGGATCCACTAGAGTCATTGCAGGTGTGTTCTTTTCATAGACCACATATGGATCCACAGCTAGAGTCATTGGATTTGTGTTCTTCTCGCAAACCACATATGGATCCACCAGAATCAGTGAATGTCTGTTCTTTTCATAAACCACATGAGCATATGTGCTCTTTTCATATACCACATATGGATGGGCTTGTTCGTCTGCGGTACCAAAGTTGGCAGGCCAGCACATGGCGGTACCTAAGTTGCTTGAACTTACCGCGTTTCGAAAAGTTGGGCCGCCAACTACTGAGAGGGGTCATTTCGATGCAAACTCGTCTCACCCCTACCAAATCCAAACATGCCGTGAAACTGCCCCATGAAGTAGACGGTCGGGACCCTCATGTCAGTAATATTTCCGTGACAGGAGCGCCAACGCGGCAACCATGTAGGAGAAACGAGATACTAAAGGAGCATGGTGCGTTGACCAAATTCACAAATCCAATCCGTCCCTCCTTTCGCATGAACCCTAGCACCAGCGGCATCGAAATCCCCTCTCCAACCAGAATGATCTCTTCGGGCATTTGACTTCTGGCGCCAAGTTGCTGCGCCTGTTTGTTGCTACCGAGCTCTAATGCCGAATGCCATGCCAGCCGTTGCGATGATCTAGCCCGCCTCTACCGCCGACGAGCTAAGCAGCGTGAAGGATGGCAGATCCATTTGCCAAGGAAGAAGTACTTCTGGCAAATTTCGGGTGAGCTACTCTTCTCTTTGCTATTCGCACTACCTATAACTGCTAGCTGGCTATTGGGATTACAGAGATATATCGAACATAGAATTGTTTGCTAGCACGACGCTGACAAACAATTCTTATCTTTTTTCTCCAATTTTCTGTCAACTAGGATCTCCGTTGAACCCAAATACACAGTTCTAGTGGCCATCTGCGGCTACCTCATTAAATTAGCACATGGGAAGAGCACGTGGAAACAAGCTCAGAATCTGAAGATGGAAGTAGCGCCTGTGCAGTTATGCATTATCCCTGGTTTGGTTGCTACTGTTCGTGAACTTGCTGAAATGAGGCCAGAGCAGACTACACGGTTCAGCATCGTTGATGAACGAGGCTTCAAGGTTCTTATAGTGTGTGACAGTCAGCTAATTGGGTTGATGAAACAGCATGTTAGGCTTCGCGTGGTTATGCGTGTGTGTAACATAGTGGATGAGGAAGCTCCTGCTACTGGGAGTCACCCAGCTATTATTGGATAGGGAGGTCTAACTCGAAACCCTGCTGTTGTTGAGCAAAATGTGGTTCCTCGTCCGCGACATGCTTCTGTCAGGCAACCTCCTCATAGGAGTCCCCGTATTGCCGTTGTGGAAAACTCTGCTCTGGAATCTGCTGGTACTGGTCGTCCCCGTCCCTGTGCCCGTGTTGATGCGGCTGCTCCGCACCCAATCCATGCCGCTGTTGAGCAAACTAAGGCTTCCGGAGGCTGCCCCGCTATTTTTGCAAAGACCGCCGGTGTGCTGCTCCTCCTCGAAACCGTCCTCAAGTTGTGCGAACCCGTGGTTTGGAATCTGCTAGTACTGGTCGTCCTCGTGTTATTGTTGATCTGGACGTTGTTGACCCAATCCCTACCGCTGTTGAGCAAACTAAGGCTTCCGGAGGCTACCCCACTGTTGTTGCAAAGACTGATGCCTTGTCTCCTCCTCGAACCCGTGCTCGGGTTCAGCGAGCTACTGGTCTGAAGCCAGCTCGTGGTCTGGACTCTACTAGCACTCGAAACACTGTTGTTGTGGGAACTGCTCCTGATCGTCGATGTGCCATGGCAGCAGTTGATTCTATTGTGGCTGCCGTTAGAAGGGGCCCTGCCTGTCCACCATGTAATGTAGCTCCCGCTGCTAAGGGCCCTCACCTTGCTCCTGGTCCAGGTACTTCCACCGAGGTTGATCCAGCTAACGATGACGCTGGTGATGGCGGCGGTGGCATTGGGGCTGGGTCTGATGGTGCCGCTCCATCTCTCGAACCTCTTGGAGGTTTCTATCCTGAAGAACCTGATGATGGCAAAGTAATCGTTCGTATCGGTGTCGCGGATTATACTGCAAAACTAGATGATGGCATAGAAAAATTCTATGACGAGTTTGATGTAATCCTTGGCAGATACGACCCTGAAGTGGTAGAGTTATCTGACCTGATGGCATCGTTACTTGTGAAGGTGTTGTGGGGGTCCTCCGAGGAAGCACGTTTGTTATATTATGGTTACAGGAGCACAAAGGCTATCGAAGTGAAATATACCAGGGATTTAGTCGTACCGTTTACACGAAGCATTATAGAGGTGAAGTTTACTTCCACTTGGTAGTGCTCACGATTGGAGAGGAATTAGAACTTGACAATAGAGATGATGGACTTTTAGAAGGCATGCGACACCTAATCCATGGCATCACTGGGACTGGTGCGACTGAGGGTAGCTTCGAACAAAGGAGAGTCTTACAGAGGAGCGTCATAAAGAGGAGGAGGAAGAGCATCCCCAGAAAGGGCACCCCGAAGAAGAACGTCACCAAGGAGACCATGCCAGAGAAGAGGACGCCCAAGAGTCGCACGACAAAAGGCACCATGCCACAGAGTACACCCCTGAGATCCAGTCAAAATGCCACACTGAACGGTAGCAGCAAAAACGATAAGAGGGCTAGCACGGTGGTGAACACTCCCAGGAGTGGTAGCAAAGAGGCGAAGATGGCCAGCACGGAGGCTACCACACCAAGTGGGAGCAGAAAAAATGCTAATTTGGAGCAGAACACGCCGCTGTCAGGGAATTATGCCAGCACGAAGGAGAACACGCCCAATAGTAGCAGCAAAAGGGCTAATTTGGAGCGGAACACGCCGCTGAGGTCAGGCAATAATGCCAGCACGAAGGAGAAGACGCCGAATAGTAGCAGCAAAAGGGCTAATTTGGAGCGAAACATGCCGATGGGGTCAGGCAATAATGCCAGCATGAAGGAGAACACGCCTAATAGTAGTAGCAAATGGGCTAATTCGAAGAAGAACACGCCGTAGAGGTCAGGCAATAATGCTAGCACCCTGGAGCCAACACCGGTGAGGGGAGGCAGTAAGGAGATCACACCCAAGAGCGGCAGCAAAAAGCCTAGTTCGATGGGGAATGTAACGCGGATGTCAAGCCCTACTAATACCATCAGGAAAGATTACATCAGGAAGGAGGATGTACACAAGAAGAGCAAGAGGGTTCTGTACACTCAAGATGAAATTGATTCTGACTGTTGTTTGTCCACTGAAGTACCTTGGATGCGTGCAAACGTAAGACCACCCCATGTGGTTGCAGCAGAACCAACCGAGTGTCTTGGAGAAAACATAGTTGCCGGTGAGGTGGATTGGGGCAATGTTCCTGTCCATCCGGGTGGAGACGATGGTGCAGCACCACCCATGGGAGTCAATATGATGTGTGCAGTACTAGGCATTAGAGACTGTAACACCCTCAAATCGGCCCTATGCAAGTTTCAGCGCTTCCTGCCAAACCCGCATAGAAACGATTCAAGGACGCCCACCAGGCACTTTCGTGCAGGTGGAAAAACGAAGTAATACCATTACACATTAGTCCACGATGGAACCCATAGAACATATATATACAACAATGACTTCATGAGTCCAGAATATAGAGATACTGTACAAAGATTCAAATCACCTTGAAAACGATAGAGCGTCCGACTACGAACAATATGCAAATGGGGCTAAGAGCCCTGAAGAATAACCAATGACGTCCATAACCCTGCCCAGGCCAAGCCGGAAGGGTAACCCTGCTAACGACGTCGATCTCAAACCTTCTAAAACAAAAGGGGTGCTGACAAAGGGTAAAGGAAAAAGAGGGGCGTCAGTACTGAGGCCATTACACGGCGAGGCTAGAATTCGGCGGCTCTCGCCTACATAGGTATGGTGGACTGAAGCAGCTGCGCAACATGCACTAAACAACCTATAGAGACTCGATTAACTGTCGGCTATTAGAGAGAGATAAGAAAGACCTATTCGGAACCAACCTTATACTAACACCAATCATACCCATCCTGGTATTCCCCCTCGAGACCAAACGACGAAGTGAAACCGAGGAACTCACACAGTTGGCAGTTTTATTCATTCCATTATACTTGAAGCACTTACTAGTCAGATATAGATAGCATGAGTCATCCTGATAACATAAGTAGTGGGAAGTTTTAGTTAACCATTCAGTTGTAGTTGCAGTACTTACTAGTCAGATACAATTAGCATGTGACACCCAAACCCAGTAGTTGTTGGCACTTTTATTTCATTCCATTGGAGTTGCGATACTTACTAGGCAGGTATAACATGACACGATACACCCCAGTTGCACCAGTTGTTGGCACTTTTATTTACTCATTCCATTGTAGTGAAGCTGATTACTAGTCACATATTAAGTCTAATTTATAGCACTACTTTAGTTATGCTTGTGTATGATCGAGATACTGTGCTCCAAGTCGTCCATAACCGCGGACACGACTTTCAGAAAGATTTACCCTGCAGGGGTGCACGAATAGCAACACACACACGATCAACCTCGGAAAAACCAAATCAAAACCCAACGAGGCTTTCACGACAAAGCAATCATAGGATTCATAAAATATTTCAGGTGGCCACCCCACTAAGCTACCCGCTACGAAGTTGGCTGGCTTCGAGACGGACCCAGGGTTTGTGCCAATGGCTGTAAACGACTGGGAACCCGAAAGTGTGACTGGTCTTATCGATACCGCGAAAACATTCCACATTCCAGAACATGACAGGTGCTCCACGCACAATCGTGAATAAAGCAGTAAAGCATGGCATAGGTACATGATAGTAATAAAGCCCCAAACTAGTTTGTGGCCCCAAGAAATAAGAAATGAATCAAGCTCTGGCTAAGGGGGATCCATAGGGTCTCCTGGATGTGGATAGTGCGAATAATCAAAGAACAGGTATCAAGTACTCGGGGCCTACGGGACACAAGTGGACATGAAAAACCAAATAGCTTATATTGCCCACCAGTGCCTCTTTCATTAGTTATCCCAGCAATTTAATATCAAGTTGTAATTAAAGTCATGATCAACTCCACCGTAAAGCATCTCCACCATTAAGCATAAGCCAACCTTCCGCTAATGGTGGAACGACAATGACGTGAACCAGCACATGAGCAAGCGACTACGACTCGCAAGACTGACTATCTATCAAACAACAGGCAATAAGATGTGTCCAAGGCAATATAAAGGCTGCAAGGGATATATTTGGTACGGAACACTAAAGCATCGTGACACGGATAGCCATAGATCAACAAGAGGAAATAAAGATTATAAATGCAAAATAGGTAGAAAGGGGGAGAATGCTCGCCTAGGAAACACTGCCTAAGGTTCATTATCCGAAGGACTTGTTGATACTCGCATCCACTCAACAGCCTAATCCGCGAACAACCAAAGCACTAGAAGAAACACCGGATGCACTATTTAATACTACGGAAGAAGAACGGGCATGATGCATGTATGATGCATGACATGGCAAAGATGCGATGCAATTAGGCAATATTAAGCGGAACCGGGGTCCCGACAATTAATTAGAAGGTTCATGTTGTTTAGTTACCCCGCAATTTAAATGTTGTTTACGAAGGCAAAATATGGCATTGGTTCGCTGCACAAATTTAAATGGAGGCGTTAATAGACAGGAATAGTCCGCATATGCGCTCCATATTTAATTATTAGGTGAATCGACATAATACCCCCAAACTACACAATATGTATGCGGCATGACCAAATTAATATGCAACAATTATATATAGCATTTATTATAAAAATATTGGTCTCAGGAAAGGGGTCGCACATCGGTTATTGGCGATCTTGGGGTTCACCGAGGGGGTTCGACGGGGTTCAGGGTCAACGGGACCGGTCTTCGGATCGGGGATTCCGGGGCTCGACCATCGGATCTGTGAAGAAGATCATGGCGTTCCGGGAAGGAGAACTTGGCATTGCGAGAAGAAAGTCTTGGTGTACCGACTTCGTTGACGATGGCGATCTTGGTCCAACATCCGCGCGATCTTCTGATGTTTATCCTCGGTGAGGCGAAACTCGTAAAATGGGGCACCGAATGAAATGATGTTCACAGGCATTGGCGTTCTTCTCGTGGCCTGACACTATCTCCACACGGTTGCCAGCCAGGGACTTATTGCCCACCACACATCTATTGTGCAGGTACTGATCAACCCGTGGCACGGAAACAACAACACAAGGTGTTGGGCGGCAACAAGAAGCGCGGGGCACCGATGATGGCGACGACGGGACCAAGCGCTGTAGAGGGCAGCACATCGACGGCGTGCCTGACGGAGGAGGCTGCTGACGATGGGAAGCAGGGGAGGCACAACGGTGCTCACGCGGCGGAGGCCAGCGCGGTCGACGACAGGGAGGAACTCGGCGGTGAGCGGTGCAGACGAGAGCTCGAGGTCGTGCTCGATGGGCTCCCGCACGGGCTGGACCGGAGGTCGATGCGAGGCGATGAGGGAGGAGCGGTTGGCGGCTCCCGCGGTCGCTGACGGTGGCCAGAGGCGCTCGAGGTTGAGACGGGGATTGGGGAAGGAGGTCGGTGCTCGGGCGGAGCTCGTGGATGCACATGTAGGATGGCACAGAGGATTGCAGTGCGGAGCTCGGCTTGCTGGCGGTGGGAACGGGAGACGAGGAGGTCGCGGCGAGCGTTGCTCGCGGGCGGAGGAAGGGGACGCGGAGACGGGGTGCCTAGGTGGGCTCGAGCTGGAGCAGCACGACGCTGCAGGGCGACGCGGGGACGGCCAAGGATGAGGACGTCGACCGAGAGACTCGTGGCGCTCGAGGCGGTCGGGGTTGCAGAGGGCCGCCGCGGGGTCACAAGGAGGAGGTCTACGACCTTGCTCCATGCGAGGACGGGCGACGAAGGCGGACTCGCTGGCGGCGGCGGGGGTGAGGATCACAAGGCGAGCGAGAAGCGGGGCTCGGGATTGGGGATACGGGGGTAGGTGGCGACGCGGGGTGGATGCAGTGAGATCATGGTGGGGTTGGTGGCGATCGTGGGTCACGCGCTGCGCGTCGGGTGGCTGTCGGTAGCGGTTTGGCAGGAGGTGGGGCTGGGCGTGTCGGGGTGTGCCACACTGCGTGGCCGGTCACTGTAGTGTGGTGCGGTGCGAGGCGGGGCGCGTGTTGCAATGCTGCGCGGGGTGCAGGTCTGGTTCGTGTAGCGCGTTGCGTACTGGCGGCGGCGGGGTGGGTCTGGGTAGGTTTAGGGTTTAGGTGTAGTTGGAGGTGGCCGGCTAGCCTTTTGGGCCTAGCTGGCTGCCTCCGAAAAATAATATAACTTTTTATTAACTATTTAAAAGGCTTTTGTAATCAGTTTTTAGACAAATAAAATATCCAGGAAGACCTGGTTTTATGATTTGAAATTAAAGGAGGGCTATTTAGAAAACAAAATATTGTTTTTGCAAAGTACTTTTATGAACAAACATGCGTGATGATGTCATGATGATGCACAAAGTAGAAACACGAGCGATTTTCTAGTAGTGGTTTTATCGGGGTGCTACAGAGACGATGGCAAAGATTCTGAATCAGACGAAGAAGAAGGCACTTTAGAGGATCAAGAATCTTGTGATGATGAAATAGACGAGGAACTTAACGATGAGGCTGGTATTCCAGTCGATGATTTGGGTGTTGAAGTAGAAGAAATGAAACATGACCACGAGTATCCTATAATTTCGGTCGGCACCGAGTTCAGGAGCATGCATGAGTTCAGGATGTCGTTCCGGCATTTTTGTATCAAGGGGGAGTTCGACTTTTATCGACTGAAGAACTCTGCCGAGAGGTATGAGGCCGTTTGCAAGTTAACGTGGATGAATGGACGGGCCGAGGTACATTGTCCATGGAGGATCACAGCAAGAGCCTTACCTGCGTCGACTGCAATTAGGGTATTGGGGCAATGAATGCAACAAACCATTAGAACTCTCTCTCTCTCTCTCTCTCTCTTTTCACTCTATAACTACAATTGATGTACGATATCTTTCTGGCAACTAGTCGACTCCGCTTATCTTTTAAATGAATCTGTGTTGCAGGTGAACAAAATGGGCCCTCCACACATGTGTCCGACAGGAAGCAAACTAAAATCCTCAATGGCTGATACGGAGTGGGTGGCTATGCAATCTATGTCCATACTAAAGGATAACCCTAAGGAGACCGCGAAGAATATTCAGACTAGCCTTGGTTCTAAATACAAGATTGTCCTTCCGTGTTACACGGTTTGGAAAGGCAAAGAAAAGCTCTGGGGTCTTGCACGGGTATTGGACCAATAGCTTCAGGATGCTGTACAACTTCAAGGCGGAGGTACAAGCTAGGTGTCTGGGGAGTGTTGTGGAGATTGACACCGAATCATAAGGTGGTAAAATATATTTCAAAAGATTTTTCATGGCGCTTAAACCTTGCATCCAGGGATTCAGGGACGGCTGTAGGCCATATCTGAGTGTAGACAGCAGTGTCCTAACTAGCAAATGGAAAGGCTGCCTGCCATCTGCCACAGCACTTGATGGTCACAACTGGATGTTCCCAGTGGCATTTGGGCAGTTTGAAACAGAAACGGAGGAAAACTAGGTTTGGTTTATGAGGCAGCTCAGGAGATCAATAGGCCACATGGATCCATTGGCTATATCCACGGATGCATGCAAAGGGCTGACGAATGTAGTGAAGGAGGTATTCCCGTGAGCTGAAGGTAGAGAATACCATGCCCATATGATGCTCAACTTGTACTCACACTACGCAAACAGCGTATTTCGTTACATGTTTCCTGCTGCTAGAGTTTACAAACCTAGTAGCAGCGAATATTTCATGAGCAAGATTTTTGCCGAAGCCCCTGAACTTCCAGAGTACTTAGCCATCCATCATTTGCAGCTATTGAAGAGGATTCAATTCAACTCTGACATCAAAGTTGATTACATAAACAACAACCTTGCAGAATGCCTGAATAACTGGGTGAAGGACATAAAAGTGCATCATGTTCATATCTTGATGGACAACATACGTGGTATGATCATGAAGCTATTAAATATAAGGAGATAGACCGGTAGGGGACTTAGAGGACATATGCTACCGCCAGTTGTACAGCAACTGCACAAGAGAAGCTGAGGACTTGCTCATCTTAAGGTTCTCCCATTAACCAGCAGAAGCTGTGAGGTGGTCGATATGTCCAAGAGTGGCAAAGGGGATGTTGTGAACAACCAGCTGCGAGAATGCACCTGCTTAGAGTGGCAGCATACCGGGAAACCTTGCGACCACGTGTTGGCCTTCTTGGTGAAGAAAAGAACTCTACCACATTTGGATCAGTATTTGTCAGACTACTACTCTATGGAAAAGTTCAGAGCTGCATACGCTGGATCCGTCAAGCCATTTACAGACCCATCTCAGTGGCCTCAAGTCCAATTGTATTTCGATCTTTGCTAGCCAGTTACAAAAAGTGGCATAGGGAGACCCCAGGTGAATAGGTTTAAGAATTTTCTCGAAAAGAAGGGTTCGGCTTTCTGTGCTACAAAGAAGGGCAAAAATAGTTGCAGGACCTGCCATCTTATAGGCCATAGAGCAGCTGGATGTCCCCTCAATGCTCCGAAACCTAGGTATGAGATGGTACATTCACACACAAAAATTGTTTATGGTCTGTAGATATAAGGTAGCAATCCATGTACTGTTTTTTTACAGGAAGCGCAAGGTAAGAAACAAGACAACCAACTTAGTGATTTTGCTACGGGAAGAAAACCAAAACGATTGGAGTGATAACGCCGGAGAAGATTCTGGTGCTGATTGGCCTGACTTCCCTCGGCCCGGAGATGCAGGGTACGTGAAGGTAAGAAAATTGGCACCCAGGAAGAGGAAGAAGGCAGGAGATGAAGAAGCCGGTGGACGTGAAGGAAAGAGGAAGAAAGTTGGCACCCAAGCAGAGAAAGAGGTCTAGCAGTGTAGCAGCCTAATGATGTATTGAACTTGAACCTATATATGTAGTTCGGTTAAACTCTGGAGCTGTGTGCGTTGAACTTGTCGGGCGAAACAATCTGCCTCCCGTACTCGGAGTAAAATGTATCACGACTTTAGGATTTGATACGGCCGAGGCCACTAGCTGAATCCAAAACTGTGACTGTGCCACTACTATCTGAACAATCGCGATAGCTGAGCGGTTAAATCCTCTCCAAAATCGATGGGTGTTACTGGCACGGACATGATTTATTTATAGGCGCTTAATAAATCCCTGCTGTTGGCATTACACTTATCATAAGTTTCTGGGCTGGAAAACAATTTCTTAAGCTGGCTGCTACACTCCATGAAGCAGCAACTTATTTCAGCTGCTGGATAATGATATGGCAACATAAACTACAAATGCAACAGATAATGCCCAGATAATGAGGAAATTGTGTCCACTATCTGTCCTAATCTTGAGCCTGTCTGTCTCACCACCTCCCTGCCCCTGCCTCCCCTACACCTAGCGAATCTCCCGAATCTCTCGCTCCATCGCACGAATCTCCTCTTTCTTGTCCCACACATCATCACGCAGATCCTGAATAAGCTCTCTGTGAAAACCTGTCAGTGGCTTTTCGATCCACACAAACTTGTCACAGCCAGTCCCCCTCCCATCCTGCGTAGTAGATCGAAGGAAACAAAAAAAAGAATTACATTACGCTTTTCGAATCCGGGTTACCATTGTACCTATTGTAGGAACTTACCACTCTGATGCTGCAGTTGCTAAATTTTCCTGCAGTATTTTTGTCGGTCCATGAAATCCATCTCGGCATCTTCTCACCGCACAAACACAGCATATCGGGGTAGTAATCGTAGGGCGCCCTCCGGTACCTGATGGGGGCACCCGCCCGATGGCGTTGAGCCGACCCTGATTCCGCTCAAGACAAACTGCACAAGCTGCGTGCCATGAGCAAGGGGAGCGAGGGCAGAGGAAAGAGGAGCCTTTGGATGTCATGGTAGTGGTGAAGCATGATTTATCCCTACTTAATAACTCGGGCAGAATCCTACCGTCCACATCCGGCTGACAGGTGGGGGACCCAGCGTGTGGACTTGTCAAAAAAACCTTGCGCCTTCGTGGTTCAAAAGCCCTCTCGCGCGCATTGGACGAAATTTTTTGGCACCTTGCCGCGTACATATCACTAGGAGGCCTTGCTCAGGAACCAGACACGCCTGGCCCACAATCTTACTCCCTCCTAGGAACTTGTCATGGCTCGCGCCGATAGATCAATCCGCTCTACCGCTTCCGGTAGGGCTCGCCGCGGCGGATCCACCCCAAGATCCTACCGTCGTAGTATAAAATGGCCATGGTTTCTTGAGAGGAGCGACGACGCTACGTATCCGAGCTTGGCCCCTCCTACCTGTACAAGCACTGATGCAGCGTCAAGCTCGAGCAGGAGCCACCAGGCGCGACGACGCTCTGTCCATGCCAACCCCGTCACCTTCGTCATTGTCGATTCCGATGTGGAGGACGATGGGGACGAAGCTGTGCAGAATGCCATTGTTGCCTCCTTGGAGAAGGGAATGCCACGGGAGGGAGTGGATGTCGCTGG